>JAJOZX010000866.1:322500-360000 GCA_023014485.1 Bathynomus jamesi
GAGAAGGGTAACTTTCATTTTTCGTGTGGCAGGCTGAACTATTATTGGATTGTGGTTACTTGCAGTTTGAATGTATTATCCAAGTGTTCCCCTTTTAACCTGGGTTAACTTTGGTTTTGCTTCCGCCCGAATTGTTCATTCTGACGGAGATCGAGCTTGTCACTCCACCTTAGACTTACAGTTTAACGTGAAATCCGAACCATACTCCATCACGGGCGGTCAGAAATTACAGTGTCCTCTCCCGGACTCGATCAGCAGCCCAGCGTCTCAACCACTAGGCTACCCAAAGTACCCATTTATCTACCAACCAATTTTTATTGTGTAGAAGGATGAATAGTTCGGTTTGCTGCGCGCCGCCTGCCGCCACCGGGTTTCGAACTCGGGGGCCGGTGAATTCGTTGTCAGCGATGCTAACCACTACACCACCGAAGCGGTTTTATCTTATCTTATTTTATTATATATATATATAACTTGATTGAAGGGTTTGTTCTCTTCCTCTTGTTCCTTATTTATATTATATATATATATATATATATTATATATAATATATATATATATACAGTGGCGACTGGCGTGTAGGAGCGATGGAGCGGTCGCTCCCCCTTGCTTGAAACGATAAATATTAATTTAACAGATAAAAAATATATTAATTTTAAGATATTAAACTAAATATTCTTGAAATATATTTTAAAAATTCATGTGGCATATCATGATTCATGAGGCATTTTGAGTAAGCCTTCATACAGTACATAATATTCTAAACTTATAGCATAGCTTCAAACAGCGTACTGCTGTTTGAATACAAAATAATATTGTAGCCGAATGGAGCGATAGATTTTTCGCTCAAGTAAATATAAATTATATTTACTGTTGTAATGAAAATATAAGTACAATCGCGAATTTTTTTTATAATAACAACTTTATTTTTACTAATAGTTACTTCAGTAATAATGATATAAACCATTTATATGTATTTTATTGAAATTATTACTTATTTGTAATTAACTAGAATTGTACGTCTGGCATAGCCGCATATGTTAATACAAGTACTCTTGTGAGCGGCAGTTGGATTCGCGCTAGCCTATTGTGAGTCCGTGTTGTCGTACAATTTTATGAAATCGCACCCCCATACATTTATACCACGAGTCGCCACTGTATATATATATATATATATATATATATATATATCAGGTCATCCCATAAGTAATGTCGTTTTTTACGATAGATTAAGTTTAAACTAGTCCTACTCGGTTTAAGCATAAATTTTCCGAAGGTTATATCTAAGAGGAGATCTATCGTGTTTCGCTACATACTTTACAGACCTTGACCAGTGAAGACGTGTGTTTTACTTTATGTGAACCCCTCATAAACATGGCGGTATCAGAAGAGCATATCAGGCATATAATGCTTAATATTTTCAAAAAAGGGAATAGTGCTACTGAAGCAACGCGAAACATTCAGGACGTTTATAGCAACGATATTCTGCCATGTGAGGAAATGTCAAAGATGGTTTCAAAAGTTTAGGAATGGTGACTGCTGTTTGACAGATGCAGCACGCTCTGGACGCCCTGCTGAGTTTGATGATGACCTGCTGTTAGCCGCACTTGAAGAAGACTGTTCAACAACTGTCGAAGAATTGGCCCAGAAACTCAATTCATTCCCGTCCACCATCCATCGACATTTACAACAACTCGGGAAAGTTCCTAAGTTAGGAAAATAGGTGCCACATGAATTGTCGGTCGACAATCTGAGGGTGTGGGTAAATATTAGCACAGTTCTTCATTCCCGTGAACTCCAAGATCTGTTTTTGCACCGTTTAGTGACTGGTGATGAAAAGTGGATACTGTACCAGAATGTTAAGCGCCGTCGACAGTGGGTTTATGCCGGAGAACCAGCGACACCACAGTCAAAACCAAATCTTCACCCTCGGAAGGTGTTGCTTAGTGTTTGGTGGAATAAAGGTGGTGTAATACACTTTGAAACCTTACCACACAACCAAACAATCACCGCTCAAGTCTACTGTCAACAATTGGATCGATTGAACACTGCACTAAAAGAAAAGAGACCTTCTTTGGTTAATCGGAAAGGAATCGTGTTCTACTACGACAACGCACGTCCTCATACCGCTCGGATCACTTCTGCAAAAATTGAGGAGCTTGGGTGGGAAAAACTTCCACATCCTCCATATTCTCCAGACCTTGCGCCTTCAGATTATCATCTCTTCAGGAGTCTGCAAAACTATCTTGACGAGAAACAGTATACTTCTTTAGATGACCTGCACACCAGTCTTTGTACGTTTTTTGCCTCAAAACCGCCTGAATTTTATGAACATGGCATTGAAAAGCTTGTAGGACGTTGGCAGAGTGTCATTGATTCCGATGGAAAATATATACTAGATTAAAAAGTTTCAGTTTAGTTTTTTTTTGTCCTTCAAATTCCGATCTAAAAAACGACATTACTTATGGGATGACCTGATATATATATATCGCACCGCTCAAATATTGGACATTGCAAATTTCTCATTCAAGCTTCACAACTCACGATGATGCATCTTATCCTACAGCAAAAAACAAAAAGAAAAGATATATGGATGTTTATTATATTTAAAACACTATTTTCATATGTCGAGTCTCCAAGATTGTGACACTATGGAGGGCAATGAAAACCCTCCAAGCAAACACAGTAATTGACGAAAAGAAAGCAACCGTTAAAAAAAAAAAAAGGGAGGGGGTGGGGCGAGTAGTGGATAATGTCGGTAACTTTGGTCAATGAGGCACCAACCAAACGGCCCCCTATTATCATACCCTTTCTAAGGTCATTTAACTCTTTTGCAAGTGCCATTTTTATATTTATTTAAGAAATAAATCGAAAATCAACCATCAGTATATTAAGATATTAAGTATTCTAAATATATACTGTACTGTAATGCGAATCCATAGATCGATTTCGTCCAAGATATGACGACTTATCATGAAATGTGAAGCAGGAACAAGAAAACTGCTACTTGTGCCAAAGTTTCAAGAGGTCGGTCTGTCTGTCTCTCGCTATACACACACACAACATATATACTGGGTGATCCAGATAAATGGGACCCATAAAAAAAAGCCAAATATTCTTAATATTTAATTCCTTTCATAAAAACTATATATCATTCGAAAGAGTAGAGTTACAAGTTTATTATGAAATATTAATTTTTTTAAAATGACTCCTTTCAAATGTGCTCCATTAGTTGCCAAGCATTCCAGTGTTCTCGCTTGTAAGTTCTGCATCACTTTTGCAAGAGTGTGCGGTGGTATGGCCTGTATCTCATTTGTGATGGCGGCCTTCAATTCTTGCAAGGTCGTTGGGTTATTTCTGTAGACCCTACTCTTTAAATATCCCCAGAGATAATAATCTAAGGGAGAAAAATCCGGAGACCTTGCGGGCCATTCAACGTCTCCAAATCTTGAGATTAACTCGCCTGGAAACGTTTGACGCAAAACTGCCATGCAGTTCCTCGTGGTATGGCAGGTAGCTCCGTCTTGTTGGAACCAGTGGTTTTCTAGACAAAGATCTCTTAATTTAGGAATAAGGAAATCGGTCAACATTTTTTCGTAGCGATCACCATTTACAGTGACCGTGTTTCCGGTGGAATCCTCGAAAAAGTACGGCCCTATGATCTGAGATGCAGTAAGACCACACCAAACAGTTACACGCTGACTATGCAACGGGACTTCGTAATATTCAATGGATTTTCTGTTGCCCAGAAACGACAATTTTGTTTGTTTACAGTTCCATTCAAGTGAAAATGTGCTTCGTCTGACATAATCAAAGTTGCTAGAAAATTGGTGGTGTCATTTACCTTCTGTTGGATCCATTGACAGAATTGTCGTCTTCGTGCGAAATCTCCATCGTTTAGTTGTTGCACTGTTTGAATTTTATATGGAAAGAGCATTAAATTTTGCTTGAATATACGGTGTTGTTGTTGTTCCATATCGAACTCCTAACAGCTGAGAAGCACGTCTGATGCTTATGTTAGGATTATCCTGTACAATTTCATGAGTTCTGTTAATGATCTCGTCTATCCTTGCTGTGCGCACTCTTCCAGTTGGTTTTCTTTTTCCAATGCTGCCAGTTAGGGAAAAATTTCTGACACACCGACGGATTACTTTCTTAGAAGGTGATTTTGACATCTGAAAATTTGTCTTGAAAGATCTTTGAGCTGAAACTACACTTCTTCCATGCTCATAATATTGCTCAGTTATGAAACGCAGCTGTTCCACAGTCCATGCAGTCATCTTGAAGGGTTAGTTTTAACTAACACTTTTATTTTGTTTTGTATCTTATCTTGTCTTGTATTGTATTGTCAAAACCTATACAATCCTGTACAAACTTGTAACTATCCTCTTTCGAATGATGCGTATGATTTTATAAAAGGACTTATACTTTAAGAGTTACAGGGGTTTCTTTTGGGTCCCATTTCTCTGGATCACCCTTTATATATATATATATATATATATATATATATATATATATATATATATATCGGCTATTGATTGGTGGCGCGGAAAACGCAGTTTAATAATAAACAGGAACACCAGAGAAAATACAAACATCCTTCAAGGTTTAATAGTACCAACGTTTCGGAATGCACTAATTCCATCTTCAGGGCTAAAACAATAAAATTCCAAATCACATACAAAATACAAATTGCTTAATAACAATTTAAAATAAACTTAAAAAATTATAAAAAGTGGCTAAGAAAATGTAAAACATTAAAACTAAAAGGTAAATAAATGTAAAGTTAAAAAGTTAAAATTATAAAAAAGTAAAAGCATTAAAACTGAAACGTAAATGAAATAAACTAGTACCTTAACCAAAACATAGCAGATCTATCGATGATTCGTCAGAATTTAGGTCTGGTTTTAGTTTATAAATAAACAAAGACTCCATAATTTTAAGCTTAAGGTCAGAGCTTCCGGCAGCAAGTACGGCGAAATTAGACTGTGAAATTGGGTGGTTATTGTTGTGCGAGTGATTACGTATGAGAGAATTAGGTGGTTTGCCAAGGGGTAAATTTGTACGGACTGATTTACCGAGATGTTCGTAAATACGAGATTTTAAATGTCTTTTAGTTTTTCCTATATATGACCCCATACAGTGGTCACACTTGTATTGATAAACTATGGATGACTTAAGAAGTGTAGGAATAACATCCTTGTATTTAAATAAATGGTAAACCGATTTAGAGGGGGTGAATATAATTTTTATACATAGTTGTGGGTAGAATTCCTTGAGCAATTTTAAAAGTTTGTTTCTAATGTTAAAACTTGAGGTTCCCATATAGGGTAAAGTAAAATACAGGATATCTTTGGGGACTGTAATTAAGTCTCTAGTTGTAGGGCTTATTAGTCTATTTAAGGTTCTGCCTATTGTAGTCTCCACCAGTCTAGAAGGGAAATTATTCTTGGCAAGGAGTTTTCGGATGAAATCTAGTTCATCGTGTAGTTTAAAGTAATCTGAACAGATATTGAAAGCTCTATTGGTCAGAGTCGAAATTAAGTTTCGTTTGAAACCTAAAGGGATAAAGGAAGAAAAGTTCGTAGTAAGATTGGTGAATGTCGGCTTTCGGTAAACGGAAGTTTCAAAAGAGGAATTCACCAATCTTACTACGAACTTTTCTTCCTTTATCCCTTTAGGTTTCAAACGAAACTTAATTTCGACTCTGACCAATAGAGCTTTCAATATCTGTTCAGATTACTTTAAACTACACGATGAACTAGATTTCATCCGAAAACTCCTTGCCAAGAATAATTTCCCTTCTAGACTGGTGGAGACTACAATAGGCAGAACCTTAAATAGACTAATAAGCCCTACAACTAGAGACTTAATTACAGTCCCCAAAGATATCCTGTATTTTACTTTACCCTATATGGGAACCTCAAGTTTTAACATTAGAAACAAACTTTTAAAATTGCTCAAGGAATTCTACCCACAACTATGTATAAAAATTATATTCACCCCCTCTAAATCGATTTACCATTTATTTAAATACAAGGATGTTATTCCTACACTTCTTAAGTCATCCATAGTTTATCAATACAAGTGTGACCACTGTATGGGGTCATATATAGGAAAAACTAAAAGACATTTAAAATCTCGTATTTACGAACATCTCGGTAAATCAGTCCGTACAAATTTACCCCTTGGCAAACCACCTAATTCTCTCATACGTAATCACTCGCACAACAATAACCACCCAATTTCACAGTCTAATTTCGCCGTACTTGCTGCCGGAAGCTCTGACCTTAAGCTTAAAATTATGGAGTCTTTGTTTATTTATAAACTAAAACCAGACCTAAATTCTGACGAATCATCGATAGATCTGCTATGTTTTGGTTAAGGTACTAGTTTATTTCATTTACGTTTCAGTTTTAATGCTTTTACTTTTTTATAATTTTAACTTTTTAACTTTACATTTATTTACCTTTTAGTTTTAATGTTTTACATTTTCTTAGCCACTTTTTATAATTTTTTAAGTTTATTTTAAATTGTTATTAAGCAATTTGTATTTTGTATGTGATTTGGAATTTTATTGTTTTAGCCCTGAAGATTAGGGCGGATCGAAAATGAGGTTTTTAAACTTTTTTCGAAATTCAAATATGGCTAGTGCGGAAAATATGTGGGTGCTATAGATAATGACTGTGCATAAATATTAGTCCTGCGAAAGTATATCTTCCGGTGCCACAAAGCCGTCGAAAAAAGTGAAATATAATGATTTTCTTATATTCTGCATTAGTACAATAACTGAAACTTACTTGTTATTATTATATATTAAGTGTTCTAATTACCAAAATAGTTACTGAATTACGCAGCTCTTAGTTTATTTAGATCAATGTTCTTTTGATTAATGATCTAAATAATCCAGAACTCACCACGAGGAGGTGGCTGCGTGTCGAGCTCCACCCATGCCCTCCCAACCACCCATCCTTGCGCATTAGGGCGGATCGAAAATGAGGTTTTTAAACGTTTTTTCGAAATTCAAATATGGCTAGTGCGGAACATATGTGGGTGCTATAGATAATGACTGTGCATAAATATTAGTCCTGCGAAATTATATCTTCAGGTGCCACAAAGCCGTCGAAAAAAGTGAAATATAATGATTTTCTTATATTCTGCATTAGTACAATAACTGAAACTTACTTGTTAATTATATATTAAGTGTTCCAATTACCAAAATAGTTACTGAATTACGCAGCTCTTAGTTTATTTAGATCAATGTTCTTTTGATTAATGATCTAAATAATCCAGAACTCACCACGAGGAGGTGGCTGCGTGTCGAGCTCCACCCATGCCCTCCCAACCACCCATCCTTGCGCATGTTTTTTTCTATTAACGTTTTATTTAAACTTTATATTCAGCTTTACTTTCGAATGATGGCATTTTTTTACGTGACTGAAGTGTTGATCTTATAGAGCCATCTCGCGCGTTCAATCCAAATAATTTTGATGATGCTTCAGTCACTAATTTTACCATTCTTTCTACTACTTGTGTATGACAAGGGAATTTTTCGAATGGAGGGGTACTCTTGTTTTCTATGAATTCTTCAATCTCATTTTCTGTCAGGTGTCTTGTCACAGGTGGTTCAGTGACAATGCATTTTTGCCAATTAATTAAATCAGTATAATCAGTAGCTTCAAATTGAATAACAGGTACTGTGAAACGCCTCACAACTTTTTCCTTGTTTGTTGCCTTGCTTTCTTTATTCGCCTCCACGCTAATTCTCTTATGGCGCTGCGGTCATCATGAATCATTGATGCTAGAATATTTTCTGGATTTGCAAAAATGCATTTCTTTGTATGACAGGGTTTACAATATCCTTTACTTCGTCATTCAGTGTTCTTGTTAGTTCAATAGTTTTGAAAACATGTTTTGAGCCATTGACAAAAGACGTACTTTGCTTAATAGAAAACCACATTGGGATGTAGACCTTCATTATAAAAGAAGCAATGTTCATGAGGTTCTCAGATGGACTTACAGTTGAAACGTATAGACGAAGCAAACGATTTGCTGTAATCAGCCATCGTGAATGTGCCATTTTGCCTGGACTACGATGAGCAAGATCTGGAGAGCAATATCCCTTTGTTATGGCCTGATGAATATCAATTAGATATTTTTGGTTGGTGCTAAGATCTTCACAGTCTACAGTTGGTTCCTCAGCATCAATCCTTTCAAACTCGACAATAGGAAGACTCTCACAGTTCTCTAATTCCCTGCCAATAGGACCGGTGAATCCGCGGGGGCCAGATGTTTTTCCATCCAGCTTTGCAACTAAATAGCGTAATGGCAATTCATTGGCATGGAGCTGGCACACTAAATGTTGAACTGGCTTCTTCAGCTTCAATTCTATAAGCCTTATAACGCCTCCCTTTTCTCCAGTGTTGACTGCTGCACCATCGCATCCAATGGCAACAAGGTTTTCCAGGTTCATGTCATTATTTCCAATATACTCAAACATTCCTTTACATATTTCTTCAGCTGATCCAGAATTCACAGAATAATGGCCCAAATAATCTGAACCAGGTTCTCTCAATAAAGTGATATGTTCTTCTGTTACCTTCTTCTGATATACTTTGGACTTCTTTTTTTTCTTGGAAGAGAGTAGAATCTTTTCGACCATCAAAATAGATTCCTGTGATTGGGACCTGATTTTGATCTTTCATAATTTCTGATCTCTTCTTTTGTCTTTCTCTTCTGATTTTACTCCTATCCACTACTTCAGATGTATTGTCAATAGAAACTTCTCCAATATCTTGCAATACTGCACTAACAATGAATGCTGCAGCTCGATCTGAAACTGCAGTCGTCACAAGCAGTAGCCACTGAAGGTAGATTTGTAGTTTTCCTTTTCTTGAATAATTGTTCTTCAGGTTGTTCGAGCTTTCTCTTCGAGCTAATTGGCTCTGGAAATGTATCGTCTGATATTTCGCCAGATTCACTTTCACTATTTGATGTCGATGATGATAATTCAACATTTGTATCCTGCAATTTCTCCTGTGAAGATTCTTTGGTGAGCCTCACAGCTTCTTTTTGCTTTCTTAGCAACGTAGATGCTTTTTTCTTTGAGTGTGTAATATCTACTCTATCAATAAACAGTTTTCTTTCACTCCTTTGATCTAAGAGGAACGTCACTTCTTCCTTTGGAACCGTTTTTTCTTTGGGACAAGAACATTGTGTTAGTACTTTTTTCTGCTTTGGTATGGCTTCATAATGACACGATACTTTTCGTGGTAGCTTCTGAACATTGTTTCAATTCGCCTGTCTGACAGAATTGGGACGGAAGCACTTTCCCAAATTGTTTTCAATTTATCAACAACTTGTTCTAATATTTGAGATATTGAAGGATCTTTATTAGTATTCTGTTTCAAATCGTTTCTTACAAACAAGTAATATTTAAAAACTCCTTCGTATGTAGGAAGATTCCTGTGCCACAAATCTTCCCCCATACCAAACATGGGGCACTCAGTTGAGGCCCTGTTGATTTTGCACAAACTCGAGACATTTGAAAGTATACAAATCTGAAAAAGAAAGAGCTAATATCAATTATACGTTAATTTCAGTTAATAGTACATGGCAAACTTAGGGCAACACAATACAGAAATGCAAAATATATAAGAAATATAGTTTAGACTATCTGAGTAACGCCAACAACAGAACACCCACCTGCTACGAGAGCGACAGCTACACTGAACCGAGGTACTCACGTGACAGCTGAGTGAGCTGACTATAGAAAACTGTTTTAGAGAATAGAAACTTTTTTTAAAGGTTGACTGAGCTATTTTTATACAAGTGTGAATAAATTCTTGTCTATTGTGCATCGTGGACTCTTCTGTAATTATTGGTTAAAATCTGCTTTTTTCAATTTTTTTCAATATTGAAGGTCATTGTGGCACCTGAAGATATTAATGTTATGATTTTAAATTTATACCAGCTTATTTCCTCACTACTCCACACATTTTCCACACTAGCCAATTTGACAATTCGAAAAATGAGTTTTTCACTCCGCCCTACTGAAGATGGAATTAGTGCATTCCGAAACGTTGGTACTATTAAACCTTGAAGGATGTTTGTATTTTCTCTGGTGTTCCTGTTTATATATATATATATATATATATATATATCAGACGAGACTAACTTATTCATTATATCTTCAATATGAAGTAAACTTAGTAGACAACTTCGAACTCTTCTCGAGCGCCAAAGGAAGAAGGTAAAACACATTCCTCTCTCTCTCACTTTCAACCACACACTTATAAAAAAAAGGGAGCTAAATGAGGGGAACAAGTTCTACTCCAAAACATTTCTCATTCTTCCTGTAAAAATAGTCCTCTGTGTCTACTTTAAAGCAGAGTAGAAATACAGTAAGAATAAATGTAATTTACAAAAAGTAAAGTATTAGACGAGTACACTAGCTGCGCGTAATAGTGGGTCGAAAGAAGAGGAAAGTACAGTACACTGTAAACAGTAAAATTCCGTATGCCATGAAAATTTTAAACCCTTTGCTTCTCTACTACGTGTCTAAATATCAGTTAGAAAAACTAGAAGAGGAAGAGCCATTGTTGTCCCAAGGCGATATGATGACTAAGCTGATTGATGCAGCATTGCTTGTATATATTAAGTTAAGGTGTATATGTATATATCCATCTCATAATTGTAAGGTTAATGAAAAATTCACTTAATTTAGAGCTAGCATTTTTGGGCTCTTGTGGGATCATTGTTTGGGCACTTGTGGCATCATTTTTATGGGGCTCTGGCGCGTCCTTTCTACTCGTTTGTTGAATGCGGCACTTGCAGGGCCTGGTCTTATAGAGAGCTCTCTTGCAATTCAGTTTGGTTGTTTAGATACAAGATTGTTGCATCGTGCAATGGTGCAGGTTGTGTTGTTGTTGCAAGGTTTCGAAACAACATAAATTGTGCCCCTTTAGTTTTTATCATCTTAATTTTAGGCAACTGAGGCCTAAGGTAGGCCCACATCGAGTCAACAACCCCGAGGTAGGACCTAATAGGACCTCAAAGTGTCCGTAAGTTTTAGTCTAGCTTAACTTGGGCTGTAGGTCGAAGTGACCCTTCAGGGCTCAGCTGGGATTCTGCCCCCAATAAAATAAAAAATAATCATAGTTTATGGAAACGTTCTTCTCAGAATTAGGTTATAAACTGGGGACCGCATATACACCAACTGTGAACTTCCTTTTATTTTAACCCTATATACCCAAAACTATACTAAAAACGAAGCTTATTCGGTCAGTATTAGGAAACGTTTACTATTTGGAACGTTAAAGTCGCAAAAACCATTTAGACACTGCGACTTGAATGCTTCAGGAACTTTCCAGTGTTAAAAATGTGGATGAAGCAGCTCTCTTCTTGACAAGAGGGGTCCTCTGAAACTATGCAATAAATACAAATACTACAATTTCAGGGATTAAAGAAAACCTTTGAACTTACTCTCAATGTACAATATAATGCAATTGCCCTTGCCCACCTAAAAAATGCAGCTTTTCTAGTCTTTCGGACGCATTCCATACGATGTTGATTGGTTGACACACGACGCAATTGATCAATAAGAAACCAGCGTATTGCTCGAAACGTTGCGCATTAAAGAAGACTTTTCATGGCATTTACATTTCTCCTTGTCATTGGATTTCTCCTAAATATTAAATTGAAGCTCTGTAGAAGCAACCCGCATGATTATATATATATATATATATATATATGTATATGCACACAGAGAATTAACAAAAGTAAATAGAGACCACGATGATTGTCCTCAAGAGCAAATAGCAAACCTCATCAATGGAATACCGGAACGTGTGTCAACTTTACATAATGCAAAGGGAAAGCAACACGATTATTATTATTATTATTACTATTATTTATTGACTGTTATTATCAAATCAAAAACTCTGGAAAAAACCGAAGGCGCCCATTTACTTTTGTCAACTCTATATATATATATTTATTTTACAAGGCCTGGAAGTGCCACTACACATGGCGCATGAAGCACCGCAGTTGCGGAATTTTGCCATGTAGGGGCGCTCTGGTCCGTCTGAAAACCTGCGTGTATACACTTTGCTTTCTACCTTTCCTCCTTTTCACTAACTTCCCTACTCTATATCCAAATCCTTGGGAAATGAGTGGTGTGAGTGGTGTAGTGGTTAGCGTCGCTGACTACGAATCCATCGGCCCCGGGTTCGAGACCCGGTGGCTGCAGCCGGCGCGCAGCAAAACCCAGCTGTTCATCCTTTCACACAATAAAGAAAGTGGTTGGTAGATAAATGGGTACCCTGGGTGGCCTAGACGCTAGGCTACTGGTGGGGCGTGGTTCGGATTCCACGTTAAACTGTAGGTCTAAGGTGGAGTGAAAAGCTTGACCTTCGTCAGAATTAACAATTCGGGCGGAAGCTAACCAAAGGTTATATATATATATATATTAGTGGTGGACCGGATGTCAGTTTTTCAACATCTGCGGATGCGGATCTTTAATTTCATTATCCGCGGATGCGGATGCAGATATTTAGTTAATCTATCAATATAATACAGAATTATATGACAATTTTTCAAATTTCGTGATATTACTATTATTGCAAGCAATGCATAAGAATTAAAATTAATATTGTTTCCATTATGATAAAAATAATAACTTTCTCGAGAGTTTCAGCTACAGAAAATTCAATGAAACAAGTTTCATTCAATTTTCTGTGTTGCCAGGTATTTATATTTTGAGGTTTATATATTTGTTTGTTCATTAATAAATAAATAATTAATACTTTACATGAAATGTGCATGACTGGGCCTTAATAATAAGCTACTTTATAAGCTAATTTAATTGTAAATTGCATAATTTATTAGAGGTAATATCCGCATAACATCCGCAGTCAGAAGTGCGGATGTTAAAAATGATGTGGATACGGATATCCGGTCCACCACTAATATATATATATATATATATATATATATATATAATTTATATATATATATATATATATTATATATATATAAATGGAGAAAAGCGGGAGAATGTCGTTTCCCTCGTTCTTTGTGAGGGAAAACGCCGTTCTTTTAGTTCTTTACCTACTTGGTGTAGGTTCCCTCACCTTCTAATAAAAATTTTATGTTACCGTTTTCTTATGAGTGATCATTTTCTTTACCACTGACTCCAAGTGTCTTAATAAACCTTATGTTTACAGGTGTTGCGACCAGAGTTGGAAGGATACTCATTTTTGAAAAATCCATGGTTACGATTACAGCGGATCTCTGACATGACGATTATGATTAGAGCGGATCGCTGATGTAACAATTACGATTACTTTTTCGATTACTGTTGTTGTGATGGTGAATAATGATGATTGTAGACTGAACTGTATCGAAAATTCAATGTAGATCGTGAAAAAAAAAATTCTTTTGCCTTACGGAATGCCTTGATTCGTTTATTGATTCGATTTCACGTGTCACATCTTCGAGAACAATTCAACGTTGCATTTGATTAATTATCAACAATGCGCGGAAGGTGTCAACGCCCAAGCCCGCCCGCCTGTCCCGGTAGAAGTTCCCCGCGATGGAGAAAGCACGTTCAGAGGGAGCAGAGGTCGCTGTGACTCCAAGATACTCCGGTTGACCGCCACGATTACGATTATATGCTTCGCTGAAAAGAACGATTACGATTACGTTTATGTGCTTCGCTGAAAAGAACGATTACGATTACTGGAATAATATGTAATCGTTACAAATGTAATCGATTAGAGAGAGTCATGTTTCCAACTCTGGTTGCAACTTACGACTAGTGCTTAGTCGCGAAACTGTCACTCATTTGTGGCTCAAATAACTTGATTGAGTTGTGGGACTCGTCACTTTACTGAGTTATGGTTTACGGTGTTTCGTTTACTACGGGCTCCAATAAACCTTAGCGCCCCCCGCCCATGGCCTAAACCATTAGAAGTACAGTAAAACTAAACATACCTTACAAAAGAGAATTTAATCCTGCATTTAATGAGAAACAATTAAAACTTGGTGTCCCCGCCATTGGCTTCCATGACAGCCTGAATTCGCTTTGGGTAGCTTGCCAAAAATGACGTGAATAGATCTTGATCGTTACGCAAATTTGCTAAAACAGTTTCAACGTGTTGCGTCATTGTATCCTTCGAAAATCGATTTGCTGCAGGTTCTTGAAACGAGAGACATTCAACCTTGTCCTTTATAACTGATCCAATATGTTCACAGACGTTCAGATCAGGAGAATTTCCTGGCCATTCTTCATTTCCAAAGAAATCGATCTCATGGTTCCGCAACAACTGTTGAGTAATGAATGCCTTAAAGCAGGGGGCCTTATCGTGCAGAAGTGTGACCTGATCGACATCCATAACATTGTTTGGGTTTCTTAGAAAAGGAATGACATGCTGGGATAGAATAATATCACGAAAATACTGTCCATCCCAACTCTGACCATTTGGCTTCAGCACCCACATGAGCTTCTTTGCAGTGAACAAAACAAACACACCAACACAGTCTGGACTTTTTAATAATTCGCGATAATGTTCATTGTCATCGATTTCATCTGGTGTTGTGGCCCACACTCGATCATTTTGGTAGTTAGGCCGACGTGTTACGTAAACAAAAAAAATTCATCGGAGACAGCTAAATGCATGAAATCATCCACATCCCAATCTTCAAGATAATGGGCAAACCACATTCTGTCATCGATGTTGAGTTTTTCTTGGCTTTGGAAGTTCATGCCAAGGCTTTAAACCTTGCCTTTGACGGTACAGTCGAATGATCTCACCACTAACGATCTTTCCTCTCAACACTTCGATCTCTCTAGAAAGTTTAGCACAGCTGTTTTTCCGCTTATGCGTACTGCTTTCAATGATGTCCTTTGTTTCCTGAGAGAGTGGCAAATTTGGGCGCCCAGATTTGGTTGTATCCATTTCACATTCATCCAAAGTTTTTATTCCAATTTTTTTTGACGAAGTTCTCACTTCTTCGCAACTTTCTGGCAGCCCATGAACGTGTTATAAAGGTGGCTCCAGCATCACGAGCTTCCCGAAATGTTACTGCTCGTATGCGATCTATCACACGTTGCCTCTCCGAATCACCAATTAATTGAGAAGCCATTATATTATCACTTTATCAGCTAGAGTAATTTTAATACCTGCAATAAATAAAGAATTTTATATATTTTTATAATCACTAAAAACTATTTCGATATAAGTAAACATTTAAGCTGCAAATAGGGGGGGCTAAGGTTTTTTGGAACCCCTTACTTTGATTAACTTGTTTAAATAAGCAATTTATGATTCTGCGAACGTGTGTTCTTAAATGGCTAAATAAATCGAAAGAAGTTTTAAATTGGAAAAAAGAGAATTTGACAATGAACAAAATGAAACTGAAGAAAAAGTTTAAGAAAATTCTACGATTGCATCACCGTCAGCGTTTACGACCGATGAAGGCCTATCTTGTGCGATGAATTTAGAAAACATTAGCAATGGCAGCAATGATCGCAGGATGACTATGAAATTCGACTGTTGGAATAATGATTTTTTTTTTTTAAAGAAGGAATATCGGCGACTAATTGTTAAAACCAAAAAATTGGACTGCACTCTGTATACGGGTGTACAAAGCATAGGTGTTGAAACAAAACGTGAATTCATTTAGCGAGTGAGTGTAGTAGTAATTTCAAAGTGGAAAGTCAGGGTGAAACAAAAGATCAACAATACGCATCTCTAAGAAAAAAAAATAATATTTCGGCACAAAAAAAATGATGCTCACCGAACAGTAATTAGGATAAGAGACCAAGCAAAACACGAATAAATAGAAGAGCGTGTTTAAATCGCCGTGTTTCGTAGAATATATAACAGCATGAAAAAGGGACGAAAATATAACTGATACGGTTCATGATATGAAAATATAAGAACTAAATTGTTTGCAAATGGGAAGAGTTCTTCACACTCGTGAAAGTTATTCTTCAGATATTGCCCATCACATCCAACTTGAAATTAGAAAACGGCTGGTGAGTGAACTTCTAAAAAATAATTCAAAACTTTCTCTTATGATCGTTGAGTCAGTCTACCAAAATAAACGAAAAACAGCATTAGCACTGTGCTTACGCGCTTGTCTTAAGATTAATAAGGAGCCCCTGTCGTTCTGTTTTGATATATTCCATCTAACTGGTGGTCCCAAAACTTGGGCAATATTTGAAGTAGTGAGTGATAAATTGCTTAATGAAAACAGGATATTCGGTGGATTACTTGCGAGAAATCTTGTATCGTTTCCGTGTAATGGTGTTGCAATGATGCAAGGTTGAGAGAGAGGTGTTGCAAAACTTATGCATGATAATTTAATTCTTCGCAGTTAGTGACGCAGTAGATGAAGTTGCTAGTCTAAATTATCTTTAACACGTAGGAACAAATTTATTCTCTGTGTCACAGGTCACCTAACAATTAAGAAACTAAAAGGGTGTGCAGAAAGTATTCAATGTCAACTTCTTAAAATTGGAAGGGTGTTTAGTGTGAGGTGGGCGGCTTTGTCATTTCGGAGCCTGAAAACCATCCGGCAGTCGTACTTAGCGCTTTGGGAACACTAATTTCGCAGCTCAAGATGTAACTCCATCGACTACTGATAAGACGAAGTACGATGCATTTAAGAAAATGTTAAATTTGGCTTCGTTTGTTGCAGACGTTGGCTTACTGTACGACTCTTCTTGAACTAAACGATTTTTCTTTAGAACTGCAGAAACGAAGGTGTTCAGTCAAAAAGGCTCGTGCAGAAATTAACATAACCATACTGGTTCTTGAAGGTCAAATAGAGAGACATGGTGGATATTCCACGGAAGCACATTATGCAACAGAAAAAACCCCGCTTTTCATGGTGTTGCTCAGGCTTGGTAAAACAGTGATGAAAAAATCGTTTCTCAAGTAAGAGTTCTTGAATCCGGAGGAATGGTCGCCAGACAGGCAAACTAGACGGAGAAAGAGAAATCAGAAAATTAGATGAACACCTCAAATTAGACAGTCGTGAAGCAGTGAGCGTCTTTCGAGAGTTTAAAGATACCAAAGGCAGATTGATCCTTTATAGGTTTCAGAAACTAATGTCTTCAGTTCGTACAATACCCGTGTCAACGGCGGTATGTGACCATAGTTCAAGTGCAATGAACGCAATAATGGGATCCGAGTGTTCGCGACTGCAAGTTAGTCACTTTTCAACATTGCTGTTAAATTGGTTGGGCCGCCACTCACCAAATTTAACCCAGAACATTATGCGATGTCATGGGCTATAAATGGCCGTCGAACAGCGGAAGAGGGTGATTGTCGAGAAAAAGAGCAACACGGAGAGAACGAGGACTACAATTTTATTTGGGATCTGTTCTAGTTCACCTGGTGAGTACGGTACTGTACTGTATATTTATTTCGCTTTGTATAATGAAGGGGCGGAAAAAAAAAATAACGCCAGCAGACAGACTACATCTGTACGATAAAGATTCAACTGCAGTACAATAAAGCACTAACTTTCTTTAAACACCTTCCCCAAGCGTTCCATAAGTTACTTCGTTCCATATATATATATATATATATATATATATATATATATATATATATATATATATATATATATATAGGGCGTTCCAAAAAAGTGCACACACACTTTAAATAATTATAAAGGCAGTGTTTATTAAATTACATTTCATTTTCAAAATGTAATAGAATCTACAGACATTATTAAGTTTTGTCAACGCCTGTTTTCAAACTGACGTCCGTTCTGGTCCAGGCACTGCTGATAACGCGAAGCAATGGAATCGCAAACATCACGAAACATTTCGTTTGGTATTTGTGTGCATTCTCGTTCAATGGCTGCTCTCAATTCAGCGACTGTTGCAGGTTTTATAGCGTAGACTTTGTCTTTTAAGTATCCCCATAAAAAAAGTCTAGTGGTGTGAGGTCTGGTGAACGCGGAGGGTATTCTACGAAACCCCTTCGTCCAATCCACATCCACATCGTGCCAAGTACCACTCGCAATACTCCACTCTTCGGTCCGGATCATCATCTTCATTAATAGCATGGACTAATCTTGGAATGTAACTTTTCCATTGGCAGCGCTTCAAAATGCGTTGGACAGACGATTCTGAAATTCTACCTCACGACTCGCTTGCCGCACAGATTTTCTTGGACTTTGGTGATACGTTTCCAGTACTCTTTCTTGCTTTGTGGGGCTTGTCGATGTCCGTGGTCTTCCGGAACGCTTCTTGTGGACATTCTGAACAGTTCCATCGGCTTCAAACTCATCTCTAATTCGAGTGATGTAAGTCGCGTTGGTGGATCTGTTTGAAACTCCCTCCTAAACTGTCTTTGCACTTCAACTGCGTTTTCACACTTCCAGTAGCATTTTAGAATGAATTTCCTTTGTTCAAAGCTTAGTCTGACTGCCATTATTAATTCTAATGGGTTTAACTTAGAAAGAAAGAAACATCAATTGAGCTATCAGCTGTTAAAGTGTGTATACATTTTTTTGGGACGCTCTGTATATATATATATATATATATATATATATATATATATATATATATATACTGTATATATATATATAAATGGAACGAAGTAATATATATATATATATACTGTATATATATATATAAATGGAACGAAGTAATATATATATATATATACTGTATATATATAAATCAATCAATGCTTAAGAAGCGAGATCAAAAGTTTAAAATTTTTCACAGAGCATTATTCCGCCTATACGTCCATTTCAGGGTATGAGCAGCTCACAGCAACATTGCTAAGCAAACGGGGGGGGGGGTCATTGTACTGACAAAGCCTCCGTACATCGTTCACCACTGAAAGCAACAACGCCCAGTTCAAATAATATCCAAATCCTTATTTGTTGTTGCGTCAGTTTGTATGGCAGATAGTGGCAGATACCTTTAGTTATTATCAGTTCAGGTGCCTAATTCTTCGGGAGCAAGATGAACTGTCAGTTTGTGTTTCTTATGGACACATTTTCTTGTTGGTCGATTGCGTCCTGTGTCAACCCATCACCATCATCCTCCAAAACGCGTTCGAAACACTGGAAAAGCTGTATTTTGGTTTGAGCAAGGGCAATTGCATTGTACTGCAATTTAGGACTATGAATATAAATTATTTAATAATAGACACGTTAAAGTGTATTTCATTTTCTGTTCTTAAGAAGACGCAACGGACAGTGCTTTGTGTACTTCAATCCTTAAATTAATTCAGAACTCTTAAAATGATGCGACATGGCAGCTGTTAACAGATTTTTTTATTCTTTGCCAAAAATTCTTCGTCGTGAAATGTTACGCGTTTCGTAAATCGATCGCAAGAGACACTATTCGTTTCCCTTTCGAGCGTATAAACCAAGATGGAAACGCGCAAGAAAATAAACTACGTATAAATGTCTTTGCTGTCATGCATAACGAAAGGATGTAATTCTCCTTCAAAGATTTCCCACGGTGAAAATATAATAGAAGGAATATTTTCTCTACATTCCGTTCAATTTCGTGTATTTGTTGACGGTGCAAAATACAACATTTAGAATAATGGTATAACCAACTCTCTTCAAAAAATAAAGCTGAATCAAATGCACAAAACAAAAACAAGAAGTTTTATTCATGAAAGTGTTACCATCACAACTTCACAATTTGGAACATCCTTAATTCATTTTAAATTACTTTATAGTACCTATTATAATAGAAGGAACTTCCGATTTTTAATACACAGGGTGATCACAAATTACCTAGTAAACTTTTATATACGGTTCAAATAAAAGTTTACTAGGTAATTTTAGAACACCCTGTATATTAAAAAAATAGTGTACGTGTATGTTAATGAATAATGTTTACATTAAAATATTTTCGTTGTCAACTATCTCAGGCATGCAACAATTTTCAAATAGCTTTCCGATATACAGGGTGTCCCATAAGCCCCGTCTCACAGGAAAATTTATTTTAAATTAAATTTACAAAAGTAATACGTTAGAACTAAAACAAATGTTGAAATTGATGGCTTGTTTTGGGACCATTTTTTTTGGTTGCATGTAGAACAACAATGGCTAAAATATGGAAGCGAGTTACACTGGCGAAGAAAAGACCTCCGCCTTTTCCTTATGGATGTAACTCACTTCCATATTAGCCATTATGTGTTATTCTACCTGCAACAAAAAGAAAAGGTCCCAAAACAAGACATCAATTTGAACATTTGTTTTAATTCTAATGTATTACTTTCCTAAACGTAATATAAAATAAATTTTCCTATGAGACCGGACTTATGGGATACTCTGTATATGTGACACACTTTCTATACCATGAATATGAATTCGAATAACGTTTCATCACTTGTCTAATTTTTTTCAATTTATTATTTTCGGAAACCGTTTAGCCAAAAGATCGAAAAGAAGCGCTTCCTTCCTTCCTTTCATTGAAGTCAAAAAAGGATCAAACAAAGTATACGATTTCCTTCAGCGTTAAATGACTTCGGAATTAAAAAGAAATCATAACCAAAAAAAAATTTGCACCAATCTCCAAAACGTGGTCGAGAAAACACTGAAAATTGTTCACAACAACATCAATAACGCACGTAAATAAATAACCCTGAGCCCGCCTCCTAGTCCCCCCCCCCGACACTTCCTCCAAAAAAATATACAATTAAATCCAGTAAGATACCAATGCAATAAAGAAATATTGAAAGGAGACGAGGTGATTCCACCTCATATTGCCTCCATATAAAACTACTACTCTTTTAACTTCTGTTTTTGGAGCTTATTGTGTATGCGGGTCTTGCCACGCCATCAGATACGTTGGGACGAGATTCCTCTGCAATACGTCAAGATATCTTGCGATATAAAATAACTTTCTTTTAAATTGCGATGATCTTGCAGCCATTATCAAAGCAAAGGGGAAACACTTTCACATTCTTTTATTCCTTTATATATATATATATATATATTATATATATATATATATAAAATGTTATAATGTTTTAGACCAACAAAGACCCTACGATCCACTCATGGCTGGTCTACCTAACTGTGTTCGTAATTGTGTATTGTGCATGTCCTCCGTGGTGGCGGAGGGGACCTTCAATTTTACGTGGGTTCCGAAACACAAAGCCTTAATTTTACTACCTTAAACTATACCCAATCTATCAACATATGCCTCTAATCGATTTTTAAACATGTTTATAGACGTGCTACTAATTACTTCTACCAGCAAACTATTCCAGCTATTTACTATTCTATGCGTAAAAAAGTTTGGGCAACTGCTGTCTCGAACCTTCTATTTGTCAAGTTACACCCGTTATTTCTAGTCCTACTATATTGAGATATTCCGAAAAATCTATCGATTAGATCACCCCTTAGCCTCCTAGTCCCGAGTGTAGTCAATTTTAACTCCTTAAGCCTATCCTCGTACGACTTTGACCTAAGCAACAGAATCATCTTAGTTGCTCGTCTTTGAACTCTTTCGATTTTGTCTATATCTTTTCGCATATGCGGATTCCAAAATTGGATCGCGTACTTCAAATGAGGTCTAACTAATGATTTATAAAGAGAAACAACAATATCGCGCGATTTGTACTCAAAATTCCGAGCTATAAAACCTAACACTTTGCTCGCTTTATTCACAGCTGCTGTACTTTCGCTACTTTTAAATCACAAGTGATTATAACTCCTAAATCTTTTTCCTGCTCTATGCTTGCTAACTCCTTCCCTGACATACTATACGCAAAATTACCGTTACGCGAACCTATATGTAAAATTTTGAACTTATCGACGTTAAATCTCATTTGCCATGTGACTGACCAATCAACGATTTTATTCAGATCTTCCTGGATTTTACCTCTATCTTCGTCATTAATCGCCCTACCACCCAACTTCGTGTCATCCGCAAAATTTGAAACTGTACTGACTAGGCCGACATCTAAATCGTTAATATATATAAGAAAAAGCAAGGGGCCCAATACAGAACCCTGAGGAACGCCACTCGCTACATTAACCCAGCACGACTCCGCTCCATCAACGACCACCCTCTGTTTCCTACCTCGCAACCACTCTTCTATCCAATTTATAACTACACCCCTGATTGCATGAGCCTTAGTTTTTTCAATGAGTCTTTTGTGCGGTACGGTGTCAAACGCTTTTTAAAAATCTAAATACACTACATCAACCGCCCAATGACTATCGTAAACTTCAACCACGCTTTGAAAAAATTCTAAAAGATTAGTTAAACAAGATTTGTTTCGCCTAAAACCGTGCTGCGTATTTCAAACCAAGTTATGCAATTCTAAGTGTTCGACTATACGATCCCTAGTTATTGATTCCAGTAGCTTACCTACAACAGACGTTAAACTGATTGGCCTATAATTTCTCGACGCACCTTTATCGCCTTTCTTAAAGCTAGGTGTTACATTTGCTAACTTGAAATTATCTGGTACGCACCCCTCAGAAATAGAAGCATTAAAAATCTTTGTTGAGGCACAACAATGCTTTCTTTTAATTCTTTTAGTTGTATGGGATATATGAAATCCGGCAACGGTGATTTACACATTTTCATTTTATCAATATAGCGCATTACCTTCCCTTCACTAACCACAATATTATCCAAAATATTACCATTATCAAAAGATATTATGTCTATGACCGTAGGGATATTCGTTACATCTTCTATATAAAAACTGACGTAAAAAATTCGTTTAGCAAGGTAGCCATTTGCTTGTTTTCAGAAATTAACTCTCCGTTAACATTTTTCAACGGCTCCAAGACACTTTTACTGGATTTCTATTGTTGACGTATTGAAAAAATCGCTTAGGGTTTTCTTTACCGTCACGAGCTATGGAGATTTCAAATTCGCGCTTGGACTTTTTTATTACACTTTTCACTTCACGCCTTAGAGATATGTAGTTGTTTCGTAACCACAAATTGTCTTTATCGCACTTATGTAGCCCTATCTCTACTCTTTATAATATCTCCTACTCTAGAAGTAAACCACAAGGGCTTGTTGTTTACTTTCGCACGCTTAATTTTGTACGGTACACATTCCTCATTTATAGTCCTAAATACTGTTTCAAACGATCCCCACATTAGTTTTGCGTTGGAGATCCCCATTACGTTTTCCCAATTGACGTGTGACAATTCATTTCGAAATTTACAAAAGTCTGCGTGCTGGAAGTTAGGAATTTTAGTTGAGTTAGCTGGTTTCGAGTGACTTACTGAGAGGACAAACTCTACCATATTGTGATCGCTATTGCTTAACGGTTCCATTACTTGAAGATCAGTGTTTAGCCTATCGTCCGTAGTTATTACTAAATCTAAAATACTTTCCAACCTCGTAGGTTCCCCAACCTTTTGAATAAGAAAGCTATCCTCGAGAAAATTAATTAAACCTTCCCCGTCTCCCTGCATTGTATCGTGAGTCACGTTGGCGCAATTAAAGTCACCCATAACTAAAGCCTGCTCACTACCTATTATTCTCTTTAGTTCACAATATAACGCTTCGTCCGTATCAGCTGTTTGATTAGGGGGACTATATATAACCGCAACAAGAAGTTTGAAATCGTTCAATTTAAGTTCTGCTATAGTCGAATCTATCTGTTCTGGAATTGTGTGCTTTACTTCTATAACGTTCGCAATATTATCTTTGATATACAACATAACACCGCCTCCTTGCCTACCTATTCTGTTTTTAACAAAGTCTATAACCTCTAATTTGATACTCCCCTACGAAGTCACGTGTTTCAGTGCTAAGCCACGATTCATTTATCGCAATGAAATCATAGTCTTTACAAGCAATTAAAGAAAAAAAATTCGTTTCTTTTATTTCGTAGGCTACGAGCATTTAAGTATAAAACCTTCAAATTGTTTGTAATTGCGACACCTTCGCAAGCGCAGGTAAAATTTGTGGAAATTACGCTGGGACCGTTCGAGTTACGGCAGCCTGAAAAGAAGAGACAGTATTATGAAATAGTCTTCCTAAACGCGCAGCTCCAACGTCATTAAGATGAAGTCCATATCAGAGGAACAAGTCCCTCCTGCAGTAGAAACTTCCAAAAATTCATAAAATGCACTCCTTCCTGTTGGCAGAGAGACTTTAGGTTATTGTTGATATAGGTCGCTTTGCTGTAGAAATCGCTACGTTGGATAATTCGAAGAAGTATACCTGTTAAAACAATCTTATTAGTTTTTTCCTTTAGTCGCTGTACTGAGTACCTGTAGCTAGCCAGCAGCTTTTCCGATCTAGAATTTAAAACGTTATTCGTACCCACATGAATAACACTGGTATGCATCAATTTTGCTGTCAAGGGTTTTGTAAGTGATTCTTATAGAGTTTTTCCTGCTGATTTCGAATCTCCAATCCGTTTTTCTCAATCAGCTCAGGTTATCCGGCTATGGCCTCATAAGTAAAATAGAATTTTTCGTGATTTTGTCAAAGCGGAATTGGAACAGTAACATCTATCATCACTTGTTTCATTTGTATATCTTTTTTTACTTTTCAGGCATATAGATAAAATATTTCATAATGAATAGCGTGTAAAAATTATCCCAATAGATTCTGCTACATATGTGGGACGGTTACCATGCCAAATAACCAGTCCCAAATCACTAAATTTGTGAAGACAATGTATAGAGCATACTTTGGAATTAAGCTAGGGGACCAGGGCAAAAATTTCGCCCCTCATATGTGCTGCAAGACGTGCATTGCATTGAAATTTGAGAAGATGGAGCAAAGGCAGAGCGAAATCTTTGCCTTTTGGAATTCCCATGATTTGGAGAGAAGGAAAGGATCACGTGACAGATTGCTATTTCTGCATGACAAACCTCCAAGGTGGGCTTATAAATTTATTTTTCTTAAATATTTTGAAATCCTCGTATGAAACTTGACATAATATTCACCATAATGTAATATTCACCATATATAGCATAATATTCATCATAATGGTAATCATACATTTACATATACATATTGTTATAGAAAATACATTTACACATACATATTGTTTATACAAGTTACATTTACATATACAATGATTGTATATTTCTTTCTTTTTCATTCATATTGTCCCCGAAGGGACAATATGAATGAAAAGAAAGAAAATATACAGACTCCATCGACCTATTTCATATCTTACAGACCGCAGCCTTCCCTCACGAGCCGCCACTGTCTGAATGCTTCTTCTATTTCATATGCAAGTTTTATATCCATGTTTCTGTGTTTCTATTTTCAGGAGTTAACAAGAAGAATAAACACATTGTTGTATACCCTGACATTCCTTCTGCTATGAGACCTGTACCCCATGGTCCTGGAATTCCAATACCACCACCACCTCAAACCCTGGACTTCGATGATTCTGATGATGAATCAATGACCAATGCCAATGACCAGTCCCAGTCGTATATACCTCAAAATACCGCTTCAAATGAGCCGAGGCCTCTCAACCAGGCCAAACTTAATGATCTTATCAGGGATTTAGGACTTTCCAAATTAGCTGCCGAGATCTTGGGCTCACGACTTCGAGAGGACAACTTGCTGGCTCCGGGAACAACATTCTCCTGGTATAGGAAACGAGAGGAAGAATTCCGCAAGTTTTTTGCAGTGCACGAAAATACCTCTTCCTTAGTGTACTGCTGCAATGTTGAGGGGCTAATCGAATCCTTGGGCCTGCCATATAACGCATCAGAATGGAGGCTATTTATAGACTCGTCTAAACGAAGTTTGAAAGCAGTATTTCACAACATTGGGAATAGGGTTGCATCAGTCCCTGTAGCACATTCCGTACAACTTACGAGAGCTACGATAACATGAAAATTTTACTGGATGCTCTCGAATACGACCAACATAACTGGAGGATCTGTGGAGATTTGAAGGTAATACTAATATCATAAGTAAACTATTGCTATTGACTATGTTGTTTTTCCAAAGGTTATTTGAGAGCGTATAAGAACACTTAACTTCCCCACAGAAGTGATACAGTCCAATGCATAGATTTTTTTATCTGATAGAACAAATTCTCTAAATTCTTTAAATATTTCATTTTTTTTTCAGATTGTGGCATTTGTATTGGGAATGCAAGGGGGATACACGAAATACCCATGTTTCCTCTGCAAATGGGATAGCCGAGCGGATGAGAAGCACTATGCACAGCGTGAATGGGCATCCAGAGAGAATTTTGAACCTGGGTCGCATAATGTCGTTTCAGTGCCCCTTGTACCACCAACAAAAATTTTGCTCCCACCACTTCATATTAAGCTGGGCTTGAAAAATTTCATCAAATCAATGAATAAGGAGGGTTCAGCATTCCGATATCTCGAGAGTAAATTTCCTCATATATCTGATGCTAAACTAAATGCTGGGGTTTTTGATGGTCCTCAAATTCGAACTTTGATCAAGGATACTCAGTTCGAAAACGCAATGACTCCAACTGAGAAGAATGCCTGGCAGGCATTCAAATCAGTTGTCACTGATTTTCTTGGCAAGCGTAGAAGTCCAGAATACGAGTCCGTTGTCGAAAACTTGATGGAAGCTTTCAAAGCTCATGGGTCGCGCATGTCCATAAAAATGCACTTTTTGTGGTCCCACTTGGACTATTTTCCTGAAAATTGCGGGGATTATAGTGAGGAACAGGGTGAACGATTTCACCAAGATATCAAAATAATGGAAGAGAGGTACCAGGGAAACTGGGATATCAATATGCTGGCGGACTATTGCTGGTGTTTGAAGCGAGACGTGCCCGAAGAAAAACACAGACGGAAAGCCAAGAAAAACTTCTTTCCTTCCTCAATAAACTTTTTTCCATATTCATTGTATGAATAAAAGTATTTATTCACACAATGTTTTCATTTTTCACGAGTGTTCTTATAATATTACTCGTATCTACAGTGTTTAAGCTAAAAAAATCAATAAATTTGGGGATAAAATTGGACTTATAATAAATGGCCAATAGAGAAAAAACGACCTGATTGAGGAAAACCAATGTCATTTTCGAATTCAGCATGGTCGAATTATATATGAGTTGAAAAAACCCTCACAGCAGACAAAAAAATTTCATATGCATACCAGTGTAACATACGTTGTGTACTCAGAGGTACTGTCTGCAAAATGGTCAACACTATTAGTTATATCCTCCACCTTTGCACCAGGGTAGCAGTTGCGGCGCGTATGACGAGGGTTTCTCCCACAGAATTCCTCGAGCTGCACTCGAACAATGGAATCGCCAACGAGTCGTATTTCCGGTTCATCAGCATCTTCGAAACCTAAAACAGAAAACTTATTGCTTTGTTATTACTGGTAGACAAGTCTTAGGTTTTCTCAATGGGGCTCCATTACGCACTCGAACGAAGGGTTGGGAACTAGGGGGAAGAGAGAGGGCTATTAGTACTATTTATATTATTAGTAGAAACTGAGGCAGGAGGGGTCGTAACTGAAGTCTCTAGGGATTCTAATTTTGCCGTCAGGAGCATTACGCTTTCTTCAAGCCTCACTCAAGCCTCCCTCTCACGTTCTAACTCGTTCCCCAGGACTTCCATGCTTGAGCACCACCTGCAAACTAACTGTTCATTATTATTAGCCATTGTAAACGCGTAAGCGGCAAATTTCCCTTCACAGCGACTGCAAGTACTTGACGGGAGTGCCATGCTCTTAATTAATTAAAAAAAAACAAAAAACGAGCGTTTGGAAATTAATAAATTACAACGTAGGTCTACCGAGTTACAGGTTATTGTAACACAAATTTATACTGAATGAATATGCAGTATACTTAATTAAGCTACCGACGAAAGATCTGTAAAAGAAAAAGTATTAATGTCTGTAAAAGAAAAGGTATATATATATATATATATATATATATATATATATATATATATATATATCTTCTTACAATCTTACAAAGGTTCCACGTGATGATTTCTCATTTCGCGAAGGTCAAGCGTGTCGCCCCTCCTCTCGAGTTGGCCTGGTGAAGTAGTGAGTTGGATTCTTGCGCTCTCCACCTCACATAGCCAGGTACGCCCGGCTCATCGGGGATTGTTCTGAGCCAGGCGTCAAGTCTTCTTTTGAAGATTTCCACTGCAACTCCCTTCGTGTTTCTTAGGTCTTTGGGCAGCTGATTAAATAGTTTGGTCCTCTCACTACAAAACTATTTTCTTTCAGGGTTAAGGATGTTCCCTGTCTCGCCTTCAATTTGGGAATACGACACAGTCTACCGTTTCTACCTTCCACCGTTGTTTGGGGAGTTATGGGATTCAGAGTAAGATTAGGGACTAGTTTCTCCATTATTTTCCAAGTGTAAATAATGGTGTATCTCTCTCTTCTCCTTTCCAGTGAATATAGGTTTAGTTCTCGTAACCTTTCCCAGTAATTTAGTTCTTTGCACCCATTGATCTTGGCTGTGAAACTTCTTTGAATCCCCTCCAGCTGTCTAATGTCTTCTTTTTTATATGGGGATGTTAGGACCGAGCAGTATTCCAGTTTGGGTATTATCATGGTTTTCAGTAGGGGGATCATTACATTCTAATATTATTTCCATAATATGAGCTGAATTTATTTTCTAGATTTATAGTCCTTGTTATGCTTTCATCTATCATACTGGGTGACCATAAATTATCTTTACAAATTCAATTGAAATTTAATTTTCAAAGACAATTTATGGACACCCTGTATTTGTTTGACTGATCGGAGAGACCATAATGAACTAATGCAAGTGTTGGTTTAACTTCATATACGAACACCATAATAGATGTTAATATACGTGCAATATAAACATACATAAAACAGTACGCTAATAATTTTTAGTATACACGCGAAAACTATATATATATATATACAGTATATATATATATGCTCGTAGTCTCGTAAACTATCATTTTATATACATGCAGAAATGGAATAATGCAGAACGTAGCTGTATTAAGCCAGTGTAACATTTCGCTTGGAATTCAAAGTTGGGAATATAATAATGCTAATTTTTAACCTTACACTAACACCTGTGTCGTTGATTTCCTCTGCATCACGCTGTTGCTGTTTTCCAGTGGGAATACAAAATAGGAAACGAATATAAAAATATTTTTTAAAAACGAGGACGAACTGTACTATGTTAACGACTGCAAAGTGGTTTCTCTTTCTGAAAATTTCATGAGCCTAACTGTATTGACTTGCAATATACAGGGTGTCCCAAAAAAACTATATACTCTTTATAGCATCATATATTTTATAATTTAAAAAAAACAACAACAATATATTGTTATAGCAATTGCCAATGAAAGGTAAATTAGTAATCTAAGTGATCAAAATGTTATAGTGAGTTGTTTGCATATAAAATTTAATTAACTACGCCAAGTGCTCAAAATGTTCTCCGGCGGCATGAATGCACTTTCAATACAACAAAATCGTGTGGTCTGATGAAGCTACCTTCAAGCTAAATGGCACAGTAAATCGACACAACTGCAGGTACTGGTCACTTGATAATCCACACGTTTACGTGGATAAACATGTTAATTTACCAGGATTAACAGCATGGTGTGGTTTATCATCCAGGGGTTTGGTTGGACCATTTTTCTTTAATGGGACAGTTACCGGTGTCGCATATCTCGACATGCTGCGGACAGAAATTATACCTGCAGTTCGGAAGTTGTTTGGAAACGACGACTTTTACTTTCAACAAGATGGAGCCCCCCTCATTATCATTGTGATGTCAGAAGGTACCTCGATGAAACGTTGCCTAACCGTTGGATAGGACGAAGAGGAAGCGTTGAGTATCCTCCACGTTCACCGGACTTGACTCCACTTGATTTTTACTTGTGGGGCTACCTGAAGGATGCAGTTTATGGTACAAGACCCGCAACACTCGAACACCTTAAGGATGCAATTAGGGAAAAGTGCGGCGGCATTCATGCCGACGGAGAACATTTTGAGCACTTCGCGTAGTTAATTAAATTTTATATGCAAACAACTCACTATAACATTTTGATCACTTAGATTACTAATTTACCTTTCATTGGCAATTGTTATAACAATATAGTTTTTTTTTTTTTTAAATTATAAAATATATGATGCTATAAAGAGTATATAGTTTTTTTTGGGACACCCTATACATTTGCGATATTTTCTATACACAGCTGCTCGTTTCAATGAGTGAATATTTCACAGACAAATTATTATTATTATTCTTGTTGTTATTATTATTAATTTATTATTATTATTACTATTATTATTCAGGCGTAACTTTTGCATGCATGACTCCTGTATTCGGACTGCATGCAAAACATGTCACACTTCACAAATAAATTTCTGACCTGTAATATTTTTTCATTTTAAATCTCTCGTAATGATTTCTTGAAAGAGCGAATGAGAATCTCTTCCTGGAAGGCCATTCCACAGTTTAACCGTAATTGATTAAAGTTCTCTGAAAAGGATTAGATGAACAAAGGAGATGCTCAAGCGGATATTGATGCTATACTGCTCTTCTGAGGCAGTCAATCTCGGTAACAGGGAAGGGATAAAAAAAAAAGACTAAACAGCCAGGAGAGTGAAATGGGATAACTTTCCAGAATACGGAGATAAGGCGTATTCGTCACGTATGCCCCAAATCGTATCAGCCTACTTATATACGTTTCTCTCCAAATCCATCCAGAATGAAAAGAAGAAAATGAAAAGCTGGAGTGGCTGCTTGAGGAGGATTTAATTCGTCCCGATTCGAGAATAGGAAAACCCTCTTAATTTCTGTTTCTCTTCTATCACTCGGAGCGAAATTTGTTCGCTTTTACTCTAGAGAGAGAGAACGTAATTATTATTAGAAAATATGGAAAGAAAAATGGTGAATGCATCTCACGCAATTCTTCCAAAGAATAATTAAAGACCGGAGAAAACAATCATTTCACGTAAATGGACATATTCCGTGAACTGTAATTCAAATAATTGAAGGAAGAAACTTAGCAAGAGACGTAAACGCGTATACTGTAATTCAATTTCTGTTGTAATAATTTACGCATTCATTAATTAGTGGCGATTCGACGCTACAGCGATTAATGTTCAAGTATTAATGTAATGATGCAGTGAGTAAATCTATACAATTTACATCACCATTTTAGCCTTTTCATGTACAAGAACTATAAAGCCAATGGCTCTATTAGTAATAATAATAATAATTTAACGTCTGAGGCTATTTAACGTCTAGTGACGGCAAAGGTCATGTGACGAAGGGGACCTACAGCTTTATATGGGATTCGAACTATCTAAGGGTCGTTACATCATCACCATGAAACTAGAGTCATCCATCCAACTTCTGAACAGCCCCAACGTTGTTTAACCTCGCTGATCTACTGGAAGACATATTGCAACGTATCCACGACGCCTCTAATCGCTGAAAGGTGAGCTGGATACTGTAAACGTATCTGATGCATCAAAACTTTTTTGGTTTTTATTTTATTTTCTTACGTGTGCGCGTGCACGCGCGAAGGCAACTGGGCATATGTGAGGTAGTGTTGATAATTCAATGATGTAGTAGGGTAATTTAATTTCTTTAGCGAAATAACTTTTGGTACCTCGAAAAATTAAAAAAATTCAGATGAAAAATCTAGAAACACGTTTACTGCCGAAACGAGATACGTTGGTCCTAATTAGGTTAGGTTAGGCTATTTAATAACTTAAAAAACACCCTTCGTGCCCATAATTGCGTCCGAAACACTTATTATGCCCTTCTCGGTCCGATGACACAAGGTTAGGTTAGGTTAAATTAGGTTTGATTAATTAGTTTTCTAGATATATGGATTTGAAAAAAGTGAGTACCTTCCTTATGCGGAGGTGCACACATTGTGTGTGTGTGTGTGTGTGTTCAAAATTATCTCGGCCCGAGGTTTTCAGGCTTCTGAATTTCTGTGATTATATATATATATATATAATGTGTGTGTGTGTGTGTGTGTGTGTGTGTGTAAGAATAATCGCGTCGATTGGTCCAATGTTAATATGCAGCAGAGAATAGAATACAAAAACAGAACAAGTCACCTCTTTAATAATTTAGAAATTTTGCATCTTGCCTGTAATAATCCTTGCTCAAATGATTCTCACTGTAAACTCATAGATAGGTATTATAGTAAGATAATATCCCTATTAAGAGAAGCAGGAAGCCCCCTGATTAAGTCTTACAACTATTATACTAAGATTATTCCTGAATGGAATGATTTTATTGCCCCCCTGAAGAGGGAATCGAAAGACGCCTATGATTTGTGGTGCTTTCATGGTAGACCCAGATTAGGACCAGTGTACATGAATATGTGTAGAGGTAGGGGTCAGTATAAGGCGGCCAAAAGGCGATGTAAACAAGAAGAGGAGTCTATTCGAGCATCAAAAGCCTGTGAAGCTCGCATAAATAACGATAACAACAAATTTTGGAAATTTGCTAAGAATTAAACGGGGGTAAAAAAAGTCCTCCCTCCGACAATCGATGGGGTCTCCGGGAAGGATGAAATTGCAAAGCTGTGGAAAAAACACTATTCTAACATTCTTAACAGTGTGAGCAAGGATAATGTTAAGATAGATTGCAGCGAAACGATTGTGGGAGGGACAGAGTTAAAGACTGGTTCTGCGTCAGGGGTAGATGACTTATCGAATGAGCACTTAAAATATGCAAATGACGTAGTATGTCTGCATATATCATTGCTCCTATCAGCCATGCTTGCTCATAGCTATATCCCTGCAGAGTTCATGAGGGTATATATCTTGCCCCTGGTCAAAAATAAGTACGGAGACATTCTGTCCAGCAATAATTACAGGCCTATTGCTATCGCTTCCTGCTTCTCGAAACTACTAGAAAAACTCTTGTTACTCCGATCAAATGATTTCCTATGGACATCTCCTAATCAGTTTGGCTTTAAAAGGTCCCTCTCAACTGACCTGTGTATCTATGTACGTAAAGAAACAATATCTAAATACATTGACAGTAATTCAACTATTTATAGCTGTTTCCTTAATATAAGTAAGGCATATGATAGGGTGAACCATAATATTTTATTTGCAAAACTAGAAAACAGGAAGGTTACCATGTACATATTAAATTTATTGAAATTTTGGTATTCCCACCAATCTTTCACGGTTAGGTGGGGCAATGTACTATCCGAGTGTTTTGGCTCCTCTTGCGGGGTGAGACAAGGCTCCTTGCTCTCCCCTATGCTGCTTAATGTGTATATTGACGGATTAATTGCTTCACTTAATGATGTAACAGTGGGATGTTGTATAGATAACACAAGGATAAATAACTTAGTTTATGCCGATGATATAGTGTTAATAAGTCCCTCTGTTAAAGGTCTGGATCGGCTACTAAAAGTCTGCGAAGAGTATTCGCAGAAACATGGTATTCTTTTTAATGTTACAAAAACTAAGATTATGCAATTTCATCCTAAAAGTTGCAATCAGCCAGCTGATATAAGCTTTAAAATGAATGGTGAAGTAATTCAGGAAGTACAAGAGTTTAAGTATTTGGGTCAAACTATTACCAGCTCCTTGAGTGATGACTCGGATATAAGAAAACAATCTCAAAGCCTGTGTGCTAAAGCGAATATGACCATAAGGAACTTTCGATTCTGTACAAGTGAAGCTAAAGATACTCTCTTTCGTACTTTCTGCAGTAATATATACGGACAGCAACTGTGGGTGAATTATAAAAAAGGTTCTGGCAGAACCCTAAATTTGCTGTACAACAGGTCTTTTAGATTCTTACATAAATTACCCCAAGATGCTCAGCTTCGCAAATGTTTGCTACCCGCAATGTCCCGAGCTTCCCGGAGGTAACAAGACGTGCTCAATACAGTCTAATGCAAAGAATTAAAAAATCAACCAACCCGATCATCCAAGCTATCCATGAGTCCTGCCATGTATCCTCTAAGCTATGGACTTCTTGGTACGAAAACGTCTGTCTGTAGCTCCACTTAACTTCGACATTACAGTATTATTTCTAATCAATTGTATATTTCTATCCTTAGTATATGAACTGTCATTGTATTAATAATATTTGTCATATGGACTATAGTCTGCCAATAAACCTTTTCATTTTCATTTTCATATATATATATATATATATATATTATATATATATATTATATATATATAATATATATATACTAGCGGAACGACCCGGTGTTGCCCTGGTGGCAGTTGAACGATATATTTTCGTTAGTTTTAACGAAAATATCAAGACTTAACATAACCAGTCGTCAAGGGCGTACAATTAACGTAACCGGGTATTCAATAATTTTCCATAGGTTTCGATATATATATATATATATAGCCTCGGAGGCCGACGCCACATAGCCTATGTTCTTCCCCGGCCTCAGTTACCCCTATTCCCACAAGTCTCATCCAAATCTGGCCAGTGGTTTGGCCGGCCATAAGAAAGAAAAAAAGTTCGCAGGCAGTTCAACCGTCACAAATATTAATAAAGATACATAGTTTTTGGTCCGGTTTGTTTAGAGCAGGTCTGGGGTAGTACGAATGTACCTGATTGATAAAGGTAAATGTGATAACATGCAGCAGTGTGGCTTTCAGTGTCCAATACTTCGACATTATATAACTAAATATTCCTACAACAGATGGTGCCACGTTTTCTTGGAAATTTATCAGCCTTCCAATAGCAGTTAAACCACTATATATTTAATGCTCAGAGTATAGAATATAACCTTTCCCTCGGGGCCCCGGGAGTTCCCAAATTTAGTTTCTTCTATACCACCACCCTCAAATTTTTTCAGGGTAATCTTATTTATACGAGGGGTGATACGTAAGTAATGCCTCTTATTTCATTTCTCACTAAATATAATTCCAATTACAATGAAAATTTCAGGGGATATGCATACGTACGCGGCAAATATAAAGTAAATATAGTAAATAGAAAATATATATACATATATAAATATAAAGTAAATATAAATTGAAAAATAATAGGCATTACTTTAGTACCGAACCTCGTACATTACCATTATTTTCTAGGGATGCATAGTTGAAGTATCCTCGGTATATTATAATGAAATTAAGCATGTAACACAAAAGTGTATAATTTACTGTTGCACGGAGACAAAAAATTACGTTTGCATCGGAACAATATCCATAGTTACAGCGCATTTACAATACAATTGAACTAACCCTATAGCATCGTTGGATTAACTGTTTGGTATAGTGTGCCAATATTTATTTACTTTATAGATTTTTCCATATACTGTAAATATATTCCTAAATCGTCAAATTCCTCCTACATTTTCGTTCGTTGGTGGTCATTGAAGTCACATTAGTTTCAAACTTTTAATCACTTACGATTGTGTTAGGGTTGGGAGGGGTGGCATTGAAAAATTTACAAAATGCTCTCTTTTATAACGATTATTTTTTCGAATTTCACTCGCGTTATGATTTTAATTAAAAAAAACACTGTCAATCAAATTACTACTACTTCGTTTTACCTCACGATTTTACGCACCCAATATTTTGTTTTAAGTTAGATTAGGTTAGGTTAAACTAACCTAATTTAACCCTAGATAGGTACACCCATTCCGGAACATACCTAACCCAAACTGAACCCAAAACATCATCATCTACAACATAGTAGCAGCTATTTTCCGTGTAGGAGAAAATATACAAAAGATAGCACCAAATAGGAGCGAACGTATATATTTCAATTATTATTAAATTCAACAAAAGAATTACGTCCCACCATTAGTATGCGTACCACAGTTTGGGAACAGCTGTTTTCTCTTATTCTCGTATGAACTATAAATATGCAACATCAATTCTCTTTATATATTTACTATAAAGAAAATTGAACGAGTCTTCGTATTGGTTTAATTTTGCCCAAGATTTAATTAAATAACAACGTGTACGGTCGATTCCAAAAATTCTTTCAAAACGCCATGTTTCTTTCTGATATGTATCAATAGGGAATACGAAATTTCGAGGCAAGACTTTCTAAACCGATTGTACAGTACCCATACTTCACAGTATTATTTTTCAAGAGTTTTATGCTCAAATAATAATAATAATAATAATAATAATGTAAAGGTATATAAAATGAACAAATTCTGACCACAGACTATCATATTTCAAATGATTTTAATAAGTCTATTATAAATGCTTATATAGTATAACTGTATAACAATACTGTTGACGTCAGTCCTTCAGGGTGCGGCGAAATCTCATGTAAATAGCAAAAAAAATAATAAATAATTGAAAACTTAAGTCGTTCAAGATATAGAAAGTTCATATGAACCAAAACATTCGCCATTTATTACGTCCATACGAAAACAGCATAGGTTTAGTTTGAAGTTACGCAGTTACGTGGTGTCTGTGGTGGTGGTGGTGGTGGTGGCACTGGATGCGAAACAGCGAGAGACGAAAATCCTTCGAAGTGCAACAAAAGAGTAATAGTTGGCATTGGGGTGCCTTAAACCAGAAAATCTTGGGAACCACTGGTCTACATACACACTACTACTACTACCAAAGCTATATTGGGACAACATAAACAAGAGGTAACTGTTAACAATGTATTTGATAGGCCCTGACGAAAGCCTCAATCCTCAACCAGGGCTCTGAGCAGACCATGACATGTCAGTTATTCTACTCGGAACCAGTGAGTCACAGTCCAGGCTTTGTGACAAGGAGGCTTTGTCGAGTCTGTACAGGCATGGGCCCTCGCCATAAAATTCCATCAATACTGGCATTGCACTGTTGTCCAAAATGTTCTAATACCCCATGATTGTCATTGTATCATTCACAAACGCTAATGGGTCTAGTGCAGATCATGAGAACTAGGGGTAGTTACACTGAGGATCGAAGCGCTCTCCGAGCTGTCGCCGCACCCAGACGCCGGCATCAGATGCAAACAGTACGTACCGGAAATCACCACCCAACTGGACGCATTTGCACTGTTCTGTTCCCTAGTTTTGATGAACTTTGCACCACTGTAACTGTCACTTTGCATTCAGAGCTGGGATATACAGTATGGCTTTTGGGAAGCTACTCTTTCACAGAATCCTTCTGTACGCAGTTCTCTACTTACAGTAAGCACACTTGCCACACAACCGGTCTTTCTTCACAACACGTTTCAACGTTCGCACGTCTTGTCAATTTTTGGCCTGTCTGGTCTCAGTCCCACACCAGGATGTTCCACAGCCTTCCATTTTTGTATAATACTTCTCACAGTTGGCTTTGGGAACTTTAAAGTCACCGCAATCTTAAGCGCAGTCATATCTGCGATATGATATCTAACTATCTTGCCAAGTTTAAATTTAGTCAGCTCTAATCCACGCGTTATACCTATGAATACGGACTGTAACTTACTGTGACTATCTTATGTCTTTTCGGACTACAGTGCTGCCCAATACAGAGCAATTTATATCTGGAACAGCCGGGTATTGGCAGAAAGAAGCTTCTCCCAATACTTTTGGTAGTATGGTGTAGAATGTTCTAAAAGTGCCTACTCACGCACTACAGTAGTT
>JAJOZX010000866.1:365000-370000 GCA_023014485.1 Bathynomus jamesi
AGACTTTGATTAATGAAATAAACGGGCAATTACAAAATGTGTATAAATGGATGTGTGCCAATAAACTTCTATTGAATCTAACAAAGTCACCTCATATGATTATTACCACAAAATATATTAGTACAAACTGTTAAATAAAAATTGAAATACTACTATTGCAAGAGTGAATGAGGTTAAAGTACTTTCAAAATTTCAAAAGTCATGTACAATAAGATCATATCCAAAATTAAGACCTCTCTTAATATTATTTAAACTAAAAAAAGACCCTCCCTCAAAACGCACTCCTTACCTTATATTATTCCTTCATCCATCCACCATTATATTGCATTACAACATGGGGTAGCTCAAAGAAATATATAAAACATCCTTTCGAAGTAATTCATAAAAAATGTTTGTTGTCATTATTGGAGAGAGTTCGCAAAGTTACACTTCCCCAATGTTTAAAGAGCTAAAACATTTAAAACTAAATGACTTGTACAAATTCAATGTTGATGTGAGTATGTTCAAAGTTATCAATAAAAATAAACACACATCACGCATTCAAAGAGCAATCACCCCGCATCAAATACACCATCGTTATAACACCAAACTGCCCAAGGATTATATACACAAACCTAACCATACAATAGAAACTGCAGGAAATGCACTCTTTTTCAAAGAAGTAGATGTATGAAATGCAATTTCCATGCATATCGGCAGGCTTCGTCACAATGTATTTCGCAAACCACTAAAATAGCACTTTATTAGCTCCTACTGATGTATAAGTTCACTAGTGCCATTTTTACCAGAGTAATGAAGTTCCTATTTTACTGTCAACTATTTAAAAAAATGTTAATTTTATTAAGCACTCTTAATTTCGTAACTTATTCTTTTTTATATTTTTTATTTAACATTTATTTTCTGCTAAATATACAATGAATCATTTAATTTAAAATTATGTAACATTTGGTAAACCTTATTATGTATTTATTATTATTATTGCTATTATTATTTGTTGTTGTCACTATTACTATTACTTACTACTTTCACTTTTTTATGTAATAAAAAAGTAAATGCCATTAATTTTGCCGAAAAAGCCTCTATGCTTCCAACGACATATTCAGATAAGAGCACTATGAATATATTAACGTCACATCAAATATAAAAAATATTTAAAACTCTCTCACTTGTATTCATTTCTGAATAAAGATTTTTGAATTTTAATTTTTTTTAAAATTGTTTAAAATTATCAGGCCCAGTTTTGTTGAAATTGAACTAAATAAATGATATTACTTCAAAATATATTTAGTTTACAATAAACACAAAATTATATTTACCTGGAATTAATCATTTTCAAATATCCCACAGAAAGTCAATTTCAATTCCAAACAGATATAATCTAATATGTATTTTATCTAAACCAAATTTATTTTCGAGTAAAATCATTTATTTAGTTCAATTTTAACAAAACTGCGCTTCATAATTAAATGAAAAGTTTTCTTGACTGAAACGTGCCTCACAAAACCAAATATTATGCTTTAAACTGAAGCTGAACGTTTAAATATATGAACTGAACTTTATTGAATATTTAGGTTGTTGTTTTATGCAAGCCTTTTACATAAACTACATATGTATTGGAAACGTTCATTTATAAAACAAATTGGGCATAGAAGAAGCCACAAGGAAAATTAAAATTCAAAATAACCTCTAAAACTGGTTATCAGTTAATAAACAACAGCAAATGAATTGAATCAATGTATTTAAAATCGTGTTCCTTTCCCCTTTGTATTTATTGACTCATTAAATTTATTATTATTTACTGACCTTTATAATTTTCTAATAGTCCGGCAGCACAGACGCTGATTTTACTGGAACCCTGCATTGTTTGTTATAAAGCAAATCTTGACATATTTTGAAAGCTTATACCACCCCCATTCACATTCAAGAATCCATCGGGTGTACACCTGACCCCCCGCTTGGCTTTTTCAATTTGGCCGCCATTTTCCAAGATGGCCGGCGAAACTGAAAAATCCCATATCCTGGTCAATACTTGATGGATTTTGATGATCTTGGTGTCAATTCTAGGGGTTTTTAGGACGATGACTCGATCTGGAGGGGTTGCAGATACTTTGGGAGTCGTTTTGACCCACATTCGTCAATACTCAAGGTCATTGGAGTCAAACGCCCCCCGAAATAAGGAATATCCCATATCCCGGGCAGTCGTGGAGATATTTTGGTGATCTTTTTGCCGTTTTTATGGTTTTGGGCGAGACTGAGTAGTTCTATAGGGTTTAAAATGAAATCAGGGATTATTTTCCTTATGGTAAGGTGAAGTCCAATATGTCTAATTATTCCTCTTATTTTTTTCAGGTTGTTGAGATTATTGCTGATGGTGCTGCCCACCTGGTGGTTTGATGACGTCTTGGTTGTGCTGATTCCAAAATTGTTTTTTGACTGCTGAATATGGAGAATATACCAGGTGAGCATTGTTTAGTTTTCATTTGCTGAGGATAAATTATTTCAATGCGATTTGTACTCTGAAGAATGAGTAAACAAAATTCTTATTTTTCAGGTTCTACAAAAGCTGCAGACGAATGTTTCTTCAAGGATTTCCTGCGTAGCTGTCCTGGAGGTCAGAAAGGTCTTTCAAATTGTGGGAGGATTCAGAAAGTCATAGAGAGCAGCGACATCAGAGGGGCACATGGGGTCGACCAGCAGTTATCATGGATGTGTCAGCTGTTTTGTGGACAGTCGACTGGCCTGCTAGTGGCACAGTTGCTATATTTATCCAAACCTTCAAAATATGGCTACCGAAATATCTTTCTCATGCATCTGTAGTACTAGCTTTTGATCGCTACTATGATTTCTCTCCGAAATCAAGCACTCGGGCAATGAGAAACAAGAGCAGCAGAGTTCACAAGCTGGACCTCAACATCCCATTGCCTAGAAGAGACGCTGTTCTCACGTGCACCGCGAACAAGGAGCAACTAAACAGGCTGCTCTGTGAGCAAATCCTTGCTGACAGTAAGTATCTCGCAACTGTAACCCAAGACCATGAGCTAGTGCTTGCAGGATGGCAGACCATACCGACTTCCATTGTGCGAGGCAGGAGTCGAGCAGCATTGGAGCTCTCATCATCTCATGAAGAGGGTGACGTGATAATAACACAACACGCTATCGCACAAGCTGAGAAAGATTCTGATGCCCGCATCTCCATCATTTGTGATGACACAGACGTGTTTGCCATGCTGACTCACTTCTATGAATTTAAGAAACTAGGCTGTCCCATGATTATGGGTCTCCAGTGCGTGGCAGAAAATCAGTGGACATCCGAGCAACTGTAACACAGAACAAAGACATCATCCCACAAATCCTCAAACTACACGCTTTGAGTGGTTGTGACACAGTTGCAGCAATACATGGCATCGGCAAAGCCACTGCCATTGCCACAGCCAAGAAGGGTCGGAAGCTAGACAAGCTGGAGTCCCTTGATGCATGCTTTGACAATATCGAGAAAGAGGCAACAGCTTCATTGTTGCATGCTATGGGGATAAGAAATCCGCATCTCTCACTGAGTGTCGTCAGCGAGTATGAGCTCAGAAGACAGGGAAGTCGGGAACTGCTGCACCCAAACTATGTTCTCTACCACCAACAACTGAAGCTTTCCATCAAAATGTGCTCAGAGCCCACTACACTGTGGCGAACTGTCTCGATGCACTAAAGCGTGACCCACCACCACTTAATCCTGTGCATTACGGGTGGGAGAGAGACGAAACAACAGAGTTCTCATCCCAAAAACAGTTGGTGAAGGAGTGTGCTTAGCACCAGATGAAGTTCTGAAGCTAATCAAATGTGGGTGTGAATCACAATCAGTATGCAGGGGGAGTCGCTGCGCCTGCATGGGACGCGGAATCCCTTGCACAATGTTCTGTGCATGTGGCAGCGGCTTGGATTGCAACAATCCATTGACCCAAAACGCAAACGAAGAGCAGACTGACGATCCTGACACAACCATATCTTTTGATATTTGCCCCCAATAAATGGTTACCTAATGTGAATAACTGCATCAAAGTTGTCAATGCCAATCCCCCAGCTAGGTGTGAGCTTTGTTTTGCTTACGAGGTCATATCTTGTAGCTTTGCAACCTTCCATAGAATGCATGTGCCCTGCACTTCAGCATAAATTGTGGTTTATATCCGAATATCCATATCCATATAATGTGGGTTGTCATTTAAGCATTATGATCTGGTTTTATCTGCAGAAAAGATGTTAAGTGCTTAGCAGTTAGCTAGATTGTAGAAATTGTCACTGAAATAAAGCAAATACAGTGATGTCAACTGTGGCATTATCATATTTCAAGGCCAAACTTTAACCTCAAATGACCTTGACTTGATCCATGGAGTTGCAAAATGATATCCTACTGTTATCATGTGCCTATAGAACTACTCAGTCTCGCCCAAAACCATAAAAACGACAGTAAGATCACCAAAATATCTCCACGACTGATCGGGATATGGGATATTTCTTATTTCGGGGGGCGTTTGACCTCCAATGACCTTGAGTATTGACGAATGTGGGTCAAAACGACTCCCAAAGTATCTGCAACCCCTCCAGATCGACTCATCATCCTAAAAATCCCTAGAAATAACACCAAGATCATCAAAATCCATCAAGTATTGACCAGGATATGGGATTTTTCAGTTTCGCCGGCCATATTGAAAAAACCAATCGGGGGTCAGGTGTACACCCGATGGATTCTTGAATGGGGTGGTATAAGCTTTCAAAATATGTCAAGATTTGCTTTATAACAAACAATGCAGGGTTCCCACCACGTGCAACCGGACTATAAATAATTCGATGGGATAAGCGAGTGTTCAGTAATTAAAACAGTAAAACACACGCATATAATAATAATAATAATAATATAATAATAATAATAATACATAAATATATAATGTGCTGAAATGAAAAACAAAAAAAAATAAAAAACACGAAAAATTATATAAATACAAATTATGACG
>JAJOZX010000866.1:382500-392500 GCA_023014485.1 Bathynomus jamesi
TGATAGGAGCAATGATATATGCAGACATACTACGCCATTTGCATATTTTAAGTGCTCATTCGATAAGTCATCTACCCCTGACGCAGAACCAGTCTTTAACTCTTTAATTAACCTCTTTACTTCAGAAAATGATATCAAAATATTTTCCCTTGTCCCTCCCACAATCGTTTCGCTGCAATCTATCTTAAGATTATCCCTACTCACACTATTAAGAATGTTAGAGTAGTGGTTTTTCCACAGCTTTGCAATTTCATCCTCCCCCGACACCCCATCCATTGTCGGAGGGAGGACATTTTTGACACCCGTTTGATTCTTAAGAAATTTCCAAAATTTGTTATTATCGTTATTTATGCGAGCTTCACAGGCTTTTGATGCTCGAATAGACTCTTCCCTGTTTACATCGCCTTATGGCCGCCTTATACTGACCCCGACTTCTACACATGTTTATGTAACTGGTCCTAATCTGGGTCTACCATGAAAGCACCACAAATCGTAGGCGTCTTTCGATTCCCTCTTCAGGGGGCAATAAAATCATTCCATCCATATATATATATATATATATATATATATATATATATATATATATATATATATATATATATGTGTGTGTGTGTGTATATATGTATACATACATATATATATATATACATACATATATACATACATACATACATGTAAAAAGTGAACAATGAACAATTCCTATACCATCGTTATATGGATTCATTGTCTTCATGCAGTACTTATGTTCGTATAGTTTTTATGTTCGAATGTCCATTTTTACATAAGAAACCAAAATCGCCTAAGCGAGTTTTGGATAGAATTTCGACTTGTACTTCTTTATTCATTACTGTATTTCTCTAATTCATCTTTTCTAATAATGACTTATACACTATGTCGTCATAAAATAACTTTATTCTCTTTACGTTTCCCATACTTTGTACACTGAATCACGTTCTTAGTATTTGGACATCTTCCGTATTCAATGTATGGTAAATTCTTTAGTAATAATGTTGTGGTGTTATGTAGTATAAGTATTATTATTCAACCATATTCATCCATACGTCACATTTTCCCGTCATTAATTTCCCTTGATCATTATCCTATATAAATTTTATTAAATATTAATTTTTACTCGTGTCAATCTGTGAAATGCAAAACTTTTGCCTTCCCTTCGAAAACGCAAAAATACGTTCTCGTATTATTTTTTTCATTTTTATTTTTAACTATATCACCTCCCGCATTGAACTCGAAAATGCTTAGTAAGATCAAATTTCGCGAACTATGCATAAGTGAACGCTTCAAAGATAAAAATTCCTCCTCTCGCTCTGATTTCAAATTTATAACATATTATAACATATGTATATAAATCCAAACCATATGTGCCCCATGTACTTTGTATTATACTTCTAACATCTTAATTGTCTATTAATATGAAACACTGTAAAAACAAAACAAAGTTATAGTAACTGTTTAATTGTAATTAACTGTAATACTTTAATTTAATATAACGTAATGTACTTTAATGAAACTGTAATTAATAATAACTTGTAATGTACTTTAATGAAACTGTAATTAAATGTAATGATTTAATTTATAATGTAAGAATGTACTTTAATAGAACTGTAATGGACAATCATAAGCGAATGTGAAGTAATCCATAATTGTAATCGTAATTGTAATGAACCAAAATTAATACGTACTCAGTCGTGTACTTAATTTGTACTTATGTGTACTATTACGAAATGATATCGCCTTCATAAATGTAGACTCGGCGAAAAATACAAATTAGTTTTTATTTTTATTTTTTTAAAATTTTTATTTGCAATCTTTCAAACATCTGATCATGTGTTTAAAAGGGGGAAACTTAACCTTCGACTGTCTTCCCCCAAACATTTAGGTTTATATTATACATGTATTTGTAAAATTACGGCACTTCATTAAGTCACTTCTTCATATTAGCACTTCATTATAGCACTTCATTACGACTCCTTTGTTAGCAGGCAGCCTTGCTGCGGGTTGGGGGCAGAGGCCCCTTGCCTTCTTAATATTTTTAGATTCCTGCCTGAGCCATGGTCGAAAGAGGTCGAACCTCTACCCCTGTAAATTCAGAGCACTACCTGTATAATTTTAAGAAGTAAATTACCGTAAGAGAAACTTTTTATTTTTCCCTTCGAGCCGTGCTCTCTTCAGAAGAACTTAGTCAGTAAAGTCGATAATTTTAGTATCAGAGAAAGTATCAGAGTATTATAGAAAGAGAAGAATTAAAAATTGGCGACCTTTTGCCCAAATTAAGAGACAACCCAAGCACCATAGAAGATATCGGCATAACAGTCTGGCGAGTCTGTAGCCAAGAATTTAACAAGAGGCGACCGAAAAGAATTAGAATGTTATAGAAGAAATATCCGTTGCTTGCCTCCTAACTAGAAACCCCGTCGATTCGAACCACCCCAGGGCCATAGACGGAGGGGTTAACATATATATATACATACATACATATATATATATATATACATACATATATATATATATCCAGTATATACATATAATATTCACATATATATATATATATATATATATACACACACACACATATATATATATACTTATTTATATACATACATATATATATACATACATATATATATTATATATATATATATTTATATATATATATACATACATGCACACATACATATATATATATACATATATACATGTTACCCCCCCTTTTATGGCCCTGAGTCGGTTCGGATCGACGGGGGTTCTGGTTAGGAGGCTGCAACGGATATTTCTTCTATAACATTCTATAATTCTTTTCGGTCGCCTTAAATGGTGGGTCGCCACTCTGAAACCCTTGGCTACAGACTCGCCAGACTGTTATGCCAATATCTTATGGTGCTTGGGTTGTCTCTTTCTCTCGCTTATGGGTCGAGAATTATTAATTCTTCTCTTGCTATAATACTCTGATACTTTCTCTTATACTAAAATTATCGACTTTTCTGACTAAGTTCTGAAGAGAGCACGGCTCGAAGGGAAAAATAAAAACTTCTTTTACTTTGGTTTACTTCTTAAAAATATACAGGTACTGCTCTGAATTTACAGGGGTAGAGGTTCGACCTCTTTCGACCATGGCTTAGGCCGGAATCTAAAAATATTAAGGCAAGGGGCCTCTGCCCCCTCCCCGCAGCAAGGCTGCTAACAAGGGAGTCCTAATGAAGTGCTATGATGAAGTGCAAATATGAAGTGACTTAATCAAAAAGTATAATGAAGAAGTGCTGTAATTTTACAAGTACATGTATAATATAAACTTAAATGTTTTGGGGGAGGACAGTTGAAGGTTAAATTTCCCCCCTTTTTAAACACATGATCAGATGTTTTGAAAGATTTCAACTAAAAAAATAAAAATAAAAACTAATTTGTATTTTTCGCCGTCTACATTTATGAAGGCGATATCATTTCGTAATAGTACACATAAGTACAAATTAAGTACACGACTGAGTACGTATTAATTTTGGTTCATTACAATTACGATTACAATTATGGATTACTTCACATTCGCTTATGATTGTTCATTACAGTTCTATTAAAGTACATTCTTACATTATAAATTAAGTCATTACATTTAATTACAGTTTCATTAAAGTACATTACAAGTTATTACCAATTACAGCTTCATTAAAGTACATTACGTCATATTAAATTAAAGTATTACAGCTAATTACAATTAAACAGTTCCTATAACTTTTTTTTTTTTTTTCAGTGCCTCACATTAATAGACAATTAAGATGTTAAATGTAATACAACGTACATGGCACTTACGAGATAATTTATTTACGAAATAATATGCTATAATATGTTATGAATTTGAAATCAGAGCGAACGGAGGTATTTTATCTTTGAGGCGCTCGATTCTGTCGTAGTGAGTGGAATTTTATAACTTAACTCAGCATTTTTTAGTTCAATGCGGGAGGTGAAATAATAAAATAAAATAAAACGTAAAAAGAATACATGTACGTAATCATGATCGTCAATAGACATGTACGACTGCACACCGTAGTGTACACATATCATTCGTCACACAATAGGTTGTGTGCGTAATATAGACACGAGTAAACATAGACTGATAAGTTGATAGGGCATAAGTAGACAATAGGTAGATGAATAAGTAATAAAATTAATAAAGGATAGCGGTCAAGAAAGAACATGAATGTAAGAATGAGTATGGTTGAATAATGAGTATGGTTGAATAATGATATTTATACTACATAACACCACAACATTATTACTAAAGAATTTACCATACATTGAATACGGAAGATGTCCAAATACTAAGAACGTGATTCAGTGTACAAAGTATGGGAAACGTAGAGAGAACAAAGTTATTTTGTGACGTCATAGTGTATAAGTCATTATTAGAAAAGATGAATTAGAGAAATACAGTAATGAATAAAGACGTACAAATCGAAATTCTATCCAAAAACTCGCTTAGGCGATTTTGGTTTCTTATGTAAAAATGGACATTCGAACATAAAACTATACGAACATAAGTTCTGCATGAAGACAATGAATCCATATAATGATGGTGTAGGAATTGTTCATTGTTCACTTTTTACAATATTTCCCCCCCTAAAATGGTATTAATACTAATATAATAAATATAATACAATTGAGAAAATAACATCGTAAGTAATTCAAGTTAGGTGACGACATTCTTTTTTACAATACAAGTTTTATACAGAACAAGTGTTATTATATAATATAAAAGAATTCAAAGATTAATACTTTAATTTTAGACAAACAATTAAGCTAGACAAAGAATGATATTGTTAAATTTTTTACAAAATTTTTATTTTTCTGTGGGAAAAATTATGTACATAATGAATAGAGTAAAAGGGAAAACTATAAATTTTAAAGTTCATGGATTTTCAAGGTTACCATGATAGTACAATTCGTAACTAATTTTATTGACTATTGTAGGTAAAAAATCGAATTACGTAATGGATGATGTATAGACCTGTGGTCTAGTGTGTATTTGGGTGTATTAGGTGCAAAGTGTGTATTTTACAATTTCGAGGGACAGATTAGCTGATAGGATTGTTCAAGTAACTGAATATTCAATGATGTTAGCATAAGGTTTGTATATATATATATATATATATATAGTGTGCATACATGCATTTTTATTGACTGTTGTAGGTACAAATCGAATTACGTAGTGGATGATGTATAGACCTGTGGTCAAATGTGTATTTATGTTTATTGGGTACAAAGTGTGTATTTTATAATTTCGAGACACAGATTAGCTGAGAGGATTGTTAAATTAACTGTATAAATGCATGAGCGAGAATTTATATAAAGTAAGCAATAATTATTATGTATTATGATGATAATGTTTGCATACGCGTTTTAATGCAAAAGTGACTGGAGGGACGGAACGTAAATGAATTCGAATGTGTCAAAAGTAATAAAATTCAATTAGGATTATAGATTTTACATAATTAATCAGTTACACGTATAAGGTAATTAAAAAAACGAACTTAGAGGACCTTACAGTTAATGAAAGTAGATCTCACGGTTTTAAAATTGAATTTTGACACACAATTAAATTCGACTACTAAAATTCATAACCATATACTGTAGTAGTATGTCAATTTGACTATAATTTTCGTTTGATACCTTACAAATGGTACAATAACAATTTAAGGACAGTTACTCACGATTAATTGAACAAAAGAAAAATAACAATACAAATTAAAAATATAAATCAATTATGCATTTCAACGAGCTAAATATAATTTTATAATATTCTAAAAAAATAAAAGTAAATCGAGCCATAGATGAATTTCGACCAAGAATAAAAAAGTTATTGAAATGGAAGGGAAGCATTTCGAACAATCTTTTCTTTTAATAATTTCAATTAAATTTTACATTAAAAATTATTTTTATATAAAAAAAAAATATATTAAAAAGTTTAATAATTTGTGCCTGTTAAGTAGAAAAATTATACTCTTTCGTTGAATGTTGATAGAATTTGAATTATTTGATTTTTTTTAATCTGAAAACTTGTTTGCATATAATAAATACATATGTTTTATTGTGTAGAAGTTTTATTAAAATTAAATGACAAAAAAGAACAAACAACTGAAATTTAGGGTATGTGCGATCATACGGGGGAATTGAGTGACTAAGCGGGGGGTATAAGTCTGAAATTGACAATTATATCTTTCGTGAGCACTTTGCTCTTTTTTTAAAAAAGATTGCTTGTCACACTACTTAGAACAAAAAATTAAAAGAGTTCAACAAACGGAGGACGGCATGTTCCTCATATACATTACAATAATTACCAGTGTCATTACAAACAATTGTAAAAACGGTTTTGTTACAAATAATAAATGTCATTTTACCTATATATTTATATACGCAACAATGGCATGAAAAAGAAAAGACAAATCGGTCAATTTCCTTCTTACAACAAAACAAAGAAAGGTTAACTAAAGACGCAACCCGGTCAATTCAGGTTGAATTAAATTCTCTTTTACAACACAAAAAAAAGGTTGAATTAAATTCTTAAATTACATTCTCTTAAATTACAGAGAAAAAGTTGAATTCAATTGACTGCATTGAAATAACTTGGGACTTTGACTTCAAATAAAACTCTCTGACTTGAATAAAACTGACGAACTCTATCAAGTATTCTGAAACTTAAACTGTCTAACTTGAACGCTTGTCAAGTGAAGATTAACTGAAAATGGAAAATGACTGCACTTGATCTTTATCAAGTGGAGACGATTAACCTCTGTTTTGGTTGACCCTCTTGGTGCAACCTTCTGACTTGAAAAACTGACTTCAAAAAATGACCAAGTATCTTTATAAATCTCTGGGGTTTGGTTGTCCCTTTTGGTTACAACCAACTGAAACTGTCTGAAAACTGAAAATGGAACTTGAAACTGCTTCAAGTAACTCTATAACTCTATAAACTCTCTATAAACTCACTCTCTCTTAATTTTGCAAGTCAATTCAATTCAATAATTTGAAAAAAATTTGCAAACAAAAATATAAAATGTAAACAACATTTCACTCTGGTATTATTATGTTTGGTACATAAAATAAAATTATTCTATACTGAATATAACAGTGAAAATAATTGCGACAATTAACTCTCTTTGAAATTAACTCTGTGTTACAATTAACTCTCTGTGTTACAATTAACTCTCTGTGTTACAATTAACTCTCTGTGTTACAATTAACTCTCTGTGTTACAATTTCAATTTCACTAAAAAAAAGTGTATCACTAGTGTCTGAAATGTTCAGTGTTTCTTGTAAATTCTGATTTGATACTCATTATTAACTGTTAATAATACTGACTTTTCAAGTGTTTATAAATTACTTAAAAAAAACAACACTGTACTTAACAAAAATTTTCTATGGGCGAAATCCTCAGAGACGTGTCCTGAAGACGTCTTCCTGGCTACTTCTTCTTGGATGAAAACTAGGCGTGGAGAACTTGGAGTCGTGACACACCGGTTCAAGGGTGGATGTTACGAACTAGAAGTCGTGACACGGCGGTCAACTGGTTTTATCCTGATGCAGGGTAATTTCTATCTTGGCCAAAGAGTGGCCTCTTCTTAAAATAATAATCTTATCCTGGGACAGGGTCTGGAAGACTGGAAGAATCCTGGAGTCGTGAAGATCCTGGTTAAAGGGTCTGGAAGACTGGAAGAATCCTGGAGTCGTGAAGATCCTGGTTAAAGGTCTGGAAGACGAAGAATCCTGGTTAAAGGGTCGCCAAACTGTTAACCCCCCTTTTATGGCCTGAGTCGGTTCGGATCGACGGGGGTTCTGGTTAGGAGGCTGCAACGGATATTTCTTCTATAACATTCTATAATTCTTTTCGGTCGCCTAAATGGTGGGTCGCCACTCTGTTAAACCTTGGCTACAGACTCGCCAGACTGTTATGCCAATTCTCTATGGTGCTTTGGGTTGTCTCTTTCTCTCGCTTATGGGTCGAGAATTATAATTCTTCTCTTGCTATAATACTCTGATACTTTCTCTTATACTAAAATTATCGACTTTCTGACTAAGTTCTGAAGAGAGCACGGCTCGAAGGGAAAAATAAAAACTCTTTTACTTTGTTTACTTCTTAAAAATATACAGGTACTGCTCTGAATTACGGGGTAGAGGTTCGACCTCTTTCGACCATGGCTCAGGCCGGAATCTAAAAATATTAAGGCAGGGGCCTCTGCCCCCTCCCGCAGCAAGGCTGCTACAAGGGAGTCCTAATGAAGTGCTATGATGAAGTGCAAATATGAAGTGACTAATCAGAAGTCTAATGAAGAAGTGCTGTAATTTACAAGTACATGTTAAATAAAACTTAAATGTTTTGGGGAGGACAGTTGAAGGTTAAATTTCCCCCCCTTTTAACACATGACAGATGTTTTCAAAGATTTCAACTAAAAAAATAAAAAATAAAAAATAATTTGTATTTTTCGCCGAGTCTACATCTATGAAGGCGATATCTTTCGTAATAGTACACAATTACAAATTAAGTACACGACTGAGTACGTATTAATTTTGGTTCATTACAATTACGATTACAATTAGGATTATTCACATTCGCTTATGATTGTTCATTACAGTTCTATTTAAAGTACATTCTTACATACATTATGTAATTAATTAAATCATTACATTTAATTAGCTTCATTAGTACATTACAAGTTATTACCAATTACAGCATTAAAGTACATTACGTCATATTAAATTAAAGTATTACAGCTAATTACAATTAAACAGTTACTATAACTTTGTGTTTTGTTTTTTTCAGTGCCTCACATTAATAGACAATTAAGATGTTAAATATAATACAACGTACATGGCACTTAGGAGATAATTTATTTACGAAATAATATGCTATAATATGTTATGAATTTGAAATCAGAGCGAACGGAGGTATATTATCTTTGAGGCGCTCGATTCTGTCGTAGTGAGTGGAATTTTATAACTTAACTCAGCATTTTTTAGTTCAATGCGGGAGGTGAAATAATAAAAGAAAATAAAACGTAAAAAGAATACATGTACGTAATCATGATCGTCAATAGACATGTACGACTGCAAACAGTAGTGTACACATATCATTCGTCACACAATAGGTTGTGTGCGTAATATAGACACGAGTAAACATAGACTGATAAGTTGATTGGGCATAAGTAGACAATAGGTAGATGAATAAGTAATAAAATTAATAAAGGATAGCGGTCAAGAAAGAACATGAATGTAAGAATGAGTATGGTTGAATAATGAGTATTGTTGAATAATGATATTTATACACATCAACACCACAACATTATACTAAAGAATTTACATACATTGAACACGGAAGATGTCCAAATACTAAGAACGTGATTCAGTGTACAAAGTATGGGAAACGTAAAGAGAACAAAGTTATTTGTGACGTCATAGTGTATAAGTCATTATTAGAAAAGTGAATTAGAGAAATACAGTAATGAATAAAGACGTACAAATCGAAATTCTATCCAAAAACTCGCTTAGGCGATTTTGGTTTCTTATGTAAAAATGGACATTCGAACATAAAACTATACGAACATAAGTTCTGCATGAAGACAATGAATCCATATAATGATGATGCAGGAATTGTTCATTGTTCACTTTTTACACATACATACATATATATACATATATATATATACCTACATATATATACATACAATATACATATATACATATATATATACATACATATATACATATACATATATACATACATATACATATTACATATATATATACATATATACATACATATATACATACATATATACACTGGAGGTTTCACGTGCGCCCTCCCGGCCCTAGCACCCAAGGATGATGGGCTCGACCCTGCAGTCCTTGGTCTTTTTCCACTTCGACTGTCCCCTCCACCCTTTCTTTTCCTCTGTCTTTCCTCTCACTTTTCTTTGTTTTTCCGCGGAGATATGCCCTT
>JAJOZX010000866.1:397500-407500 GCA_023014485.1 Bathynomus jamesi
ACGTGGGTTGGAGATATTGAAAAGCATTGTAGTGGTTAACGACGTAGCTGAGAGAGGAGTGAAACTAATACAAGAATATCAGAACATTCTAACCAAGGACGAAAAAGTAAAGCAATACATTGTGCAGATTGTCGGTGAACACAGAAAAAAGTACCCAGATGCTACCAAAACTGGCCTAATGAAGCAGTGAAATCTGGTAACTTATTACATCGTTGTCAGTATGTTATTTTTGCCATTTTAAAATAATGGTATTAATGGTATTAATTATAAATAATGGTATGAACAAAATTTGTTGTAAATAAAATTCACTTTCGATTATGCTTTGTGATTATTTTCCCAAACAAAGTTTTCAAATGAATTATAAAGGTTTTATATTAGAAATACCAATTATCAGTGAATTTTGAAACTTTAGGGTCTTTGGGGGCCACCTTAATATAGCCCAACTGAGTTGAAAGTTTGCACAGAGCACTTTTTTATATATTGGAAGAAGATTAGGGGTTGGGAGCAAGTAATTTCAAAAGTTGAAAAATAGGGGCCACCCTAATATATATATATATATACATACATATATATATATATATATATACACATATATATACATACAAATATATATATACACATACATATATATATTATATACATACATACACATACATATATATATATATATATACATACATACATATATATACATACATATATATATATACATACATATATATATATATATACATACGTACATATATATATATACATACATATATATATTTTTTTTTAAGTTCGGGAAGAACCGATTCGCCTCTATTTAAAAGGGCATATCTCGGCAGAAAAACAAAGAAAAAGTGAGAGGAAAGACAGAGGAAAATGAAAGGGTTGAGGGGACAGTCGAAGTGGGAAAAGACCAAGGATGACAAGAACTGCAGGGTCGCGCCCCATCATCCATGGGTGCTAGGGCCGGGAGGGCGCACGTGAAACCTCCAGGAAGGAGCACGAGCTTAGAACCCCCTTGCGGGGATATACATATATATATATACACACATATATGTACATATACAACATATATATATATATATATACACACATGTATATATATGTATATATATATATATATATATATATATAGATATATATATATATATATATATATATATATATAATATATACACATATATATGTAGATATATATATAATATATATATATAGTATATATATATATATATATATATATATATATATACATATATATGTATACAGTATATAATATATACATATACATATATATGTGTATATATATATGTTATAATGTTATAATGTTTCAGACCAACAAAGACCCTAGGATCCACTCATGGCTGGTCTACCTAACTGTGTTCGTAATTGTGTATTGTGTATGTCCTCCATGGTGGCGGAGGGGACCTACAATTTTACGTGGGTTCCGAATCACAAGAACATAAGAAATTTATGTAACAACTGCCTGTACATTCGCAACTACCAGTTTTTGCAAAACTAAATAATTATCAATTAAAAATTAATTAATTATCGATTTAAAACTAAAGATAGAATCTCTGGATCCAGAGGATCAACTCATAATAGACTACTATCCACAAATATGTTACACTCTATATCTATTTATAACCGACATGCAAATATATCAGATCCAAAGAATCCAGTCATTTTCATTACGGTATCCATCAATACTAGTACCTTGCCCAACGAAAAATAAGTCACGGTCCATATCGATTGCGGACCAAGTCAAAATTTACAACCAATATACATTACAATATATATACTTAGGAGGAAAAGTGTAGGTGTGGCTGTAAAGACTGTACAGTAATGTCGAAATGTGTGTGCACCCATTTTGGGTCTCCCATTTCAAGGTGTTTGTGGGGCAAGTGAAGATCATGAGTTTTTCAATACCTCACAGTACTATGGGGGCACCGCTCGGCAGAGGAATCTTTTTAAATGGGGTGTGTAAGGACAGAGAGTACCCCCTAACCCAAGATGCTGCCTCCCTATATATCACAACACTAGTGTTGAGCTGTGGGATCTATCACCACAAAGCCTTAATTTTACTACCTTAAACTATACCCAATCTATCAACATATGCGTCTAATCTATTTTTAAACATGTTTATAGACGTGCTACTAATTACTTCTACCGGCAAACTATTCCAGCTATTTACTATTCTATGCGTAAAAAAGTTTTTGGCAATTGCTGTCTCGAACCTTCTACTTGTCAACTTACACCCGTTATTTCTAGGCCTATTATATTGATATATTTCGAAAAAGCTATCTGTATCTACGTTATCGAACCCATTCATAATTTTGAAAACCTGGATTAGATCACCCCTTAGCCTCCTAGTCTCGAGTGTTGTTAATTTTAACTCCTTAAGCCTATCCTCGTACGACTTTGACCTAAGCGACGGAATCATCTTAGTTGCTCGTCTTTGAACTCTTTCGACTTTGTCTATATCTTTGCGCATATGCGGATTCCAAAATTGGACCGCGTACTCCAAATGGGGTCTAACTAATGATTTATAAAGTGGAACTATAATAACGCGCGATTTGTACTCAAAATTTCGAGCTATAAAACCTAACACTTTGTTCGCCTTATTGACCGCTGCTGTACTTTGTTTCGCTACTTTTAAATCACCAGTGACTATAATTCCTAAATCTTTTTCCGCTCTACGCTTGTTAAATCTTTCCCTGACATACTATACGCAAAATTACCGTTACGCGAACCTATATCCAAAATTTTGCACTTATCAACTTTAAATCTCATTTGCTATGTGACTGACCAATCAACGATTTTATTCAGATCTTCCTGGATTTTACCTCTATCTTCGTCATTAATCGCCCTACCACCCAGCTTCGTGTCATCCGCAAACTTTGAAACTGTACTGACTAGGCCGACATCTAAATCGTTAATATATATATAAGAAAATGCAAGGGGCCGAACACAGAACCCTTAGGAACGCCACTCGCTACATTAGCCCAACACGACTCTGCTCCATCAACGACCACCCTCTGTTTCCTACCTCGCAACCACTCTTCTAGCCAATTTATTACTACACCCCTGATTCCATGAGCCTTAGTTTTTTAATGAGTCTTTTGTGCGGCACGGTGTCAAACGCTTTTTGAAAATCTAAATACACTACATCAACCGCCCGATGTCTATCGTAAACGACAACCACGCTTTGGAAAAATTCTAAAAGATTAGTTAAGCATGATTTGTTTCGCCTAAAACCGTGCTGCGTATTTCTAACTAGTTTATGCACTTCTAAGTGTTCGACTATACGATCCCTAATTATTGATTCCAGGTGCTTACCTACAACAGACGTTAAACTGATTGGCCTATAATTTCCCGCCGCACCTTTATCGCCTTTCTTAAAGATAGGTGTTACGTTTGCTAACTTGAAATTATCTGGTACGGACCACTCAGAAATAGACGCATTAAAAATCTTTGTTAGCGGCACAACAATGCTATCTTTTAATTCTTTTAGTTGTATGGGATATATGGAATCCGGCCCCGGTGATTTACGCGTTTTCATTTTATCAATATAGCCCATTACTTTCCCTTCACTAACCACGATATTGTCCAAAATATTACCATTATCAAAAGGTATTATGTCTATGAACGTAGGGATATTCGTTACATCTTCTATAGTAAAAACTGACGTAACACATTCGTTTAGCAAGGTAGCCATTTCCTTGTTTTCAGAAACTAGATCTCCGTTTACATTTTTCAAAGGCCCCAAGACACTTTTTACTGGATTTCTATTATTGACGTATTGAAAGAATCGCTTGGGGTTTTCTTTACCGTCACGAGCTATGGAGATTTCAAATTCGCGTTTGGACTTTTTTATTACACTTTTAGCTTCACGCCTTAGAGATATGTAGTTGTTTCGTAACAGATTATCTTTATCGCACTTATATAGCCTATAAGTCCTATCTCTACTCTTTATAATGTATCCTACTCTAGAAGTAAACCACAAGGGCTTGTTGTTTACTTTCGCACACTTAATTTTGTACGATACACATTCCTCATTTATAGTCATAAATACCGTTTCGAATGATTCCCACATTAGTTTTGCGTTGGAGTTCCCCATTACGTTTTCCCAATTGACGTGTAACAATTTATTTCGAAATTTACTAAAGTCTGCGTGCTGTAAGTTAGGAATTTTAGTCGAGTTAGTTGGTTTCGAGTGACTTATTGAGAGGACAAACTCTACCATATTGTGATCGCTATTGCTTAACGGTTCTATTAGTTGAAGATCAGTAATTAGCCTATCATCCGTAGTTATTACTAAATCTAAAATACTGTCCAACCTCATAGGTTCCCCAAGCTTTTGAATAAGAAAGCTATCCTCGAGAAAATTAACTAAACGATTACCTTCCGCATCTCCCTGCATTGTATCGTAATTCACGGTGGCGCAATTAAAGTCGCCCATAACTAAAGCCTGCTCACTACCGATTATTCTCTTTAGTTCACGATATAACGCTTCTTCCGTATCAGCTGTTTGATTAGGGGGCCTATATATAACCGCAAGAAGAAGTTTGAAATCGTTTAATTTAAGTTCTGCTATAGTCGAATCTATCGGTTCTGGAATTGAGTGCTTTACTTCTATAACGTTCGCAATATTATCTTTGATATTGTGGGGCTGCGCAGTTAATTTTCCGCATTTATATTATTTTTATATTAGTTACCGAGAAACCAATTTTGCGCGTTACCAAATTGTATATATTTTATCATTGTGTAATTTTAAGAATCATATATAATCTTTATAAATAAGTATAGTACATAAATTTATATATATATATTTAATTAATTCAGCTGTATATACAATAACAATCTTCTGTAAAATTACCCCAGCCAACCAAGAACTCAATAAACTCTGAAAGCGACCGGCTTTTTCTTCAAGACGCCAACCTCCCAAACGACAGGGAGAGAAGAGGACACGAGAGGCCCCTAGAAGAGATACCCAACAAAGAGATAGCCTGCCTCTCGTATCCTTCATTCTTCCCGGCAAATACAAGTAGTAGCACGAAGAAACCAGCTACAATATAACACCGCCTCCTCGCCTACCTCTGTTTTTAACAAAAAGTCTATAACATTTAATTTGATACTCCCCTACAAAGTCACGTGTTTCAGTGCTAAGCCACGATTCATTTATCGCAATTAAATCATAGTCTTTACAAGCAATTAAAGAAAAAAATTCGTTTATTTTATTTCGTAGGCTACGAGCATTTAAGGATAGAACCTTCAAATTGTTTGTAATTGCGACACCTTCGCGACCGCAGGGGAAATTTGTGGAATTTATGCTGGGAGCGTTCGGGTTGCGCCAGCCTGAAAAGAAGAGACAGTATTATGAAATAGTCTTCCTAACGCGCAGCTCCAACGTCATTAAAATGAAGTCCATCTTCGAGGAACAAGTCCCTCCTGCCGTAGAAACTGTTCCAAAAATTTGCAAAATGCACTCCTTCCTGTTGGCAAAAGAGACTTTAGGTTATTGTTAATATAGGTCGCCTTGTTGTAGAAATCGCTTCGTTGGATAATTCGAGGAAGTATACCTGTATATATATATATATATATATACCTGTGTATATATATATATATATATATATATATATATATATATATATATATACACACATATATATATATATACATATATATATAACTATATATATACATGTATATATACACATATATATATATATATATATATATATATACATATATATATATATAATATATATACATATATATATATATATACATATACACATATATATATATACACACATATATATACACACATACATATATATATACACACATACATATATATATACACATATATATATATATATATATATATACACATATATATATATACAGGGTGGGCCGTAAGTTTCCATACATAGGAAAATTTGGATCAGCAGTTTCCGGATGCTTGGATTGGTCGGCGTGGTCTCCCAGATCCCCAGATCTCACCCCCCTTGATTTCTATCTTTGGGGGCACTTGAAGGCCATGGTGTATCAGGAAAAGATACGAGACATAAATCATCTAAAGGAACGTATCACCAACGCCATTACAAGCATAACGTCAACTGTGCTAATGCGTGTTCATCAACAGTGGGGAACACGTATTGAAATGTGTTTTCAAAATAATGGCAACCATGTAGAGCATATTATATAAATAAAACTGGTTGTCCATAAAAAAAATGTTTATTTTTCCTATGTATGGAAACTTACGGCCCACCCTTTATATATATACACATTATACATGTATATATATATACACATATATATATATATACACATTATACATATATATATATATACACATATATATATATATATATACAGGGTGTCCCGTAAGTCTGGACCCATAGGGATTTATAATATATTTTTTTATTGTTATTATTATTTTATTATTTTTTTATTATTTTTTATTATGATTTTTATTTGTGGGGCCACTTGAAAGCCAAATTGTACGAGGTCAAACTTCAGAACATTTTCCACCTTAAAGCACGCATTGTGGAGGCGTGTCAAGAAATTTCTGCGACTGTGATTCAGAAAGTGCTGTCGCAGTGGAGATTGCGTCTTCAACTATGTGTGCGACACAACGGCGGACACTTTGAACAGATTATGTAATAAATTTTTGGACTATTTCGTAATTTTATTATTTTTCCCTATGGGTCCAGACTTACGGGACACCCTGTATATACATATACATATATATATATATATACACATATATATGTTAACCCCTCCGTCTATGGCCCTGGGTTGGTTCGGATCGACGGGGGTTCTAGTTACGGAGGCAAGCAACGGATATTTCTTCTATATACTTTTCTTCTATAACTTTCTAATTCTTTTCTCTCGCTTTATGGGGTCGACACTCTGTTAATTCTTTTCTTTCAATAATACTCTGATACTTCTACTTTCTTGACTAAATTCCTCTGAAGATAGCCCAACTCGAGGGGGAAAATAAAAAAAGTTTCTCTTACTGTAATTTTCTTCTTAAACATTTACAGGTAGTGGTCTGAATTTTACAGGGGTAGAGGTTCGACCTCTTTCGACCATAGCTCAGGCCGGAATCTAAAAATATTAAGGAGGCAAGGGGCCTCTGCCCCCTCCCCGCAGCGAGGCTGCTAACAAGGGGAGTCTCTTAGCAGTGACCAAAGCAGAGAGCCGTAATGAAGTGTCCTTCATTTTACAAATACATGTATAAAATATGCCTGAATGTTGGAGGATGGCAGTTGGAGGTTAAGTTTCCCCCCTTTTCAACACGATCAGGTGTTTGAAAGTTTCAAAAAAAAAAAAAAAAAAAAATATAACCATTTTTTTTTGCGACGTCTTCATTTCTGAAGGCGATATTATTTCACGACTGAGTACATTTTTGTTTGGGTTTATTACAATTATGATTTCGATTATGGATTACTTCCCATTCGCTTATGATTGTCCCTTACAGTTCTATTAAAGTACATTCTTACATTATATATAAAGTCATTACATTCAATTATAGTTTCATTGAAGTACATTACAAGTTATTATTAATTAAAGTATTAGTTAATTACAATTAAACAGTTACTATAGCTTTGTTTTGTTTTTACAGTGTTTCATATTAATAGACAATTAAGATGTTAGAAATATAATACAAAGTACATGGCACACATGATATAGATTTATATACATAATATGTTATAATATGTTTAACATGTTATAAATTTGAATCAGAGCGAAAGGGGATGTTTATCTTAGAAACGTTCGGTTCTGCTGATTCGCGAATTTGAGCATTTAACTACTGTAAGCCTAATGAATGCCTTGTGAGGGTTGAACGCACTAAAAAAAAAATAATAAAAAAAAATATATGTGGACGTATTTTACATGTACATAATCCAATAGGTTGTGTGCGTAATATAGAGACGCGTAAAATATGGACTGATAGGTTGATAGGTATCAGGAGACAATAGGTAGGAAACAACATAACTAATGATGTATAGAGAATGAAGTTTCTTTTTCTTTTTATTATTATTATTATTATTATTATTATTATTAAGGAATTTACCATACATTCAATACGGAAGATGTCCAAATACTAAACACGTGATTCAGTGTTCAAGGTATGGAAAACGTGGAGAATTAAGTTACTTTATGACGTCATAGTTATTCACATTATGTCATACGTGCAGTATAACTGTCATTATTTGGGAGGACCTAAAAGAAACGAATTAAAGACAGAATGGGTATCAAGGACTAAGAAGCACAACTACGGGTTCCAGTCCTCTTATATGCAATGTGTATGTATAATCTAGGGTCGAGGGTGAGATGCAAGACAATCATAATTAATTATAATAACTTCTATAACAAATGGAAAATGGATACGACTAAACCATAGATATGGTAGATCGTAGGGTTGTGACACGAACAAAAAAATAGGAAGCTACAAGTAAAATTATTATCCAAACTCGCGTTAAGCGATTTTGGTTCTTATGTAAAATGAATATTGATTATTCATTTCATTTTTACACACACACACATATATATATATATATATATATATATATATATATATATATATATATATATATACATATATATATATATATATACACATAATTAGAGCAAAAATTACCTACTACCTACAAGAAAAAGACTGGTACAACCCAAATCAACATGGCTTCAGGGCGGGTAGATCATGCCTGTCACAGCTACTAGACCACCAGGAGAAAATGTTAGGAACATTGTGTCGAGGACAAAACATTGATGTAATATATACTGATTTTGCTAAAGCCTTCGATAAATGTGACCATGGAATCATAGCACACAAACTTAAGGATACAGGAATTACTGGAAAGCTAGGAAGGTGGATATTTAATTTCTTGACGCAAAGAACGCAAAGAGTGGTGGTAAACGGAGTTAAATCGGAAGTCTCGGAAGTCGTGAGCTCTGTCCCACAAGGGACAGTATTAGCTCCCTTGCTGTTCATAATAATGATTGCAGATATTGATGCAGATATTAAGGACAGTATTGTATCATGCTTCGCAGATGACACGAAGATATGTAAGGAAATATTGAACGAAGATGACGTAAGAAAACTACAAAACGACATTGAAACATTATTCCAGTGGGCAGAAGACAACAATATGAAGTTCAACGAAGAAAAATTCCAACTTCTAAGATATTGTAATAACAAAGAGCTACAGAAAAAAGGGTACAAAACTCCGCAAGCCAAACAGATAACACCAAATCCACAAGTCAGGGATCTTGGAGTAATAATGTCGTCGGATGCAGAATTCAGAGAGCACTATAAAATCAAAATCACAACTGCTAGAAAAATAATGGGAATCATCTGGAGGAGCTTCCGCAGCAGAAAAGCAAACATCATGCTCAAATTATGGAAGAGTCTAGTCCTACCAATAATTGAGTATTGCTCAGTACTCACAAGCCCACACAGAAAGAGACATTGCGAGCATTGAAGCTATACAAAGGACTTTTACGTCTAAGATAGAGGAAACGGAAGGTGAAGACTACTGGTCTCGACTACAATCCCTGGAACTCTACTCACTTGAAAGAAGGCGAGAGCGGTACACAATAATATACATATGGAACATACTTGAGGGCTCTGTCCCTAACCTAAGAAATGAAATAGAAACAAACTGGAATGAGAGAAGAGGCAGATTTTGTACGGTCCCAGCTGCGGTGGGACAAGGAGCCATGAAAACGAGGATGGAAAATACCCTCAGAATACGGGGCCCAAAGCTTTTCAATGTCCTTCCAAAAGAAGTGAGGAATCTCCAGCACACCAACCTGAATAACTTCAAGAACCAGCTGGACAGATTCTTATGCAAAGTCCCTGACCAGCCATGCGTGGCTGGCTACGAGGGCAGGAGGCGATCAGAGAGCAATTCCCTCCTTCACCAAGTCCCGCAAATGAGGCGGGATGCTGCAGAGGGGTCGACCGCAGGTCGATCCTGAACCGTCGTTCAAACTC
>JAJOZX010000866.1:427500-845000 GCA_023014485.1 Bathynomus jamesi
GTGGTGCTCAAACTTAAAAGTGCTGAGGAACGAGTTAGAACGTGAGAAGGAGGCCAGAGTAAGCCTTGAAGAAAGGGTTATGCTCCTGACGGCAAAATTAGAATCCCTTGAGACTCCAGTGCGACCCCTCCTGCCTCAGTTTCTATTAATAATATAAATATATTAATAGCCCTCTCTGTTCTCCTAGTTCCCAACCCTTCGTTCGAGTGCGTAATGGAGCCCCATTGAGAAAACCTAAGACATGTCTACCAGTAATAACAAACAATAAGTTTTTCTGTTTTAGGTTTGAAGATGATGATGAACCGGAAATACGACTCGTTTGGCGATTCCATTGTTTCGAGGACAGCTCGAGGAATTCTGTGGGAGAAACCCTCGTCGTAGGCGCCGTTACTGCTACCTGATGCAAGGGTGGAGGATATACTATAGTGTTGACCAATTTACAGATGGTACCTCCGAGGACACAACGTATGTTTCATGTCGGTACTAATAACGTTTTAAATTCTAGATCGGAAGAACTGCTGGCTAGGTACAGGGACTTACTAGAGCGATTAAAGGAAAAAACTAATAAGATTGTTTTTAACAGGTATACTTCCTCGAATTATCCATCGTAACGATTTCTACAGCAAGGCGACCTATATTAACAATAACAAAGTCTCTTTGCCAACAGGAAGGAGTGCATTTTGAGAATTTTTGGAACAGTTTCTGCGGCAGGAGGGACTTGTTCCTCGGAGATGGACTTCATCTTAATGACGTAGGAGCTGCGCGTTTTAGGAAGACTATTTCATAATACTGTCTCTTCTTTTCAGGCTGCCGTAACCGAACGGTCCCAGCGTAAATTCCTAAATTTCCACTGCGCTCGCGAAGTTGTCGCAAATACAAACAATTTGAAGGTTCTATCCTTAAATGCTCGTAGCCTACGAAATAAAATAAACGAATTTTTTCTTTAATTGCTTGTAAAGACTATGATATAATTGCGATAAATGAATCGTGGCTTAGCACTGAAACTCGTGACTTTGTAGGGGAGTATCAAATTAAAGGTATAGACTTTTGTTAAAAACAGAATAGGTAGGCGAGGAGGCGGTGTTATGTTGTATATCAAAGATAATATAGCGAACGTTAGAAGTAAAGCACACAATTCCAGAACCGATAGATTCGACTATAGCAGAACTTAAATTAAACGATTTCAAACTTGTTGTTGCGGTTTATATGTAGGCCCCCTAATCAAACAGCTCCTACGGACGAAGCGTATATCGTGAACTAAAGCGAATAATCGGTAGTGAGCAGGCTTTAGTATGGTGACTAATTGCGCTAACGTAAATTACGATACAATGCAGGGAGACGCGGAAGGTAATCGTTTAGTTAATTTTTCGAGGATAGCTTTCTTATTCCAAAAGTTGGGGAACCTACGAGGTTGGACGTATTTTAGATTTAGTAATAACTACGGATGATAGGCTAATTACTGATCTTCAAATAATAGAAACCGTTGGCATAGCGATCACAATATGGTAGAGTTTGTCCTCTCAGTAAGTCACTCGAAACCAGCTAACTCGACGAAAATTCCTAACTTCCAGCACGCAGACTTTAGTAAATTTCGAAATAAATTGTCACACGTCAATTGGGAAAACGTGATGGGGAACTCCAACGCAAAACTAATGTGGGAATCGTTCGAAACAGTATTTAGGACTATAAATGAGGAATGTGTACCGTACAAAATTAAGCGTGCGAAAGTAAACAACAAGCCCTTGTGGTTTACTTCTAGAGTAGGAGACATTATAAAGAGTAGAGATAGGGCTTATAGGCTACATAAGTGCGATAAAGACAATTTGTGGTTACGAAGGAACTACATATCTCTAAGGCGTGAAGCGAAAAGTGTAATAAAAAAGTCCAAGCGCGAATTTGAAATCTCCATAGCTCGTGACGGTAAAGAAAACCCCAAGCGATTCTTTCAATACGTCAATAATAGAAATCCAGTAAAAAGCGTCTTGTGGCCTTTGAAAAATCTAAACGGAGATCTAGTTTCTGAAAACAAGGAAATGGCTACCTTGCTAAACGAATTTTTTACGTCAGTTTTTACTATAGAAGATGTAACAAATATCCCTACGGTCACGGACATAATACCGTTTGATAATTGTAATATTTTGGATAATATAGTGGTTAGTGAAGGGGAGGTAACGCGCTATATTGATAAAATGAAAACGCGTAAATCACCGGGTCCGTTTAATCCACCGCGCCTATCATCTATGCTCCTCGTACTAATCCTTCCACCATGAAATAGAGTTCATTCATAACTTCAGCATTAATAACTCCTTCCCAAAACATCTGTTACAATCTTTAACCAGACACTTTCTTAATAATATATATCAACCACCCCTTAAAGTTCCCACTGTTAAAAAAGACGTACAATATTTTTCATTCCCCTATTACGACCACATTAGCCACAAAATATTTTCAGAACTCCGTCTCTTATTCACCCCGCTTTACCCCCAAATTAAATTTCATTTCGTCTTCACCAACAACAATAGTATCAAATCTTACCTCAACCATAAAGAAAACACACCCCAGCCACTTGCTTCGTCCACTATCTACGCTTTTAATTGTGTTCGCTGCAAAGCGAACTATATTGGCAATATCATCCGCCAATATCAAACAAGAGTGGGCGAGCATCGTGGGTTTTCTACAAGAACTTCACAGCCCTTGAACAAACCCTCCAAATCAGCAATAAGGGATCATTGCCACCACAACCACCCGTTACTTCCCTCCAATTTCAAAATCATTAATTCTGCCAACCAACTAATAGACCTCCTCATACTTGAGTCCCTTTATATCCTCAGTATTCAGTCAACCCTCAACGACTATAGTTTCGCTTTCAACCTAAACATCGCCAAATAAACTCTCAAACTCAAAAGAAATCCACCATCACTCCGCCTGGCTCCATCTTTCTAATATGGAGTTTTTTCAACAAGCAACCATTCCCAATCTTCTGTACAATTAGTCTCTCATTACGTTAACAATTTGGTAAGAACCCCCTCAGTTCCGTTTCACCTTTTAACCGTTTTATATTTCACTTATTGTCCATACTTTTATACTTTATATCATTTCATTTTTAATCTTCTAATTTAGTATATATTGTAACCATACTATTAATTCTCGCTAATTGTCGCGCCATTTTAATAACACGGTGATTCAAAAAGAATTGAACACTTTCAAAAATTTATTACTCAGTACCAAGTTATATATGAATATGTCTTCTAAACCAATTTGTAAAGGAACTATTACGGTAGTTTCTATAATCTTACAAATGCTCAATATGCGCCCCCTCGTGTCACACGGCACACATCAATCCTGTAGTCTAATTCATCCCAGACCCTTTGTAGCATATCACCGTCGATGGTTGATATGGCAGCCACGATGCGTTCCTTCATTTCCTCAAAGCTACGTAGAAGAGGTGGTACAAACACGAGGTTCTTGATGTATCCCCACAAGAAGTAGTCGCATGGTGTGATATCTGGGGATCTGGGTGGCCACTGTTCCAGAGGCAGGTCAATGTTTTGAACAGAACGCCCAATCCAGCTCCGTGGAAGACGTTCATTAAGGAACCTCCGAACTGCGAGATCGAAGTGAGGCGGAGCCCCATCCTGCTGGAAAATGAAGTTGTCGGAGTCTTCCTGTAGCTGTGGGAAAAGCCACTCCGTCAGCATGTCCAGATACGTGATCCCTGTCACCGTGTTCTCCGCAAAAAAGAATGGACCGAAGACACGTGTGCGTGATATGGCACAAAAGACTAACTTTTGGCGAATCCCTTTCATGTTCAAACGCGAAATGTGGGTTTTCAGTGCCCCATATGCGGACATTATGGCGATTCACTTTTCGGTTCAAATGAAACGTAGCCTCGTCACTGAACGTGAGGCGATCTGCAAAGTCGTCATCATCTTCCATGTGATTCTGAAGACTGCAGCAGAAGTTGTATCGTTTCGCCTTAATCTTCCTCCGTCAGGGCCTGCAGCAGGTGAAAGCGGTAAGGTTTCATCTTCAGCAGCTTATGGAGAATGCGCCAGACCGTGGGCTGAGGGATGCCTAGCTCACGGCTAGCTCTCCTTGTCGATTTCCTGGGACTTCGCAAAATTGTGTCACGAACGCGATTCACAGCTTCTTCTGACACACGTGGCCGCCCTGTGCTCCGTCCTTTACAGATGCACCCTTTCTGCTCCATCTGTTTGTACCAGCGGTAAATGTTGTTACGACCTGGTGGAGGTTTGTTGTATCGTACACGGAATGATCTTTGCACTGCAGTCGCAGAACCAAGTTTAGCAAACTCCAACACACAAAATGCTTTCTCCTGTTGTGTCAACATGATGAACAGTGGGGTGCCCCCTGGTGGCGGAAATACGTATAACTTTCAAGCGCTGAAATCTGGAAGAAAATTAAGAAATGTAAGGGTAACTCTACGATTTGGTGGATACTACGTGCTCATATATAACTTAGTTACTGAGTAATAAATTTTTGAAAGTGTACTATTGTTCGTTTTTGTTTATTATACTTATTTATTTCTATTTGTTTTTAAAATCTTTAGCACTGATGATGGAAATTGAACTTTTCCGAAACGTCTGTAAATAAACAAGTACCATCTTTTTGTCCTCCTATTCCTCTATAAAACATAATATATATTTTATATACTGTATATTATACATTATATATTATACATAAAAATATATGTATCGGATCGTATCGCGATATATACCGGTTGTCCGAGAATTATCTGTACAATTTTTGGCTGTTATTAAAAGTCAACCATGAAGTGCAGAAATTCCAGTGTTCTCCCATTTTACAGAGAATCTCATTAAGTTTTTTCAGATACCACGTTTTGACAAATGTTTTAGAAATGTACGCGGGTGACAGACATTGAGATTTAAAAGCAAGAATCACAGCTGCTATTGAGCGAATTGATGTGGATATGCTGCAGCGTACATGGCAACATTTGGAGTATCGATTGGATGTTTTGCGAATCACTAATGGTGCACATATCGAATGTTTGTAACAACGTTACTTTAATATCAGAAACTTTTGAAAATACAGATTCTAAATAATCTTGTTTAAGAATTTTACGTGTGTTATCAAGAATTTTATTAAAAGATGAAATTGTACAGATAATGTTCGCACACACTGGAATTTCTAAAAAACTTGTCAAAACTTGGTATCAGAAAAAACTTAATGAGATTCTCTGTAAAATGGGACAACACTGGAATTTCTACACTTCATGGTTGACTTTTAATAACAGCCAAAAATTGTACAGATAATTCTCGGACACCCTGTATATATTATTCATGTATCTTGTATCGTAACGAGATACATTTTTGCCAATGTATCGAGTATCGTATCGCATTACTTTTTCTGGCCCCGATAAACCACCCTGTGAAAGGGGCTCCAATAAACCTTAGCCCCTCCGCCCATGGCCTAAACCATTAGAGGTACAGTAAAATTAAACATACCTTACAAAAGAGAATTTAATCCTGCATTTAATGAGAAACAATTAAAACTTGGTGTTCCCGCCATTGGCTTCCAAGACAGCCTGAATTCACTTTGGGTAGCTTGCCAAAAGTGACGTGAATAGATCTTGATCGTTACGCAAATTTGGTAAAACAGTTTCAATGTGTTGCGTCATTGTATCCTTCGAAAATCGATTTGCTGCAGGTTCTTGAAACAAGAGACATTCAACCTTGTCCTTTATAACTGATCCAATGTGTTCACAGACGTTCAGGTCAGGAGAATTTCCTGGCCATTCTTAATTTCCAAAGAAATCGATCTCATGGTTCCGCAACAACTGTTGAGTGGCTAATGCCTTAAAGCAGGGGGCCTTATCGTGCAGAAGTGTGACCTGATCGACATCCATAACATTGTTTGGGTTTCTTAGAAAAGGAATGACATGCTGGGATAGAATAATATCACGAAAATACTATCCATCCCAACTCTGACCATTTGGCTTCAGCACCCACATGAGCTTCTTTGCAGTGAACAAAACAAACACATCAACACAGTCTGGACTTTTTAATAATTCGCGATAATGTTCATTGTCATCGATTTCATCTGGTGTTGTGGTCCACACTCGATCATTTTGGTAGTTAGGCCGACGTGTTACGTAAACAAAAAATTCATCGGAGACAGCTAAATGCATGAAATCATCCACATCTCAATCTTCAAGATAATGGGCAAACCACATTCTGTCATCGATGTTAAGTTGAGATTTTCTTGGCTTTGGAAGTTCATGCCAAGGCTTTAAACCTTGCCTATGACGGTACAGTCGAATGATCTCACCACTAACGATCTTTCCTCTCAACACTTCGATCTCTCTAGAAAGTTTAGCACAGCTGTTTTTCCGCTTACGCGTACCGCTTTCAATGATGTCCTTTGTTTCCTGAGAGAGTGGCAAATTTGGGCGCCCAGATTTGGTTGTATCCATTTCACATTCATCCAAAGTTTTATTCCAATTTCTTTTGACGAAGTCCTCACTTCTTCGCAACTTTTTGGCAACCCATGAACGTGTTATAAAGGTGGCTCCAGCATCACGAGCTTCCCGAAATGTTATTGCTCGTATGCGATCTATCACACGTTGCCTCTCCGAATCACCAATTAATTGAGAAGCCATTATATTATCACTTTATCAGCAAGAGTAATTTTAATACCTGCAATAAATAAAGAATTTTATATATTTTTATAATCACTAAAAACTATTTCGATATAAGTAAACATGTAAGCTGTAAATGGGGGGGCTAAGGTTTTTTGGAACCCCTTATATATATATATATATATATATATATATATATATATACACACAGTGTATATATACTTCCATAAATGTATAAAAATACGAGCATATCTTTAAAAATATAATTGCAAATAACGAAAACAAACTATTCTGTAGGCATGTTGACCACAGTTTGCCAATAATACTGTCGAAAGGAGCGTGATCGAACAAACTTCTCGAGTCACGCAGTTAAATATGCCTATTCTAAATTATCAGAGTTAAAAATTATACCTTACAAAGTCTATTTACTTAAGACAGGACTCATAGAAGAGACTAAAGTTGGAAATTAATCAATTTGGCAACGTAAACGCGTGCGCACACGCACCCACGCACGCACGCAGAGACACACACACACACACACACGCCTATATACGTTCATGGGCGTGTGTTTTAAACGCTAGGCTGCTAACCGGGAAGTCGTGAGATCGAACCCGGTGAGGATTTTGTAAATTCTGACTGCCCGTGGTGGGTCATGGTTCAGGTTCCACGTTAAACTGTAGGTCTGAGGTGGGGCAACAAGCTTGACGTTCGTGAGAATAAACAACTCGTGCGAAAAAAGGTTACCAAGTTATATATACATATATATATACATATACACATACATATATACCTACATACATACATATATATATATCGGAAGTCTCGGAAGTTGTGAGCTCTGTCCCACAACGGACAGTATTAGCTCCCTTGCTGTTCATAATAATGATTGCAGATATTGATGCAGATATTAAGGCCAGTATTGTATCATGCTTCGCAGATGACACAAATATATGTAAGGAAATATTGAACGAAGGTGACATAAGAAAATTACAAAACGACATTGAAACATTATTCCAGTGGGCAGAAGACAACAATATGAAGTTCAACGAAGAAAAATTCCAACTTCTAAGATATGGTAATAACGAGGAGCTACAGAAAAAAAGTACAAAACTCCGCAAGCCAAACAGATAACATCAAATCCATAAGTCAGGGATCTTTTAGTAATAGTGTCGTCAAATGCAGAATTCAGAGAGCAGTATAAAATCAAAATTACATCGGCTAGAAAAATAATGGGAATCATCTGGAGGAGCTTCCGCAGCAGAAAAGCAAACATCATGCTCAAATTATGGAAGAGACTTGTCCTACAAATAATTGAGTACTGCTCAGTACTCACAAGCCCACACAGAAAGAGAGACATTGCGAACATTGAAGCTACACAAAGGACTTTTACGTCTAAGATAGAGGAAACGGAAGGTGAAGACTACTGGTCTCCACTACAATCCCTGGAACTCTACTCTCTCGAAAGAAGGCGCGAGCGGTACACAATATATATATATATATATATATATATATATATATATACTGTATATGGAAAATACTTGAGGGCTGTCCCTAACCTTAAAAATGAAAGAAACAAACTGGAATGAGAGAAGAGGTAGATTTTGTACGGTCCCAGCTGCGGTGGGACAAGGGACAATGAAAACGAGGATGGAAAATACCCTCAGAATACGAGGCCCAAAGCTTTTCAATGTCCTTCAAAAGAAGTGAGGAATCTCCAGCATACAGACCTGAATAACTTCAAGAACCAGCTAGACAGATTCCTGTGCAAAGTCCCTGGCCAGCCATGCGTGGCTGGGTACGAGGGCAGGAGGAGATCAGACAGCAATTCCCTCCTCCATCAAATCCCGCAAATGAGGCGGGATGCTGCAGAGGGGTCGACCGCAGATCGATCCTGAACCGTCGTTCAAATTCACCAAAAGTAACGAAAAGTAACATACATATACATACATAAGCTTATATACAGTATGTATATACACACATATACATTAGGGTGGTCCAAAATTTTGGCTAAAATTTCAAGATAGTTGGAAATGCTCTCCACATGGCTGTTCTTATTCCTTTAGATGTGAAGTGGTTTTGTGCAAAATATCTGTCGATTCAGTACATAATAAGAGGTCGCTATGATTTTCACATTTTCAATAAATTAATTAGCTCATCATTTTCTACCCGCTTCATTTTTAGAGGACGCGGCAGTCACGCCACATTGACTCCGCACACCTTTCAGAGGATGATGTAATTGTTCGATTTCTTGTATAATGCTGTTTGTGAATCGGACAAATCATTTACTCATGCATCATTTCAAGTTTAAATTTGTTGGAGGACGGTTTTAAGTTCGTTCAAACTTCAAGAGCTTAGGAATAGTATCTCATGTAAGTATTAATTCAAATATACTAATTATTAATTCATATATATAATTATTAATTCATATATATTATATTTATTCAGTATAAATATATACAGGGTGTCCGAGAATTATCTGTACAAGTTTTGGCTGTTATTAAAAGTCAACCATGAAGTGTAGAAATTCCAGTGTTGTCCCATTTTATAGAGAATCTCATTAAGTTTTTTCTGATACCAAGTTTTGACAAGTTTTTTAGAAATTCCAGTGTGTCCGAAAATTATCTGTACAATTTCATCTTTTAATAAAATTCTTGATAACACACGTAAAATTCTTAAACAAGATTATTTAGAATCTGTATTTTCAAAAGTTTCTTTTATTAAAGTAACGTTGTTACAAACATTCGATATGTGCACCATTAGTGATTCGCAAAACATCCAATCGATAATCCAAATGTTGCCATGTACGCTGCAGCATATCCACATCAGTTCGCTCAAGAGCAGCTGTGATTCTTGCTTTTAAATCATCAATGTCTGTCACCCGCGTACAAAAAAGAAAAAACTTGTCAAAACTTGTTATCAGAAAAAACTTATGAGTTTCTCTGTAAAATGGGACAACACTGGAATTTCTACACTTCATGGTTGACTTTTAATAACAGCCAAAACTTGTACAGATAATTCTCGGACACTCGGATATATATATATATATATATATATATATATATATATATATATATATATATATATATATATATGATGAATAAAACCACGAAGGAAAGGAAACACAGAATGGTGCTCAAGCGCTTTCGTCTAATGACATCCTCAGGAACATCCTGAGGATGTCATTAGACGAAAGCGCTTCAGCACCATTCTGTGTTTCCTTTCCTTCGTGGTTTTATTCATCATAAATATTTTTCACGTGTTATTTTCGTGAAATAATTTTCATATATATATATATATATAATTATGTTCTTTATATGCAAATTTATAACCGGTAAGGATATTGCTATTAAATTAAATGATTAAAATTGTAAGGTATATATTTTATGTCTCTTGAAGTTTATTATTTACTTATTCTTAAATACATTTTTTAAAATTTGGCTATCTTCCTCCCCATCAACCACTAACCACTGTAACCAATTTTTTTACTTTATTTATTTTGACTTTGCTATTTTTTACTTTAACACTTATATAATTGTGCTTTGGTGCTAAACGGTTAATGCATTATTTTCTCTCATTTTTCAGGTTATGGCTAGAAGTACTCACTCATCTGCAGAAAATGGGTTCTAGGAAAACCCAGCAACGAGTTATCAACTGCAAGGCTACCCACATGTGGTGATGTGCTTCGTTTGGTTCAGTTCCACCACCATGAACAGTCCAAGACCTTGAAAGAGAGCTACAACTTGGCCGGCAAAGAGGCCCTGCAAGTATGGCAGAGAGCAAGGATTCCTACATAGCGAGTCGATTCCTACGTTAGGAAGCTGTCAAAACTGTACGAAGAGTTCCTTGCGTTGAAGAAAAACCGCAAGACGCAGCTACAAAGCTGCAGAGTGAAAGAGAGCATGTTCCAAGAGACTCTCTCAGAGCTTTTCGACGTTGCCTCGCAGGACGCCTTGAAGGTGATAGACAATGAAGAAGACCGCCAATTCCTGATGATGCAACGAGAAGACGTCTTTTCCTGCAGTATGGCAGGCCCTGACAAAATTAATTTTGCCAAAGAATACCGTAAGAGATGTCGACAGAAGAAAGATGTTGACAAAGCTGTAATTTACAAAGAAAGAGAGGCTGCACTCCAGGCTGGAGCTGCTGCTCTTCCATCATCCAGCACATCCACTTCATCCTCTGAAGATTTCAACGCTGAAGACGATGATTATCGTCCGTCGACTTCGACCGAAAGAGCAGATGTACACTCTCATCCTCCGAAACGAAACAATATATTCACATCACCAGATGTGGTTGCTGCTCTTGATCGCGTGAACCTTCCCGATTGGGGAGCAGTCTTCGTCGCTGGATCAGTCGCTCAAGCCCTGGGCTATGATATTTCTACAATGACTCTTTCACGCAGCTCCATCCGTCGTTCAAGAAGGCAAGCAAGGCAGGCAGCAGCCAAAGAGGATCAAGCTTCGTTTTCTGTCGAAGGACCCCTTCTTCACTGGGATGGGAAACTACTTCCCGACATCGGCGGCGCAAAGGAAACAGCCGAACGAACCGCGGTAATCGTTGCGGGAAATGGGATGGAAAAACTCCTAGCCGTGCCAAAAATACAACGAGCTTCAGGAGAAGAACAGGCCAAGGCTTGCATTTCGACGATTGGTGACTGGAATCTTCGCGGTGAGATCCAAGGTCTCGTATTTGACACAACTGCGTCTAATACTGGCCTTCACAGGGGAGCCTGTACCATGATTGAAAAAGCAGTAGGGAGGGAACTTGTCTGGATCGCTTGTCGACATCATATCCTTGAAGTCGTCTTGTCAAACATCTGCAACGCACTTCTTGGACCCACAGGTGGCCCGGAAATGACTCTCTTTAAACGTTTTCAGAAAAAATGGCCATCACTTCAGAAGGATTCCTTCATGAAGGCTTCAAACAACCTATTCAGAGATCCAAAGATGTTCCAGCTTCGAGAGGAAATGATCCAGTACTTCACAAAGGCACTGGAGTCTAAACAATCGCGTAATGACTACGATGAATTGCTACGACTCTGCCTCATCTTTCTCGGGTGCCTTGAGAAAGAAGTCAAGGTCCGCGCTCCAGGACCAACTCACCATGCACGCTGGATGGTCAAGGCCATCTACGTCCTCAAAATTTATCTGTTCAAGCATCAACTACAGCTGAGAGCACGTGAGACGGAGAATATCACCGAGCTCTCTCTGTTTATTGCCTTTGTCTACGCACGTTTTTGGAACGAGGCCCCCGTCGGAACCAACGCTCCTTTCAACGATATTTTGCTTCTTAAAATCTTGCAAAAGTACCCAAATCAGACCATTTCCAAAGCAGCATCCACAGCTCTTCAACGGCACCTGTGGTATCTTGGGGAGCATCTCATCGGCCTTGCATTCTTCGTTCCTAGAGTCGACGCCGAGACCAAACAGAAGATTGTCGTAAACCTCCAACGTAACGAGAACACCACTGTTACTCGTCGATTGAAGCTTGAAGGAAACATTGAAGATTTGAATTTGTATGAAATGGTCACCAAAACGACCCTGGGAATCTTCAATCTGTTAAAGAAAGAAGGAAGGTAGCGGAGGATACCTTCCTGAGGACTGATCCCAATTCTTGTACGGAGGATGATTGCTTTCAAGAGTTTCGACGCATAGCGATCAACCTAAAAGTTGTCAATGATTCGGCAGAGAGGGGTATCGCCCTTATCAAGGCATATAATACATCTTTGACGAAGGATGAAGAACAAAAACAATTCATCCTCCGATTAGTAGCAAAATATCGACAAGACTACTCATCGTCTTCGAAGGAGTCAGTGATGAAGCGTTAATCTAAGTAATGAAGTATAATAAACGAATGATAAATGTAATTTTCTATCAAACATATTATTTTTGTTCTTTAAAAATTAATCTGTTTTCAAACAAACAAACTAGTATTTGCCCTTGGTTTTTACATTTTTTAACCCAGTAGATCAATCTGCTAGAAAATGAGTAGTAAAATGAAATTAATAGCGACCAGTAAATATCATTCAATTAGGCTGAAATTTGGCACGGAGATGTTTGAAAGATATAGGAACAGGAGCAGTCATGTGGAGGTAAAAAATAACAAAATTTTATTTTTAAGATTCATCAAAATAGCCTCTTCTAATAGCAATTACAGCAGAACAAATTCGAGGCATGCGCTCAACAAGAGAAAGAAGATAGTCTGGTGAAAGCTGCTGCCAGCACTCTTGTAAGAGTTCTCAGAGCTTCTGAGCACTGGGTGGCTGCTTGGCTTTCACTCGTCGATCCAGTTCATCCCACACTAGCTCGATGGGGTTCAGATCCGGGGACTGTGCTGGCCATTCCATAACTGTGAGCTGACTTTGCCATTCTTTCTGCTTCAGCTAATTTTGACACAGCTTGGAAGTGTGTTTAGAATCGTTGTCTTGCTGCATTATGAACTGTTGAACTGTTGACCAACTAGTCGCAGTCCAGATGGGATAGCATGGCGCTGTAAAATGCTGTGATAGCCACGTTGGTTCAGTATTCCAGTGACTTTGTGGATATCTTCAACTTTCTCCCCTGCAAAACATCCCCAGACCATTATACTTTCTCCACCGTGCTTCACTGTTGGCACAACACATTGCTGTGTCATTCTTTCACCCGCTCTGCCCCGCACAAATACTCTGCGTTTGGATCCAAAAACTTCGAACTTTGATTCGTCAGTCGAAAGGACAAATTTCCACTGCTCAACAGTCCATTTTTGGTGATTTTTAGCCCAGGCTAGCCTTTTCTTTTTGTTATGGAGTCTCAGCATTGGTTTCTTTGCTGCAGTTCGTCCTTTTAATCCTGCCTCTCTTAGTCTTCTCTGAACAGTTGATGTTGAAACTGTTGTACTTCTGGAGTTGTTCAGCTGGGCTTTGATTTCAGGTGCTGTGAGGCGTCTGTTGCGCAGACTGGTGACTCGGATATACTTGTCCTCTGAGTCTGTTGTGGTTCTTGGTCGCCCTGACCTTTTTCTGTCCTTATTTTGACCAGTTTCTTCGTACTGTTTAATGGCACAAGCAACCGCATTCACAGAAACTTAATTTTTTTGCAATTTGCCTCAGTGATTGCCCCTCATTTCTCAAAGCTACAATCGACTGTCTTTTTTCTGTTGTCAACTGAGCTTTGGCACCCATTTTTGCTTTTTGAAACACAGAAATATACCTTAAACTACAAAGTTAGCTCCTCTGCAAGGATTTTATATGTAAATACCTGCAGCGCATGTTAATAACTGAACACATGCATTAACATACTCCTGAAGAAACACACTTCCCCAGCAAAGACTTTAAACTGTTTTTGGACCTTTGTGCAGAGCTAATGGCATTAATTTTAGGTTGCATATTAGACGTAACTTAACACATTTTGAAGGCTATTTTGAAAAAGCTTCTGTGTTACAAAACACTGCATAGGGCAGATGCACTGAAACATACAATATGAAAGCCAGGTAAGCAAATTCATCTCTAGTATATACCTGTTAAGTTTACATTTGAAGTTTATGTCATGAGCTAAGCGGCAGAACATTGGAAATTAGTAGGTGTACTTAAATTTTTGACTGGTAGTGTACATATACATACATACATATATATATATATATATATTATATATATATATATATATATATATCAGGTCATCCCATAAGTAATGTCGTTTTTTAGATCGGAATTTGAAGGACAAAAAAAAAAACAACTGAAACTTTTTAATCTAGTATATAAGGGTGCGGCAAAAATAACGCCCTTTTTAGTTTATTCTCTTTTATTGAAGGAAATAAATCAATTACAGCATTTTAAGAGAATAATAAGGTTTTTAAGAAAAATACAGCATTTCAAGAAATAATAAGTACTTTTCTCAGTAAAACTAAAAAATAACTGGAATTTAATTAATTTTGTGGTTGGCTCAATACACCTTAAAAAAAGATGTACAATTATTAAAAGGGCGTTACTTTTGCCGCACCCGTTTATTTTCCATCGGAATCAATGACACTCTGCCAACGTCCTACAAGCTTTTCAATGCCATGTTTATAAAATTCAGGCGGTTTTGAGGCAAAAAACGTACAAAGACTGGTGTGTAGGTCATCTAAAGAAGTTTGGTTGTGTGGTAAGGTTTCAAAGTGTATTTATTACACCACATTTATCCCACTAAACACTAAGCAACACCTTCCGAGGGTGAAGATTTGGTTTTGACTGTGGTGTCGCTGGTCCTCCGGCACAAACCCACTGTCGACGGCGCTTGACATTCTGGTACAGTATCCACTTTTCATCATCAGTCACTAAACACTGCAAAAACGGATCTTGGAGTTCACGGGAATGAAGAGCTGTGCTAATGTTTACCCGCACCCTCAGATTGTCGACCGGCAATTCATGTGGCACCCATTTTCCTAACTTAGGCACTTTCCCGAGTTGTTGCAAATGTCGATGGATGGTGGATGGGGATGAATTGAGTTTCTGGGCCAATTCTTCGACAGTTGTTGAACAGTCTTCTTCAAGTGCGGCTAACAGCGGGTCATCATCAAACTCAGCAGGGCGTCCAGAGCGTGCTGCATCTGTCAAACAGCAGTCACCATTCCTAAACTTTTGAAACCATCTTTGACATTTCCTCACATGCAGAATATCGTTGCCATAAACGTCCTGAATGTTTCGCGTTGCTTCAGTAGCACTATTCCCTTTTTTGAACTCGTAAAGCATTATATGCCTGATATGCTCTTCTGATACCGCCATGTTTATGAGGGGTTCACATAAATCAAAACACACGTCTTCACTGTTCAAGGTCTGTAAAGTATGTAGCGAAACACGATAGATCTCCTCTTAGATATAACCTTCGAAAAATTTATGCTTAAACCGAGTAGGACTAGTTTAAACTTAATCTATCGTAAAAAACGACATTACTTATGGGATGACCTGATAGTTATATAATTAATGTGAAAAGATGCCTCAGCATCAAACCGGTAATATCTGGAGCATTATTTAAAGGGACGAGAAGTGGGACCCCTATCGGCGTTCCTTCTATCTCCACCCCAACCATCTACCCTCTTCCCGCAAGCCTGCTCCTCCATTGATACAGGTGCAATTTTAACATCTGCTGAAAATCGTGTTCTTAGAAAATCCTTTATGTTTTATATTTGACAAAGTAGATCAATTAGGTCAGACCTTCTCGTATCTGTATGTCATGATTTCTATGATTCGAAAGAAATAGAACATGAGAGGGTACAGTTAAACACCCTGTTCAGTGTTACCCTCCCAACTCGTAGAAGTAATTCTAGAAACGAGAATATCCTAAAAGCCATTATAAATAAAGTGTCGACCCTCCGGGATAATGAGAACAATATTACCTTTTACGTTACTAACTTCCATAGAATACCGGTAATCTCTATGGGTGATGTAGACGTTTCGGTGCTCCTCAAACAGTACAATGCGGTACAAAAGTCGTTAGTTGAACTGAAACACCAACACGTGGTGTCAAATCAGAAAAATGCGATTTCGCTAGAACAATTCCGGTCAGAGATAGATGCGTTGAGAGAGACGCTCCTCCCAAAGCCCAGTTACTCGGAAGTTGTTCATCAAGTCAGAAGCCCAAGGAGCGCGTCGGGCAGCGAGGGAAACGAAATCCCTTCCCCGAACTCCCCCCTTGAATGTGGGGTAGAAACGCAGCATGCAGGGGAAGCGGTCAACCCCCCCTCCCGTTCAGGAATAGGGACTGTCCGATGCCAAGAGACGAGGCATCACTGCTCTCTTCCTTACCTTCCACTGAAGGTGAGTGGCGTTCGATTACTCAAACGCCTCGCTTGGCGTCCAGTTCCCCACCTCCCACCGAAGGAGGGGCACGCGCGTCCGTCAGGATATAAACACAGCTAACAGACCCCTCACCAAGCCACAGAGTAGGGGAGGGACCTCCTATCCCCCCCAAGGTTGTGCCACCGATACCCCAGGCAAGCGAACCCTGCCTCAGGGAGATTGAGGGAAGAGGACGAGTGGGTCACAGTTAACAGGCGCTCTCCACGGAGGGTTCCTCAACCTCTCATCGCGGCAAGGACACCGGTGAGGAATCTCACCCTCTTCATGTCGCGAATTCAGCTCTCGAACGAGGGAAGCGATATTCAACACATGATGGAAGAGGTCTGTGGTGAACACAGTATATTGTTACTTAATAAACTAAACACAAAATCTCCGTATTATAACTCATTTAAAGTAATAATTAAAGGTGTAAATTCGCATTTCAACACGTACAATATGAGTCAGTGGCCAGAAGGTATTGTTGTTAAGGAGTTTATTCACTTTTCCAGGAGATTTGATAACATGCAAAATAATAATAATAATAATAATAATAATAATAATAGGCGCCCTAACGGTAATGCCACAAATTTGTACTGTGTATAATAATAATCAGATTAATAAGTTTTCTATCAGGCATGTTGGATACTCCTGCATGTTGGATACTCCTGCAAGAGCTAAAATTCCTCTCTACCATCCATGATGACTATGTACCATACGTCATCAGCAGTAGACTTGTCAGATGAATTAATGTATGGTAGGCCTTTTGGTGGTGTTGCTTTCTTAATTAGGAAAAATTTGTCAAAACATAAAATTTTTAACAAGCGATAATGTAAGGTTGTTAGGCATTGAATTACAATGAATGAATGTATATTAATTGTAAACTGCTATTTACCATACAACAACGGCAGTAATCTAGATGAATACATTGATTTGCTGTATAAAATTAAGTCATTATCAGATAACCCCAAATATTCTCACTGTATAATAATGGGGACTTTAACGGGCATGTGAACTCGGAATTATTTGTAAAATTGGTTAATATGTGCCAGTCGGCCAAATTAAGTATAAGTGATGTGGATGTATTAGGAGAAACCAATGGCAATTTCACATACGTTAGTGATATGAGTGGTACCACCAGGTGGATTGATCATTGTCTCACTAGTAATAATCTAAAGGATCGAATTGTTAGAGTTCATATTCTGCATGATTTCCTCCTTTCTGATTGTAGACCATTAGAACTATTAATTAATTTTACCAATTTATGCGCAACACGACATAGCGAGAATTCAATAGGTAAAAATAATCGCGTCGATTCGTCTAATGTTAATGTGCAACAGAGAATAGAATACAGACAGAACAGGTCACCTCTTTAATAATTTAGAAATTTTGCATCTTGCCTGTAATAATCCTTGCTCAAATGATTCTCACTGAAAACTCATAGATAGATATTATAGTAAGATAGTATCCCTGTTAAGAGAAGCAGGAAGCCCCCTGATTAAATCTTACAACTGTCATATTAAGATTATTCCTGGATGGAATTATTTTATTGCCCCCCTGAATAGGGAATCGAAAGACGCCTATGATTTGTGGTGCATTCATGGTAGACCCAGATTAGGACCAGTATACATGAACATGTGTAGAAGTAGGGGTCAGTATATGGCGGCCATAAGGCGATGTAAACAGGAAGAAGAGTCTATTCGAGCATCAAAAGCCTGTGAGGCTCTCATAAATAACGATAATAGCAAACTTTGGAAATTTGTTAAGAATCAAACGGGTGTCAAAAGTTTCCTCCCTCCGACAATCGATGGGATGTCGGGGGAGGATGAAATTACAAAGCTGTGGAAAACTCACTACTCTAAAATTCTTAACAATGTGAGTAGAGATAATCTTAAGATAGATTGCAGCGAAACACCTGTGGGAGGGACAAGGGAAAATACTTTGATATCAGTTCCTGAAGTAAAGAGGTTAATTAAAGAGTTAAAGATTGGTTCTGCGTCAGGGGTAGATGACCTATCGAATGAGCACTTAAAATATGCCAATGACGTAGTATGTCTGCATATATCATTGCTCTTATCAGCCATGCTTGCTCATAGCCATATCCCTGCAGAGTTTATGAGGGTATATATTTTGCCCCTGGTCAAAAATAAGTATGGAGACATTCTGTACAGCAATAATTACAGGCCTATTGTTGTCGCTTCCTACTTCTCGAAACTACTAGAAAAATTCTTGTTACTCTAATTAAATGATTACCTTTGGACATCTCCTAGTCAGTTTGGTTTTAAAAGGTCCCACTCAAGTGACCTGTGTATCAATGTTCTTAAAGAAACTATGGAAAAACTATATATGCTTACAACATGGTATCGTATGTGGTATCTTTACTTCTTTCTTAAATATAAATTATTACTTAATTGAATTAAATATCTATAAAATTGCCTCGGGATTGGCGACATAGCCTATTGGGAATGAAAATAATTGTCATACATACATAGAACCCCATATGTAAGCATTGGGCCTGCATGAGAACAAGAAAACCAAATATTATTATTTCATATTCAAAATTCTCCATTGCTGACTCGTGAAAATTACTTCGAGAGAAGAGTCAACGAACTCTGCAAATTCAGCAAATAATAAAATACAAAGATATATATTATATTTGCGGCTCGCTCTGAGTTTGCTTATGTTAAGCCCTGCTTTTAAGCCTATAGCAAATAAACCGAGAGAGATCGTCGCGCCCTACGAACAAAAGCGAGGCCCAACGAAATAATAAGGTGAGGTAATTTCTTTGTTTATCATTAGGCAACGCAAATACCGAAGGCAAATAAACAAAGAGGTCATTTGAAGACCTACATAAACATAACTCTCCAACGAATAAACGTAGGGCTTTTGTCGTTAACTCTCCACTGAGTAAGGTATATGATAGAGTGAACCACAATATTTTATTTAAAAAAATAGAAAACAGAAACGTTCCCATGTACATATTAAATTTATTGAAATTTTGGTATTCCCACCAATCTTTTACCATTAGATGGGGCAATGTACTATCCGAATGTTTTGGCTCCTCTTATAGGGTGAGACAAGGCTCCTTTCCTTGCTCTCCCCAACGCTGTTTAATGTGTATATTGACGGATTAATTGCTTCACTTAAAGAGGCAACAGTGGGATGTTGTATAGATAACACAAGGATAAATAACTTCGTTCACGCACATGATATGGTGTTAATAAGTCCCTCTGTTAAAGGTCTGGATCGGCCACTAAACGTCTGCGAAGTATATTCGCAGAAACATGATATTCTTTTTAATGTTACAAAAACTAAGGTTATGCAATTTCATCCTAAAACCTATAATCAGCCAGCTGACATTAGTTTTATAATAAAACGTGAAGTAATTGAGGAAGTACAAGAGTTTAAGTATTTGGGTCAAACTATTACCAGCTCCTTGAGTGATGACTCGGATATAGGAAAACAATCTCGAAGCCTTTGTGCTAAAGCGAATATGACGATAAGGAACTTTCGGTTTTGTACAAGTGAAGCTAAAGACACACTCTCCTACTTTATGCAGTAATATATATGGACAGCAACTCTGGGTGAATTATAAAAAAGGTTCTGGCAGAACTCTAAATTTGATGTACAACAGGTCTTTTAGACTCTTACATAAATTACACCCCCCCCCCCCAAGATGCTCGGCTTCGCAAATGTTTGCTACCCGCAATGTCCCGAGCTTCCAGGAGATAAGACGTGCTCAATACAGTCTAATGCAAAGAATTAAAAAATCAACCAACCAGATTATCCAAGCTGTCCACGAGTCCTGCCGTTTATCCTCTAAGCTATGGACTTCTTAGTACGAAAACGTCTGTCTGTAGCTCCACTTAACTTCAACATTACTGTATTATTTCTAATCAATTGTATATATTTTTATCCTTAGTACGTGAACTGTCATTGTATTAATAATATTTGTCATATGGATATAGTCTGCCAATAAACCTTTTCATTTTCATATATACATACATATATACACACACACACACACACACACATATATATATATATATATATATATATATATATATATATATATATATATATATATATTATATATATTATATATTATATATATACATATACACATATTATATATACATATACACACAAACACACTATATATATATATATATATATATATATATATATATTACAGCGTGTCTCAGAAGTCACGCACCATGGGTTTCATTCAGAGTTTCGAGGTTTACGAGTCGAAATGGTTTATAAGATGTTTAATTACAATACAGTATATGTTCGGTAATGTTCGAATAATAAAATTAATAGTATGTACAGTTAATAAAAAAGCTATCTTAAAATAATTAAAATGAATGAAGCTACATTAGCCAATGGTGCGCGACTTCTGAGACACCTCAAACATGTAAAATGAATGAATCATGCATCCCACAAAAAAAAAAAAAAATTCCAAGGTCTCATGTATTCAGCAGTACACCTCGTCAGGGAATTTTTTCTTTTTCCTTTTAGGTTTGCATCATATATATATATATATATATATATATTTGCATCATATATATATATGAAACGAGTTTTCATTTTGGAAAATTAGCTCCCGCAATATGCATTAATGCTTCACGTCATTTCCATTATTTTGAGGCAAAATTTTCATAATTCATTTTCAGAATTACAGAATGACTGGATTAATACGGAATGTGATGGTTTTTGATTATGTATCGCTTCGATACACATTATAATCATTTATGTGAACTTTATAAAGATTTCAACAGCTAAACCTCCGAAATAATTATTAAATAAGTGAAAATCTTTTCTTCCCAGTATAAATTATCGTGTTTTGAACGTATATATATATTATATATATATATATATATATATACAGGGGTTAGACAAAATAATATGAACACCTTGATAACAGCTGCAATGCGTCGGGGAATTGATTCATACAGCTTTTGGACCAGTGGCTAGAGGAATCCTGAGCCATTCTTCGAGCAAACCCCGCTCCAGTTCCTCCAAAGACGCCGGCGGTGGGAATCGGCTTCTGACCTGCTGCTCCAACTGACACCACAGATGCTCGATAATGTTAAGATCCGGGGATTGTGGAGGCCAATCCAAGCGTTCTACTTCACTAACATGCTCTTCAAACCAGTTTTTAACGACCCTAGCGGTGTGGATTGGTGCATTATCATCCTGGAAGACGGCGCCGCCTTTGGGAAACAGCGTTTGGACCATGGGATGGACCTGGTCAGCCAATATTGACAGATAGACCTGGGCGTTAACCCTACCATGCAGTACTACAGCTGGGCCAAGAGTATTCCACGATATTGCTGCCCAAACCATCACAGATCCGCCTCCATGCTTAACGGTTGGGGTCAGGCAGTCGGGGTCATAAGCATCTTTAGGCTGTCTCCAGACGTAAACTCGACCGGAACATGGAAATAGCGTAAAGGAGGATTCGTCGGAGTAGACTACATTCTTCCACCGGTCCATTGACCAATTCTTATGGTCATTACACCATTTTCTGCGCCGCTCAATGTTGATGTGCGAAAGGAAGGGTTTGGCAATTGCAGCCCTCCCATGGTATCCAGCTCCATGGAGCTCGCGACGTACAGTTCTGGTCGATACCGGGCTTGCAAGATGCTGGTTAAGTTCTGCAGTCACTTTTGGAGCTGTGGTCTTATGGTTCTTTGTCACAATGCGCTTTAGCACCCGGCGGTCTCGATCACACAGCTTCTTCTTGCGTCCACTATTGCATTTGTCGGTGCTTGTCTTTCCATGGTTTTGGTATGCAGACATGACCATAGAGACAGTTCCTCTGGATACATTGAACATCTGAGCGGTTTTCGTCACCGATGCACCAGCCATCCGCGCTCCGACAATTTGCCCTCTTTGGATGTCTGACAGGTCTTTCATAACTGCTAATTCATAATTCACTCAGATCTGTAAAAACAACGTGAGGGTTATAACATGACGTATACACACTCTGTTACGCAATTAAATAGGTTTGCCAGTCATTTGACCGTTTACTTTGTGTCTGAGCAGTCCGTAAAGATAACCGGTGAAATCGGCGGGTGTTCATATTATTTTGTCTAACCCCTGTATTTATATATATATACTGCGTTCGCACTTATTAAAGTAAATTATTAAAATTATTAAAATAAAATATTTTGATAAAATAATTCTCATTTTATTGAAAAATATGTAAAATACTGTGTTCCGAATTATTAAGCAAGTATTTTATTTACGGATCTAAATGGTGAAAATGGGTAAGAAGAAGGATTTAACATTAACTGAGAAAAGAAAAATAGTCAAGTTACTCGCTGAAAATATAAAATCTATTGAAATTGCGAAGCAGTTTGGCAGAGCTTATCGAACTGAAAACAAGTTTGTTGCGGAGGGTACCAAACTGAGGCAGCGAAGTGATAAAGGAGCTATAAGAAAAGTGACAAGGCGGCAGATATCTGTAATCAAGCGCAAATTGCAAAGCATCCATTGTCCTCAAGTAAAGAGGTTTTTGAGCAGGCTGGCATACATAATGTACCAAGAACATCTCGATGTGGAATCCTCCAAACAATTGGCAAGACGTGTAAACCAACGATTCAGTCACCATTAACACCCAGTTACAAGAAGCAGCGTGTTGAATGGGCGCGTCAGTACGTGAAAACAGATTTTAATACTGTATTGTCAACCGATGAATGAAGAGCAACCCTTGAGGGATCTGATGGTTGGTCAAGAAGATGGATTGTTAAGGGTCAATCTCTACCATGGAATGAGGTTTTCTTTTAGAAAGTTTGTGTAAGACTAGGCATTCATTTTTACACCATCAGGCACTCTGTATGGGACAGCTACTTCATTGCCTATCAATCCTGCCCAAAACATGACACAACCTCCACCTTGTTGGCGTCTTAATCTCGATGGTAGAAACTGGCTCTCAGCAATCCATCTTCTTGACCAAACATCAAATCACTCAAGGGTTGCTTTTCATTCATCGGTTAACAATACAGTATTAAAATCTGTTTTCACGTACTGACGCGCCCATTCAACACGCTGCTTCTTGTACCTGGGTGTTAATGGTGACTGAATCGTACGTTTACACGTCTTGCCAATTGTTTGGAGGATTCCACATTGAGATGTTCTTGGTACATTATGTATGCCAGCCTGCTCAAAAACCTCTTTACTTGAGGACAATGGATGCTTTGCAATTTGCGCTTGATTACAGATATCTGCCGCCTTGTCACTTTTCTTCCAGCTCCTTTATCACTTCGCTGCCTCAGTTTGGTACCCTCCGCTACAAACTTGTTTACAGTTCGATAAGCTCTGCCAAACTGCTTCGCAACTTCAATAGATTTTATATTTTCAGCGAGTAACTTGACTATTTTTCTTTTCTCAGTTAAATGTTAAATCCTTCTTCTTACCCATTTTCACCATTTAGATCCGTAAATGGAATACTTGCTTAATAATTCGGAACACAATATTTTACATATTTTTCAATAAAATGAGAGAATTATTTTAATTATCAAAATATTTTATCGAAATGAATACCATCAATGCTGCTATATATGTATAGTGATTATTTGCTGCAAATTTCATTAAAATCGGGAAAAACTTTTGAAAACATTGGAGAAAATGTAATCTGCTTAATAAGTGCGAACGCAGTGTGTGGAAAAATATATATCAGTCATGTGTAACTCGTTATGAGGTCAGGATGAGTCGGAAGCAACTCCCTGCTTCATAAAATCTTCCAAATGTGGGAGATGCTGCAAAGAGGTAGGTCGCAGGCTGATCCTGAACGTTAGAGGTGAAGAGCAAAGTAACAAACGTGTGCGTGTGTGTGTGTGTGTGTATATATATATATATATATATATATATATATATATATATATATATATATATATTAGTCGTGCGCGCACACAAACACACACACACTGCTTTTTAAAGTGTGAACGACTTGTGTACTCCATTTCACATTTTTTGAAGCGCTTACAGTAACATTTTGCCCGTTCATTTTACGTTCTGATCAACATGAAATATTTTTAGCCATTAAAAATCTCGCTTGTTATTCTACAATTAGAAAAGAAAAGGTTGCTCCCTCCCCCGCCAAAAAACAAAAAGCTACAATAAAATTCTTCAGAATTTTTACTTCAAACGCGCAAAGGAATGGGTGAAAAAAAAAAAAAGGAACGGAAACAACCCAGAAATAAGTCAAAAGATAAAATTCTAAAAATAAAAAGACAACTTAAGAATAAATAAAAGAAAAACAAAGCGAAAAAGACAAGCAATTAAAAGTTCTATTTCAATAAACAAAATTAAAAAAGGAACACTCAGAATAATAATAATAATATTAACAATAACAGATATAAGGGAGGAGAATGTATTTACAAACACCCTGTGTGCAACAACTTCTACAATAATGGTCACTGCAAATTTGGTGGAAAATACAAATTCTACCATCCAAACATTTGCAAGACCTACGCGACATATGAAACTTGCCAGTACGGGAGAAAATGTTGATAAGTCATCTCCAAGTGAAAAATTTTCGGATGCCATTGATGATATCAGAACCCTAATAAAGTCTGTAAACTCTCCATCCCCTAATATAATACTCTGCGGCGATTTTAATTTCCCATTTATAAACTACAAAAAGGTGAGAAAAAATATATTTATACAGCAAGATAAGGGGGACACAGGAGAGGACCAGGAGCAAGCAAAAATGCTGATGGCTCTCACAAACGAGTTTATGCTGACACAGGAGATAACAGAAAATACTTGATTGCTAATATAAAAATAACCCCAAACTATTATCTCAGACCACAACATAATAGTGTTATCAACAAATATGGCGATAACATTAAAAGACAATACACATACGGAAGAAGAAGCCAATTTGGGGCTTTCAACTTGAACTCCAAGTTGGGAAGAAATCAGATCACACATGGCTCAAATAGAGTGGAGAACAGTTTTAGAGAATAAAACAACTGAAGAAATGCTAACAACCTTGGAAGACGCTGAGAACTTTGGAAAAAATATGCTCCGAAAGCACAGCCAAAAGGAGAGGAACTGGCTAGAAAGGCAAGAGAGATTATTCAACAAAAGAAAGAGAGTAGCGACGAAGGTAGCTAAATGCGGAGACGACAATGCCAGGAAAATAATACAAGAAAAACTGAAGAGTATCGATAGGGAAATACAAACCCTGATAAAGGGCCATACAGAGAGGGAAGAGGAAAAGGCGGTAGAAGCAATAAAGGAAAATCCAAAATACTTCTACAGCTATACCAAAAGGAAAACAAAAACGCGCGCTACTATCGGGTCCTTAAGGAAAGGAAATAATGAACTAGCAGACGATCCAAAAGAAATATCTGAAACATTGAGAGCCCAGTATGAATCAGTCTTCAGTACTCCAAAAAGTGACAAAGCGATACCTGAAATAGATGCATTCTTCGAAGAGAAATTGCAAGGAGAATGTATAACAGACTTTGATTTTACCCCAGATGTATCGAGAGCTATAGGACAAATGAAGTCACATTCATCTGCAGGTCCGGACAATTGGAACGCACTATTAATTAAAAACTGTAAAAATAAAATAGCTACACCCTTATATTGGATATGGAGAAGATCCCTAGACACTGGGGAAATACCGAGCATCTTGAAAAGAGCAAACATTGTCCCTATATATAAAGGAGAGGACACATCTCAAGCAAATAACTATAGACCATTTGAAAGAATAGTCAGAGAGAAGATCTATGACTTCTTGGAGACATTGGAAAGATTCAGGAAGATTCACTAGATTCCGATCAGTAAGATCATGCCTACCACAACTTATAAAGCAGTCTTTCCTTGTGAACAGACGTGTTTTTTTGAGTGTCCAGTGTTACCAATTGAATAAGTGGTTTCGTTGAAGTGTCTTTAAAAAATAGTGTTTAGTGCATTCTTAACTGAATTACCTCGTTTATTGACTTTATTCATTACTATATTATTTGATTAAACCAAGACTAGTGCACGTGGCATGCCTTGTTTGTTTTTCGAATCTATTAGAAAACGAGGTTTAATAACGTTCATTTTGCCTTGCTACGGGAATCATCAAGTAGGGTGTGGTCACCCTCCGTGGGAAAAAGGAAGAAAGAAAAAAGTCGGTCGAATAGCGGGCAGATAAGTTTTATTAATACCTTTTCTTTTAAAGATCCTTCATCGGTAGCTTAATTAAGTATATATCCATTTAGTATAAATTTGTGTTACAAGAAACTGTTCCTGCGTTTCAATAACATTTTTGCGGGCTTGCGCAGGTGACGGAACAATAAGCACGAGGTGGACCTCGTTGTAATTTATTAATTTCCAAACGCTCTTTTTTTTGTTTTTTAAATTAATTAACAGCATGGCACCCCCTTTAAGTACTTGCAGTCGCTGTGAAGGGAAATTTGCAGCTTACGCGTTTACAATGGCTAATATTAATGAACAGTTAGTTTGCAGGTGGTGCTCAAGCATGGAAGTGCTGAGAAACGAGTTAGAACGTGAGAGGGAGGCCAGAGTGAGGCTTGAAGAAATGGTGATGCTCCTGACGGCAAAATTAGAATCCCTCGAGGCTTCAGTTACGACCCCTCCTGCTTCAGTTTCTACTAATAATATAAATAGTACTAATAGCCCTCTCTCTTTCCCTAGTTCCCAACCCTTCGTTCAAGTGCGTAATGGAGCCCCATTGAGAAAACCTAAGACTTGTCTACCAGTAATAACGAACAATAAGTTTTCTGTTTTAGGTTTCGAAGATGCTGATGAACCGGAAATACGACTCGTTGGCGATTCCATTGTTCGAGGGCAGCTCGAGGAATTCTGTGGGAGAAACCCTCGTCGTAGGCGCCGTTACTGCTACCCTGGTGCAAGGGTGGAGGATATAACTAATAGTGTTGACCATTTTACAGAGGAACCTCTGAGGACACAACGTATGTTATTCATATCGGTACTAATAACGTTTTAAATTCTAGATCGGAAGAACTGCTGGCTAGGTACAGGGACTTACTAGAGCGACTAAAAAAAAACTAATAAGATTGTTTTAACAGGTATACTTCCTCGAATTATCCAACGTAGCGATTTCTACAGCAAGGCGACCTATATCAACAATAACCTAAAGTCTCTTTGCCAACAGGAAGGAGTGCATTTTGCGAATTTTTGGAACAGTTTCTACGGCAGGAGGGACTTGTTCCTCGGAGATGGACTTCATCTTAATGACGTTGGAGCTGCGCGTTTAGGAAGACTATTTCATAATACTGTCTCTCTTTTCAGGCTGCCGTAACTCGAACGGTCCCAGCGTAATTTTCAAATTTCCCTGCGCTCGCGAAGGTGTCGCAATTACAAACAATTTGAAGGTTCTATCCTTAAATGCTCGTAGCCTACGAAATAAAATAAACGAATTTTTTTCTTTAATTGCTTGTAAAGACTATGATTTAATTGCGATAAATGAATCGTGGCTTAGCACTGAAACACGTGACTTTGTAGGGGAGTATCAAATTAGAGGTTATAGACTTTTTGTTAAAAACAGAATAGGTAGGCGAGGAGGCGGTGTTATGTTGTATATCAAAGATAATATTGCGAACGTTATAGAAGTAAAGCACACAATTCCAGAACCGATAGATTCGACTATAGCAGAACTTAAATTGAACGATTTCAAACTTGTTGTGCGTTATATATAGGCCCCCTAATCAAACAGCTGATACGGACGAAGCGTTATATCGTGAACTAAAGAGAATAATAGGTAGTGAGCAGGCTTAGTTATGGGTGACTTTAATTGCGCCAACGTGAATTACGATACAATGCAGGGAGACGCGGAAGGTAATCGTTTAGTTAATTTTCTCGAGGATAGCTTTCTTATTCAAAAGGTTGGGGAACCTACGAGGTTGGACAGTATTTTAGATTTAGTAATAACTACGGATGATAGGCTAATCACTGATCTTCAAGTAATAGAACCGTTAAGCAATAGCGATCACAATATGGTAGAGTTTGTCCTCTCAGTAAGTCACTCGAAACCAGCTAACTCGACTAAAATTCCTAACTTCCAGCACGCAGACTTTTGTAAATTTCGAAATGAATTGTCACACGTCAATTGGGAAAACGTAATGGGGATCTCCAACGCAAAACTAATGTGGGAATCGTTTGAAACAGTATTTAGGACTATAAATGAGGAATGTGTACCGTACAAAATTAAGCGTGCGAAAGTAAACAACAAGCCCTTGTGGTTTACTTCTAGAGTAGGAGATTATAAAGAGTAGAGATAGGGCTTATAGGCTACATAAGTGCGATAAAGACAATTTGTGGTTACGAAACAACTACATATCTCTAAGGCGTGAAGCGAAAAGTGTAATAAAAAAGTCCAAGCGCGAATTTGAAATCTCCATAGCTCGTGACGGTAAAGAAAACCCCAAGCGATTCTTTCAATACGTCAACAATAGAAATCCAGTAAAAAGTGTCTTGGGGCCGTTGAAAAATTTAACGGAGAGCTAGTTTCTGAAAACAAGGAAATGGCTACCTTGCTAAACGAATTTTTACGTCAGTTTTTACTATAGAAGATGTAACGAATATCCCTACGGGACATAATACCTTTTGATAATGGTAATATTTTGGATAATATTGTGGTTAGTGAAGGGAGGTAATGCGCTATATTGATAAAATGAAAATGCGTAAATCACCGGGGCCGGATTCCATATATCCCATACAACTAAAAGAATTAAAAGAAGCATTGTTGTGCCGCTAACAAAGATTTTTAATGCGTCTATTTCTGAGGGGTGCGTACCAGATAATTTCAAGTTAGCAAACGTAACACCTATCTTTAAGAAAGGCGATAAAGGTGCGGCGGGAAATTATAGGCCAATCAGTTTAACGTCTGTTGTAGGTAAGCTACTGGAATCAATAATTAGGGATCGTATAGTCGAACACTTAGAATTGCATAACTTGGTTAGAAATACGCAGCACGGTTTTAGGCGAAACAAATCTTGCTTAACTAATCTTTTAGAATTTTTTCAAAGCGTGGTTGACGTTTACGATAGTCATCGGGCGGTTGATGTAGTGTATTTAGATTTTCAAAAAGCGTTTGACACCGTACCGCACAAAAGACTCATTGAAAAAACTAAGGCTCATGGAATCAGGGGTGTAGTAATAAATTGGATAGAAGAGTGGTTGCGAGGTAGGAAACAGAGGGTGGTCGTTGATGGAGCGGAGTCGTGTTGGGCTAATGTAGCGAGCGGCGTTCCTCAGGGTTCTGTATTGGGCCCCTTGCTTTTTCTTATATATATTAACGATTTAGATGTCGGCCTAGTCAGTACAGTTTCAAAGTTTGCGGATGACACGAAGCTGGGTGGTAGGGCGATTAATGACGAAGAAAGAGGTAAAATCCAGGAAGATCTGAATAAAATCGTTGATTGGTCAGTCACATTGTAAATGAGATTTAACGTTGATAAGTACAAAATTTTACATATAGGTTCGCGTAACGGTAATTTTGCGTAGTTTGTCAGGGAAGGAGTTAGCAAGCATAGAGCAGGAAAAAGATTTAGGAGTTATAGTCACTGGTGATTTAAAAGTGGCGAAACAAAGTACAGCAGCGGTCAATAAAGCGAACAAAGTTCTAGGTTTTATAGTTCGGAATTTTGAGTACAAATCGCGCGATATTATTGTTCTTCTTTATAAATAATTAGTTAGACTCCATTTAGAGTACGCAATCCAATTTTGGAATTCGCATATGCGAAAAGATATAGACAAAATTGAAAGTGTTCAAAGACGAGCAACGATGATGATTCCGTTGCTTAGGTCAAATTCGTACGAGGATAGGCTTAAGGAGTTAAAATTGACTACACTCGAGACTAGGAGGTAAGGGGTGATCTAATCTAGGTTTTTAAAATTATGATTGGGTTCGATAACGTAGATAGAGATAGATTTTTCGAAATATCTCAATATAATAGACTAGAAATAACGGGTGTAAGTTGACAAGTAGAAGGTTCGAGACAGCAATTGCCAAAAACCTTTTTACGCATAGAATAGTAAATAACTGGAATAGTTTGCCGGTAGAAGTAATTAGTAGCACGTCTATAAACATGTTTAAAAATCGATTAGACGCATATGTTGATAGATTGGGTATAGTTTAAGGTAATAAAATTAAGGCTTTGTGAATAAAAACCCACTCTAATAGACAGAGTTTATTTCCACGACAGTTTCGACGCCCACTGGCATCCTCCTCGGGTGGATACAGAAACACAAATGAAACAAAACAAGAGGGAAAAACAGTTCAGGGATCGACCGTTAAGAAATTCGCACCTAGGTTGGATTCCATTCTCTCGAGACAGGAGGGGCATTTTCATTAAGTACATTCGCACAAATTTTAAAACTATCTTCCTGTTCTAAACATACAGATTCTATTATTTTTACATTATTATTACATTTATAATTAAATTTATTACATTTAATATTGCATAATTATTAATTACAGAAATTATAAATTTATTATTACATTGGTTATTACATTGTTGTTTATTATACAGAAATTATAAACCGAAAAACGAATGAAAAAAGGCGATTAGGAAATAATCCAGAGACCATTGAGAAATTCGCACCTAGGTTAGATATCGTTCTCCCGAAACCAGAAGGGCATTTTATTACAGGGTCAGCTTATAACTACATTTCCACAAATTAAAAATATCTTCTTGTTCTATACATACAGATCCTAATGTTTTGACATAATTACTGCATATATTTATTTCCACATTAATTACTTCCATTATTACATTTACTAAAAGCGAGTAAGGAAACATTCCAATCCAGAGACATTTAAGAAATTCACACTTAGGTTCGAACACGTTCCCACGACTCCGTAAGGGATTTATTGACCAAGAATCTCATTAAAGGGTCTAACTTATAAGTACCTTCGCACAAATTAAAATTATCTACTTTTTCTATACACACAGATTCTATTATTTTTCTTTTGACATAATTATTACATTTATAAAGTACCTTACTTGATTCCCAATCTATAGCATGATTATTTGGCTAGCGTGATAAAAAATGGCATTATTAGTATTACAACTTCTGAAAGCATATTTGTGTTCTTTGATACGGGTTTCAATATTTCTTCCAGTTTCTCCCACGTATACTAAATCACAACTTTTACAGGGAATGCTGTAGACACAGGCTTGTTCCTCTTTTGCAACGTTATTCCTAACCAATTTACTTTTCACGGTAGACGAATATTTGAACGCCAAAGCAAACTTAAATTCTTTCGTCAACGGTTTTACTCTTTCTAAGCCGGCAATGTAAGGCAAACTCACATATTGTTTTTGGTTAACTGAAGGTTCCCGAGGGGCATAAAAAGATTTTCTGGCTTTAAAATACGCCTTTCTGATAAACCACTCAGGATATTTTAAATCCTTAAAAATGTTCCAAATCTTTGAATTTTCCGGATCCAGCAAATGTGGGCTACAAATCCTGAGTGCTCTTAGAAACATGGAAGAAATAATTGAGCTTTTAACCCCTTCATCATGATATGAAAAATAATGAATGTACGAATTACAATGAGTAGGTTTTCTATAGACCGTGAAATTGGGCTTTCCGCTTTCGTTAATGACAAAACATCTAGAAAAGGTAATTGTTTGTCGTTCTCCCATTCATATTTAAATTTAATAGAGGGAACAAGATTATTTAATGACTGAAAGAAAGTGTCAAAGTTGTTCCAGTGGTCAGGCCAAAATGAGAAAATATCATCTACATAACGAAACCAAATTAGATTCCTGGGACATATTGTTTGCAACAATTCCGACTCATAATACTCCATATATAATGTACTCAGTATTGGGGATAAAGGGGACCCCATTCCCATACCAAAACGTTGCAAATAAAATTCTTCACCGAAGGAGAAGGCATTATTGGTGACACAGAGTTTTATCAGTTCTAAAAATACAGATGTGGGCATGCCTAGTTCTACGTTACATGTTGGCAATTTTCTATCTAAAAAACTAAGTACATCATCAATGGGAACTTTCGTAAACAAGGACTCAACATCAAAACTTATCATTCTTCCCCGTTTTAAATCTAAGGACATAACTTTGTTAATAAAGTCACAGGAATTAGTGATGTGCGAGCCTGAAAATTTACCAACTAATGGGGATAATTTATCTGCAAGAAATTTAGATAACCTGTAACTAAAGGAACCCCTGTGTGAAATAATGGGACGGAGTGGTATATTAATCTTATGGGTTTTGGGTAGGCCGTAAATGTGGGGGAGTTTGGGGTTAATCTGTAGAAATCTTTTAGGATCAATCGCCGGGACATCTTTTAATAAGTTCCTGATGGTTTTGTTGAATTCGGCAGAAAGACGCTTTAGGGGGGACGATCTCACTTTGGTGTAGGTGAATTCATCACTAAGTAACGCTTCCATTTTTTGTTTATAATCACACTTGTCCAAAATAACCACAGTGTTACTTTTGTCCGCTTTAGTGACAAATATTGCTTCATTCTTCCTGAGCTTGTCTAAAGCTAACCGGAATCTTTTGGGAATAGAGTCCAATGAGTTGAAATGTTCCAGAAACTTGCTCAGAATCAAACCATTTAAACACGGAATATCCACCCTGGAATTAACTACGGAAGACACAAAATCTAAAACAATGTTTTTATCGGGTTTAAGCGCAAACGACAGCCCTAAATTAAGAACTTCCTTTTCGGATTTGGACAAGACATATGTCGATAAATTTAAAACGGAACCTTCCACCGCACACTTTGACCAAGCACTTTCATCACATAAATAGGATAGCTTTCTGTTAAGTCGTTGTTCAGTGCGTCTAGTCTCCACGTGTGCCCGAAGTCCTTGATACCGGTTACCTTCAGGAAGGACCATACACCGTTTCCGAATTTTGCCAGGGAAATTTTGAAGGAACGTATTCCATGTGTTAAAAGAGAAATTGACCATACGTATTTCAAACTAAGAAATTGTCTACGCGTCCTTAAATCGCATGTGTCGTGTGAACTACTTGTGGCGCTGTTTGAAACTGCAGATTATAAATGCGACGTGGAGACTAGACGCACTGAACAACGACTTAACAGAAAGCTATCCTATTTATGTGATGAAAGTGCTTGGTCAAAGTGTGCGGTGGAAGGTTCCGTTTTAAATTTATCGACATATGTCTTGTCCAAATCCGAAAAGGAAGTTCTTAATTTAGGGCTGTCGTTTGCGCTTAAACCCGATAAAAACATTGTTTTAGATTTTGTGTCTTCCGTAGTTAATTCCAGGGTGGATATTCCGTGTTTAAATGGTTTGATTCTGAGCAAGTTTCTGGAACATTTCAACTCATTGGACTCTATTCCCAAAAGATTCCGGTTAGCTTTAGACAAGCTCAGGAAGAATGAAGCAATATTTGTCACTAAAGCGGACAAAAGTAACACTGTGGTTATTTTGGACAAGTGTGATTATAAACAAAAAATGGAAGCGTTACTTAGTGATGAATTCACCTACACCAAAGTGAGATCGTCCCCCCTAAAGCGTCTTTCTGCCGAATTCAACAAAACCATCAGGAACTTATTAAAAGATGTCCCGGCGATTGATCCTAAAAGATTTCTACAGATTAACCCCAAACTCCCCCACATTTACGGCCTACCCAAAACCCATAAGATTAATATACCACTCCGTCCCATTATTTCACACAGGGGTTCCTTTAGTTACAGGTTATCTAAATTTCTTGCAGATAAATTATCCCCATTAGTTGGTAAATTTTCAGGCTCGCACATCACTAATTCCTGTGACTTTATTAACAAAGTTATGTCCTTAGATTTAAAACGGGGAAGAATGATAAGTTTTGATGTTGAGTCCTTGTTTACGAAAGTTCCCATTGATGATGTACTTAGTTTTTTAGATAGAAAATTGCCAACATGTAACGTAGAACTAGGCATGCCCACATCTGTATTTTTAGAACTGATAAAACTCTGTCACCAATAATGCCTTCTCCTTCGGTGAAGAATTTTATTTGCAACGTTTTGGTATGGGAATGGGGTCCCCTTTATCCCCAATACTGAGTACATTATATGGAATATTATGAGTCGGAATTGTTGCAAACAATATGTCCCAGGAATCTAATTTGGTTTCGTTATGTAGATGATATTTTCTCATTTTGGCCTGACCACTGGAACAACTTTGACACTTTCTTTCAGTCATTAAATAATCTTGTTCCCTCTATTAAATTTAAATATGAATGGGAGAACGACAAACAATTACCTTTTCTAGATGTTTTGGTCATTAACGAAAGCGGAAAGCCCAATTTCACGGTCTATAGAAAACCTACTCATTGTAATTCGTACATTCATTATTTTTCATATCATGATGAAGGGGTTAAAAGCTCAATTATTTCTTCCATGTTTCTAAGAGCACTCAGGATTTGTAGCCCACATTTGCTGGATCCGGAAAATTCAAAGATTTGGAACATTTTTAAGGATTTAAAATATCCTGAGTGGTTTATCAGAAAGGCGTATTTTAAAGCCAGAAAATCTTTTTATGCCCCTCGGGAACCTTCAGTTAACCAAAAACAATATGTGAGTTTGCCTTACATTGCCGGCTTAGAAAGAGTAAAACCGTTGACGAAAGATTTAAGTTTGCTTTGGCGTTCAAATATTCGTCTACCGTGAAAAGTAAATTGGTTAGGAATAACGTTGCAAAAGAGGAACAAGCCTGTGTCTACAGCATTCCCTGTAAAAGTTGTGATTTAGTATACGTGGGAGAAACTGGAAGAAATATTGAAACCCGTATCAAAGAACACAAATATGCCTTCAGAAGTTGTAATACTAATAATGCCATTTTTTATCACGCTAGCCAAAATAATCATGCTATAGATTGGGAATCAAGTAAGGTACTTTATAAATGTAATAATTATGTCAAAAGAAAAATAATAGAATCTGTGTGTATAGAAAAAGTAGATAATTTTAATTTGTGCGAAGGTACTTATAAGTTAGACCCTTTAATGAGATTCTTGGTCAATAAATCCCTTACGGAGTCGTGGGAACGTGTTCGAACCTAAGTGTGAATTTCTTAAATGTCTCTGGATTGGAATGTTTCCTTACTCGCTTTTAGTAAATGTAATAATGGAAGTAATTAATGTGGAAATAAATATATGCAGTAATTATGTCAAACATTAGGATCTGTATGTATAGAACAAGAAGATATTTTTAATTTGTGGAAATGTAGTTATAAGCTGACCCTGTAATAAAATGCCCTTCTGGTTTCGGGAGAACGATATCTAACCTAGGTGCGAATTTCTCAATGGTCTCTGGATTATTTCCTAATCGCCTTTTTTCATTCGTTTTTCGGTTTATAATTTCTGTATAATAAACAACAATGTAATAACCAATGTAATAATAAATTTATAATTTCTGTAATTAATAATTATGCAATATTAAATGTAATAAATTTAATTATAAATGTAATAATTATGTAAAAATAATAGAATCTGTATGTTTAGAACAGGAAGATAGTTTTAAAATTTGTGCGAATGTACTTAATGAAAATGCCCCTCCTGTCTCGAGAGAATGGAATCCAACCTAGGTGCGAATTTCTTAACGGTCGATCCCTGAACTGTTTTTCCCTCTTGTTTTGTTTCATTTGTGTTTCTGTATCCACCCGAGGAGGATGCCAGTGGGCGTCGAAACTGTCGTGGAAATAAACTCTGTCTATTAGAGTGGGTTTTTATTCTCATATTTTGACCTTCACGTAAAAAAAAAAAAAGTGAAGTTTTTTGCATTTATTAAGGCTTTGTGGTTCGGAACCCACGTAAAATTGTAGGTCCTCTGCGCCACCATGGAGGACATGCACAATACACAATTACGAACTCAGTTAGGTAGACCAGCCATGAGTGGATCCTAGGGTCTTTGTTGGTGTGAAACATTATAACAATATCTTAGATGCACTTGAAGGCAATGAAAACTATGTCATATACACAGATTTTGCTAAAGCTTTCGACAAATGCGGTCATGGTATAATAGCACATAAAATGAAACATATGAAAATAACAGGCAAAGTAGGAAAATGGATCTACAACTTCCTCAGAGAACGACTACAGGTCGTCAAAAATTCAAGGTGTATCATCATCAGAAGTACGCAGCTCAGTACCACAAGGAATAGTGCTAGCTCCTCTCCTGTTCATTATCATACTAACAGACATACACAGTGGAGTAAACACCATTAGTATAGTAACATTCTTTGCGGACGATACAAAGAGCAGCAGAAAAATCAGCGATGCAAATGAAGTGGAGGCCTTGCAGAGGGACACGAACAAAATATACACATGGTCAGAAGACAACAATATGACATTTAACACCGAGAAATTTCAGCTCTTTAGATACGGTAGAAATGAGGAACTTAAACAGATTACATATTATGCTCCAGATAGGCAGGAAATTCAGAGAAGCACGAAAGCGGTCGACTTGGGGATAATAATGACCGATGATGCCAAATTCGAGACACAAAATCAGATAGCAATAAACAAAGCAAAGAGAGTCGCGGGACAGGTACTAAAAACGTTCAAAAGGAGGGACAAGACAGTAATAATTCCCTTGCTGAGAACACTGGTCATACCAAAACTTGAATACTGCTCAGTTTTGACGTCCCCATATAAAAAGGAAGAAATTAATAAACTAGAAGAAACGCGCACACATTTCACAGCCAAGAGTGATGGCTGCAAAGAACTCAACTACTGGGAAAGTACGTAAACTAAATCTGTACTCTCTGGAAAGAAAGAGAGAGATAATAATAATTATTGGTTTTGTTTAACCTCCTTCGCAACATCCAAGGTCATATGACGGAGGGAACCTACAGCTTTTACGTGGAATCCGAACCACGGGTCGCTACATAGTCTAGGCGCAGCGGACGGTCTCCCATCCAACTACTATCCGACCCAATGTCGCTTAACTTCGCTGATCAACGGGAAGCGGTGTTACGACATTGGCTACGACGTAGCCCAAGAAGAGAGAGGTACAACATAATCTACATATGGAAAATTATCAAAAAATTGGTATCTAACCCCAAACTAAACCCAATTACCATCCAAACAACGCTGGAAAATAGGAAAGGCAGAATGTGTAGTGTTCCCAAATTAAAGGTCCAACAAGGGACCTCCTCAACACTGAAGGAAAATAGCTTGGTTGTCAGGGGGCCAAGACTTTTTAACCAGCTTCCAAAGGACCTCAGAAACGTTACAGGGATCATAGTTGAAGACCAAGAGAAGACTAGATGCTTGGCTCAGGATGGTACCAGATGAAGTGGGTGTACCTGGCTATGTACGGTGGAGAGCGCAAGAGAGCAACTCGCTCCTCCGCCAAGTCAGACCTAGAGGCGGGGCCACCAGCTTGACCTTCGTGTGAAGAGAGACCGACGCACGGAAACGAGGTAATAATAATAATAATAACAACAAAACGTTGCAGGCAAACCGACTGAAATATTTAATTGATAAATTACAAAACGTGTAAAACCCAAAACAGAAATTAATTAGATAAACACTTACTTAGCCAATAACATCAAAGAATAAACTCCCCCCCCCCTCCCTCCCTCCCTCCAAAAAAAAAAACGACCCAGCAAAAAACAGTACAAAAATATATCTCGTTAAATAAATTAGAGAGACAGAGAAAGTGACAGAATGGCTCAACAGACATCCAGACAGATGGGCAGGTAATTTCAAGTTCATTGTTTATTCCCAAAATCATCATAAAAATCATTTTTACAATGAATTTACGCATATATTTATTAAAATATAACAGCTACGAGAAATAGTGTTAACATTCTTATATTATATACACGTTTTGTGCAAAATCATTCATAATTTTTATTTAGAGAGAGAGAGAGAGAGAGAGAGAGAGAGAGAGAGAGAGAGAGATGCAAGGAGTTACAAGGAAAAGAAGTACCCCAAAAGACCTTGCGGCCCATACCAAGGGAGAGACAGACAGACAGACAGACTTTCCTTAAAAAACAGAGAGAGGACCCAGCAGCCGAAGAAAAGAGCAAAAGGAAACGAAATAAGAAGAGTGACAGAGATGGAGAGTGAAAGAGAAAAGAGAGCAAGAGAGTAAGAGTGACCTGAACCCTCCTCCACCCACCTGATCTGCGAGGCCCCGAAAAGCGGTCGATACAGGTGGTGGTGGTGGAGCAAATTCCGCCGCATCAGAGTGGTGAGAAAAGCGAGGGGAGGAAAAAGAATATCATTTGGAGACCGTTTTAATCCTTTAAATCGTTAAAAGCGTTTTCTTTTCCTCCAATTTAAAGCCAATTAATATAAAACGAATGTCTTCCAGTAAATATTCATACGGAGATGAACGACCGACCTTAAAAAAAAAGCCAAATTCTTTGCTAACGAGATACGTGTCAAAACAGATTTTCTTTTCGTCTGTCTATTTACTTTAAAAAATAAAACAAAGGAACTTTCTTATTACATATTTAGTTTCGTCGCAAATTACCCCAAAATTACGCACGCATAATGGAAAATAACCCACAAATGTTACTATACGTCATCATCTATATATTTATATATACTGTATACACACATTTGTTGTGGTTGTAATAACAGTACACATTTTCGTGTTATCTTGATTAAAGGTATGATCTCGAAACGCCACGTTTACTTGAGTGCGACTAACCTTATGCAAAGAAGGAATATATCTTATATATACACACACACACACACACACGCATCAACTCGCTAATGTTGTTTCCAAACTTCTAAATGCATATATATATATATACACGTCAGAATGATTGTAATCATCGATACTGCTGCCCTTCTCTATCAAATTATGCGGAGGTGAACATCGGGAACGTGAACTATTTCGAAATCGCTTCCAAACTTAAAAAAAAAAGAGATAGATAGATAGAACAAACGGAATACGAGCAAAAGCGTTCGGGAAGTGTAGAGTAGGCGCTCAGATCCTTATAACACCATACAGAAATTGTGTAAACACGTTCGTTTTTCGTAACTTCGTTTTATTGGACTAATCACAAGTCTTGGAGTCATAAAAGAAACATAATTACATTCGGTGTGATTATGTTGTTCATTCTCCCATTATTCTTCTCTATTCCTTCTTATTCCCCCGTTCTCTCCTAATGATTTTTGGATAGCTTCATTCTGAAGATGTCATTCCCGTTGAGTGTATGAAACCGTTTTGTTTCACTGTTTGCCTATACTCTACCTATTGATTATTCACCGTCATACGTTTAACTTCATAAAGCCATTTCCAACTATTATACATTAATGCAATTAAATAGATTCAGCAATGCAGTGAAGAGGTATTTGGGGCAAAAATGGGATTAGGGAGTCAACTGAACAAATTAAGGCTATCCTATGGGTGTGTGGGCATGTGTGTGTGGGTGGAATAACACGCTTGAGAAAGAGTGGTTTTTGTATGAAGCGCTTCGAATCTTGGCGAGGGCATTATTATATATACAGTACTTATCCCGAAACACACATCAATGCACGTTTCGCCCCAACTGCACAACACCACATGCGTGCTAAATATACAACTGTACATCTCGATTAGACCATTAGATTCAAGGTGAAATGCAATTAAAGGTGAAATACAATTAAACACTCAGTTCACAGAATCGTTTCTCCGACATATACGAATTATGCAAACAAGCAGAAAGCTGTTCATGTACACTTTATTCTTCTCATTAAAACAGCGCATAACAGATTCCATGTATCTCATTAAAGCAACGTGTGTGTGTGTGTGTGTGTGTGTGTGTGTGTGTAAACAAAAAATCTGTACGTGTGTGTTCCTGTCTTTCCTGTGGAATCACGACAATTTTTAGGATACATACACAACTCATCTCGACATTGTTGGGAATGTAGTGACATTAGTCGTGTTGCCATAAATTCATTTTTTTTTGTGTTGCCATAAATTCATTTTTTTTTTAAATCATTAAATATGAAAAAAAAGGAAAAAGAGGGGGGGGTATAATTAGATTAAGGTTGTGTTAGGTTAGGTTATTTTGATTAGGTTAAATGTGACGATGCACAACTGAAAATATCTTTTTCATAACGTAACGATTCGTGTGTGCATTTTTTCTCCTGCTAAATTCTATATTTATCTCAATAACTCTCTACCGTATTTTCTTACGAAATAACCAAGATATTACCGTAAGAGCTATAAGGGTATTATGGAAAATTTCCCTTTAAAAAGAATATTTTCAAATATCTTTCAAATATTTATTTCTTTTTATCTGAATAAATAAAAATCGTAGTGGATAACGCGAGTCGGATCACGAAACAAACACACACACACACACACACACACACACACACACACACTATATATATATTACATATATAAATTTCATAAATTTTTATGATTATCCTTTTATCTATGGCAGGGGTCTCAAATTTATTTCGGCTGCGGGCCGGTACAAGTAGGCCTGCTACGGGCCGCAGTACAAGTAGGCCTGCTACGGGCCGCAATACAAGTTCTGCGAGCCAAGATTAAAATTAAACTATCCAAAATAATAAAAAAAAATTAGTAACTATTAGAGTTGAATTACCAGTTGTGCGAGTAACAACTGTCAAAGTAGTCTGATACATTACGACTGTTTGGAGCATCTATTAATTACCACCTATTCTTCAAAGGACATGACACGAGAAAATGAAGGGGGTAGCGGAGGGCTACCCTTGTGATACTACACTGACTGACATTGTTTCCAGGAAAGAAATACGTTGTCGTGAATTTAACGAGCCCAATTTCAGAATATCTGGTTTTGCCGAGTACAATTCATTCGGTTTCGTGCAGATCGTACTGGAAACGTTAGAGGGCCGCATGCGGCCCACGGGCCAAGTTTGATATCGCTGATCTCTATGAACGCTGGAGTAGATCAAATGAAATAATGTCGAACTGGAATTACGTCAAATAATATTGGAATTAAATCGAACTACTACTTAGTGCCCGGTTAGGCTACTTTTCGAGCCGCTAAATGTACGACTGGTGAGATTCACTAAGTTTTGTTTGTTTCAGGTCAGGTTAGATGTAGAAGTTCTGTTAAGTTTAGAAATTATGAAGATTTAAAATAAACTGCACTGGAATTAAATCAACCTCACTGGAATTACTGTAAGTCGAACTGAAATGACATTAAATTTGCCCAGACTGGAATAAAGTCGAAATGGAACCATGATGAATAGAACTAAATCGAATCAGATCTTGTTTTACTTAGATCTAATTCATGCAAACCCTCGCTAACTATCTATCTATCTATGCTATAAATTTCACGATAGAAAGGACTTGAAATCTGATTTTTTTTTCTGTTGAGATGTAGTACTAAATGTAATACTGTGTGTATATATATATATATATATATATATATAATCATTGAGGAAAACATACGTATAAACCTTCTGAGGCATTTTCTGAGACTGAATAACATTGTCTGACATGATCCAGAACAAAATTTGTAAAGGTCCCGCTGGGCCCTTTTGAAAGCTTAAATAAGACCGTTATGATCAAACATTTTTCCGTGATAAACAAGTTCATGCGATATAAATGCATTTGGGGTTTGAACTCGCGAAATCGTGAATAAAAGTCACTCCTCACAATATAATTTAATAAATAGTTTTCATAAGTAAATGCATACTTTTTACTCAATTTCCCCCTACGTTGCATCAAAAGAAATAATAAACTATCATTATTATTATTATTATTATTTAATATTATTATTACTGCTGAATTTATTTCATCATTCATAACTAAAGAGAAAATGCTATGATTATTTTATGAAAGGATTTTACTTATTTATAATATTCACGGACAAAAATTGCAGATTCTACAATTTAATTGCAAGAAAATTATTCATATATACAAGGTGTCCCATAAGTCTGGTCTCGTAGGAAAATTTATTTTTAATTAAATTTACAAAAGTAATACATTGGAACTAAAACAAATGTTGAAATTGATATCTTGTTTTGGGACCTTTTTTGGTTGCAGTTACAATAACACGCAATGGCTAATGTGGAAGTGAGTTACACTGGTGAGGAAAAAGCGTAGGCCTATTTTGAGTCTATGATCAATTCATTAAACAAATGTAAATTTTAGTAATTGTATTTTATATTTATATTCTTCATATATTACTTCTACCTCTGTTGTATTTAGCTAAAGATAATCTAGCATATAAAATTATTATTGAAAATTCCAATAACTGAAGTTTGATTTTAATACGAGTAAACTGCGCAGCACGGAAGAAGTTTTTGTCCCCGCGTCGCTGGGTCACGTCCCGAGCACGTTTTTTATCACTACACCATCCAGGAGACCAAGGAATTTCCTTTCGAGTGTAGCTTCTGAGCGCGTATCGTTTTGTCATGCGCTTTTTCAAAAATGCAATTTTCCCTCGATGGTGTAGTGGTAAAATATGTGCTCGGGACGTGGCCCACGCAACACGGGTACGAAACCTCGCATTTCAAAAGTAAGATAAGTGCTAATAACCAACCACTCTGAGCCAACAGAAACACAAGAAGAAATCTCATGGAAAATGTATGGTGTTTGATAATTTATAGTGACAAGTTAAACTTGAAACTACAGAGAATAACCAATTACAAAAAAATTAAAGAAATTTTATTCTGATACAAAACTTTTTCAGATGAGGCTTTCGATCAAGAATCTCTCTTGATGAGGGTAGTGGTTCGAATTCCGTGAAAAGTTGTAGATTCCCCGCGTCATATGATCTTAAATGTTACGAAGGAGGGTCAAGTTAAATAACTCCAGTCATGCATTGCTACTCTTATCTAGCGTTCATCCTGAGACAACAGTCTTCCAGCATTATTAGACTTAACTCGCATTGCTCGAGTTAATAATCTAATAAGTTGTTGCCCTTAAATTTAAATTTTTTAAACTTCCATATTAGGCCTGAAGTTATAAAAGAAGCGAAAGTTTCGTAGCCAGTAACCTTCACCAAAGTTGTTTAGTTTTGGAAGATGAAGTTAGGTAAGAAAAGATTATCTCGCCGAAGTTTTATCATACAACAAGTTTAGAACACCCTCGTCATTCCATTCAACACATTCACGAATGTAAATATTTACTTATTTTAACAAATAGCGACAAAGTTGGCAAGTTTGAGCTTCCAAAGTTTTAGACCAAATCAGCTAATATATATTTTTTATGTAGGAAGGAGGGGCCAAGGGCAAATTCCCGTAAAAATGCCCCCGCCCCTAAATACAAAAAGGAGAGCGCCAAAATCAAAGTCCAAGAATTTCGAGATGCCTGGACACACTGCGTTTGATTGTTCCAGAGTTCACTAGTTGAGTAGATGAAAGACTGAAAATACCGATTAATCCTTGCGTTAGAGTAATGGTTCCCAACCTTTTTTGTATGGTTACCCAAAACCCAATTCTAATCCAGCTCCATTACCCCAATCATTAGATATTATTTTTTATAACTTCTGGATCGCGTGTCATTACCCTACAAAATAGTTGTCATTACCCCAGTGGGGTAATTTACTCCTAGGTTGGGAACCATTGCGTCAGAGAGTTGGACAGAAAAGGAATGAGAATCTGTCGAAAGTCTAGTGCGGCGTGCTCTCCTTAAAGGAGGGAGCATGCAGTTAGAGAGTTCAGAAGAGCAGTGTCCGTTATAATAACGGGAGTAAAGAGAGAGTTAACCGGTACAGCACACGAACCTCTTAGAAGCTGTTTTGGAAAAGGAATGTATGTAATCTTCCGAGGAAAGATTACGAGAAAAGGAAACACCAAGAATGATAGGAGAAGAGGAAGGATTGAGTTGTGTATTTTTGAAGGTAAGGGGATAGTCATGTGGAAGATTATGACGAGTAGACAGATGGAGGAACCAAGTTTTTGAGGCATTGAAAGCCATAAGGTTTTCTCTGCCCCAATTAGAGATGGCAGAAAGATCAGAGGTCAGGTGTACCATAGCCGTCCAATGCGAAGCATGGAGTGACTGTTGAGAAGGACTCAAGTATATATTCGTATGTTACAGTCAATGTGTGAAACTAGTCATTTCACGTAATGCCTAAACATTTCAGGCATTTCGCGTAATTCGATTAAGCGATTAACGACTTCGTGAAGGTGAGGTTAGGTTAGATTAAGTTGGTTAGTTAGTAATGTGTATTACTTACTGCATGTTTAAGGGTCAATCGAATTACGCGAAATGCCTGAACGTTTTAGGCATTACGTGAAATGACTGGTTTCACAGAATGATTAACATATATATATACTTAACCGTCCACACATATATTATATATATATATTTTTTTTTTATTGGTGTTGCTTAACCTCCTTCGCAACATCTAAGGTCATATGACGGAGGGGACCTACAGCTCTACTTGGGATCCGAACCACGGGTCGCTACATAATCTGGGCGCGGAGGACGGTCTCCCATCCAACTACTACCCGGACCCAATGTCGTTTAACTTCGCTGATCTCCTGGAAGGGGTGTTACGACATCGGCCACGACGTAGCCCATATATATATATATATATATATACGAGGGCCACTCAATACATTTTGCCCCACCTTTTTTTTTCTTTCCAAGTTTCAGAAATTTTGTACACAAGTAGTTACATACCTTTTTTACAAGTTTTTATTTTTCCACATAGTCTCCATCCTTTTCTACGGCTTTCCTCCACCTCGAAACAAAGGCCTTTATTCCTTGCTGGTAAAAGTCCGCTGGGTTCCGCTGGAGCCACCTCTTAACCTTCTCAACAACCTCATCGTTACTCTGAAACTTTCTTCCACGAATAGCATCTTTCATTGGCCCAAACAAATGAAAGTCTGAAGGTGCCAGATCCGGGCTGTATAGAGGGTCGGGTAACACAGTGAAGTGCATTTTTGTGATGGCCTCTCTTGTTTGCAAACTGTTGTGTGGTCTTGCGTTATCGTGCAAAAGAAGGACGTCTTCCAGTTTTGTCTCCGATCGAACTCCCTTTATACGTCTCTGGAGTCTCTGTAGGGTACCAATATATGACTCCGAGTTGATTGTTTGTCCTTTCTTCATAATGTTCACCAGAATCACCCCTTTCATGTCCCAGAAGATGGTGGCCATAAACTTTCCTGCAGAGGGAACCATTTTGAACTTTTTCTTGTATGGGGAGGCTGCGTGATGCCACTCTATGGATTGACGTTTTGTTGCAGGTTCAAAATAGTGTACCTAAGTCTTATCCCCAGTCACAATTCGCGAAAGGAAGTCATCCCCTTCTGTCTCGTATCGAACCAACGACTCGGAAGCAATTTCTTTTCTTTGGGCTTTGTGATCTTCAATCAGTTCGCGAGGAACAAACCGTGAACACACTTTTGAGTATCCCAGTTGCTGAATTATCGTATTCACACTTCCTTCACTAGTTCCTAGCTCCTTGTATGTGACGCGCCGATTTGATGGAATGATGCTGTTACTACGTTGCACAGTGTGAGATGTCACAGCCGATGCCGGGCGACCGCTGCGTGGCTCATCATCGAGGCTGGATCTCCCTCTCTCCGATGATCTCACACGTTTAGACCAGCGTCCAACTGTGCTCCGATCAACATCATCATCTCCGTAAACGTTTTGTAGACATTTGTGAATATTTCCAACTGTTTCCTTCTCTGCGGTTAAGAACTCGATAACAGCTCTCTGTTTACGATGCACATCACTGTCAGACACCATTTTCGAAACTGTGTTAACTATCGATTTTATACAAGGGCGTTTAAAAGCGGGTTTATACAAGGAGGGGAGGTTCAAACTGGAAAAATCCGGTTATGTGAAACGCAGAAAGTTCAAACTTACGGACCAAAAGACATTTCAGCCACATGGCCTATTATTTAGCTAAGAAAAAAAGGTGGGGCAAAATATATTGAGTGCCCCTAGTATATATATATCACGTGGTCATGAATTCTCTGCTCCTAATGAGTTCGTTCAAAACGAATATGTATTACCTTCGTAAAGCTCTAATTAAAATCCTAAAATTTTATGACATCTCTGTGTGCTCACCATATGTGCCATAATTTTCTCTCTTCCTTATCTACGTTGACAACGTAACTCTACAGTCCTTAGAAACGTTTTTTTATATCAATTTTCACTTTTGTCCTTCCGTTAATTTTTATAGACGTTTTTTCCCGACATTTTTTCTGGAAATTTATGTCCTTCCCAAAAATCGTAAAATTTGACCACATTCAACGGCATCTGGTGCCTTTCAATCGCCATTCTGGGCAAAGGTCCTCAAGGGTTCGCCACAGGAAATGACATTGCACGTACTCCTTATTGGTTAATTCTCCATACAAGCTACTTCCAATTAAAAATTTAAATTTCCATATTGCTCCACCCTATTCGACGACTACTATGTCATTGGTGCATAATGAAAAGACCTCGGTAGACTGAAATAATTTACCCTCAAGCAGCGTCTTGTTCTTGGTTCTTGCTGTTCATTCGGCTTTCGAGCAAGGCCGCCTTCGTGGCACCGATGGCCTCGTTATGGCTCTTAAGTTTGCCATCAAGCAAGACCACGTCTGTGAAACCTTATGGTCTTGTTCTTGACCATCCTTGCCGCTAATTTTGGCGTCAAGTAAAGCCACCACGTGAAACCTTGTGAAACTTGTAACAATACCTTGGCCTTAAAAGTATTATTTTTTTAGGTAACACTTATCCTTGTTCAGAATTTCAACTTATAGCCAAAATAGCTTACAGTCCACCAACAGTAACTTATTGTAATAACTTACCAAAAATTATTACAAGTTAATTCCGATCACTTTTGTTGAACGTGTTATTACTCTGTATTCTCTGTATTAAAAAAGAAAACCCATAACTATTTTTTGTGCAAGAAAGAATCGAGAATAGAAACTTCCACTTCATATCACCAAACTGTTCAATTTTATATCATTTACTATGAAAATTCTTCTACTGGAATTGCAATTAATTTGTTATTATTTATGTTATTATTGTTATTATTGATGTTATTTATGTTATTAAATGGATTTATTTAAGTAAACATTAAGAAACTCGCAGTGTTTTGTTCCAACCCGAACGATACCCTTAAGAAAGAAAGTGAGAAATGGTGGTCTAGTTTTATTCCATAAGATACTTCTTCTGCATATTAGGCTACAGAGTTGATGCTTTTGTGAGACATCCGAGCTGATTGGAACCATCAAACATTTTTGGAGTCTTCAGTGAACATTCCTACAAGTATCGTGCGGAAAAGCCCGTGCGACACATACATATATATACTGGTCAAAAAAAGAAACGCAATTTTTGAGATTTATTAATAAACATGAGGACTCAGTATATAGTAAATGATTCTTTAACCATACAAAACAGTCAATAACGCGTATGGCCACCCTAGCCACAATGCAGGCTCGGAGTCTGGCCCTCATCGACCTCAACTGTCTCTGCAGGAAAGCAACAGGGATGGCCCTCCACTCTTCAATAATTGCATTGGTCAGTTCCCTGATGTTCTGCGGCTGATGCTGACGTCTGCGAACTCGCGTTCAAGTTCATCCATGGTGCTCTATCGGTGACATGTCTGGGCTGAAGGCGGCCATGGTAAGGTCTGCACCTGTTGTCCCTGCAGGTACGCCTGCACTATCCTGGCTGCATGAGGTCTGGCATTGTCTGTTGCGGAGCACCAATTTGGATGTTGCCTCATGAATGGAAGAGAACATGTGGGTGAAGAATCAACTCCTGTAGCGCTGGGCAGTCAGAGCGCCATCAACAACCACCAGCTCAGTTCTTGAAGCAAAGGCAATTCCTGCCCAAACCATGACACTTGGTCCTCCCCATCTGTCATGCTCCACTACTGCAATCTGAGTATCGCTCCCCTGGTCGTCTGTATACCCTGACACGGCCATCAGAATTGGACAGTCTGAAGCGAGACTCGTCAGAAAAGAGGACTTGGTTCTACATTCTTTGTGTCCAGTCACGGTGCTGATAGGCCCATTGCAGTCGTCGTTGCCTTCTTGCATCAGTGAGAAAAGGACCTCTGTAAGGCCTGCGGGATCGGAGTCCTGCATTACGGAGTCGGTTTCTGACGGTCTGGTCACTAATTCTGTTGTTGTGGATACCAGGCGTCTCTCCGGCTGTCTGACGAGCATTCCGCTGCCGATGACGCAGGTGCTGCAGTACAATGTGGCGATCCTGGCGTTGGGTCGTCACATGAGGTCGCCCACGTCTTGGCAGGTCCTGAACACTTCCTGTGGCATTGTACCGTCTAACAAGCCTAGAGATTGTGCTGGGATGCACATGCATTCGTTGTGCAACTTGGACAGCAGACATGCCTGCATCCAACATGCCCAAGGCACGACCTCTGTTGACCTCTGAGAGTCGTGGCATGCCTCAATCGCGGGAAAAAGTTTGGTTTTCTCAACGGGCAGTGTGTATTCTGTGAAGTCAAAGAAAAAATGCATGCCTTTATAAAGAATACATTCAATTTAATCTCTGTTTATTGTTTGTAACAAAATGGCGTCTTAGCCGGGATTAGTCAGGTTTAAAAACATGCACTAAGTGGCTTTAAAAGATTTGAACAAACATTTAACCATAATCTTGAAACTGTGATAATACCACTAACAACTTAAATTTTACACCATATGCAAGCTAATTGCGTTTCTTTTTTTGACCGGTATATGTATATACGTATATATAGAAGGTTGGCAAAAGCAAATAAAGACCTTTGTACTTTCCAAAATCTCTTGATTTCATTTTAAAAGTTAATATATAATAAATTAATGAATCAATCTATTTAAAATCGTGTTCTTTTCCCCTTTGCATTTATTGATTCAATAAATTTGTTATTGTTTAATCACTTTTATAATCAAATCAAATATTTCTGGAAAAAACAAAGTTGCCTATTTGTCAACCCTGTGTGTGTGTGTGTGTGTGTGTGTGTGTGTGTGTGTGTGTGTGTGTGTGTGTGTGTGTGTTGGGGGACGGGGGGGGGTTGTTTGGAGAAGAACTAAAATCGAGAAGATGCACAACACTTACAAGGATGAAAAAACCGGCACGGAGTGCCAAACTGTACAATTTTCGCTTTTCAGAATTATCGGCAAACAAGTTTTAGCAGTTTCTAAGTGAAAGCTGAAATCGAAATTCCTCCCATCAGCGATTCAAAGCGTAAAAAGAAAGGAAAAATAACTAAAATCATCTCCCTTTTTCCCATTACCACTGCACAACCCTACGAGTAAATCATGCCAAGAATGTGCTTACGCTGGACGCTGCTTGACCGTTCCTTTTTGATTAACTGCTCTCCGTTCCTCTTCTGCCCCGACGATTTATAAGCAGCACTCGAGGTTTCCGTCAAATGAGGGAACGAATAACCCGAAAGATTTGACAGCAGTGGTGTGCGGAGTTACTTTCCACCTGGCACCCGACACCATTCCCATTCCCGATCCAAAAGTTGGAATGATCAAAGTGGGAGTTCCAGATTTGGGAATGGGTATAAAAGAACAGGGCTGTGACCCAATTACAGACTGGAAAGGTATTTTTATAAAAATCAAACTTAAAGTGGGAAAACCTACACTGCAAAAAGGAAAAAATCGCTTTGAGAATCACCACCTTTGAGAATCTCGCTTTCAGATTTCTCAGTCTCGGACAAACACTGAAAATAGGAATGACCTGAACAGGAAACATATACCTATTGAAACAAATCGTTTCCAAATGTGCGAAATATATTTGCTACTCAACACTGATTAACGCGTCTTTTCAAATAAATTTTTTTGGATGCCTTAAATTAATGCTTCAGAAAAATGTTAAGAAAATAATACCGTATACACACACACACACACACACACACACACACACACACACACACACTACTTCAAAAAAGTTTAACATTTAAATTAACGCTCCCAAGACGATAATTCTATTCTCATATTTCAGATTTATGGAAAAGTATTTAAGTCAATAGAGCTAAATAAAAAAATCATAATTTGGGGCACAATTGGCATCCGAAATTTATTCTGATATTTATTTTATACCAAATCATCTTTTGAAAAACAAAATTTTTCTACCGACGGTAAAGTTGCCAATGGTCGCATCGGTCCTAATGTCGTGCATTTGACTTAAAAAAAAACTCCCCACAAAATACTATTACAGTGAAGTAAATAAAATTCATGTTAAATATTACTTCTAGTAACAGGTTTCTCGTAATAAATTTCTAGTTACAGGTTTCTCATTGAAATACACTGACTAACAGTTTCGTATGAAGATTACGACGAAGGGAAAATAATTTCAACTATAAAACTAACATTACAAGAGTTTCTAATTAAAAAAAAAGGTTGTTTGATTATACATATTTCTTTAATTTTTACAGGAAAAATAAACTTCAGTTTTCCATATACTAGGGGCACTCAATATATTTTGCCCCACCCTTTTTTCTTAGCTGAATAATAGGCCATGGGACTGGAATGTCTTTTGGGCCGTAAGTTTGAACTTTCTGCGCTTCACATAACCGCATTTTTCCAGTTTGAACCTCCTCTCTTTTTATAAAACCGCTTTTAAACGCCCTTGTATAAAACCGATGATTAACGCAGTTTCGAAAATGGCGTCTGACAGTGATGTGCGTCGTAAACAGAGAGCTGTTATCGAGTTCTTAACCGCAGAGAAGGAAACAGTTGGAAACATTCACAAATGTCTACAAAACATTTACGGAGATGATGATGTTGATCGAAGCACAGTTGGACGCTGGTCTAAACGTGTGAGATCATCGGAGAGAGGGAGAGCCAGCCTCGATGATGAGTCACGCAACGGTCGCCCGGCATCGGCTGTGACATCTCACACCGTGCAACGTACTAACAGCATCATTCGATCAAATCGGTTCGTCACATACAAGGAGCTATCACTGGAGCAAGGAAGTAGTGAAGGAAGTGTGAATACGATAATTCAGCAACTGGGACACTCAAAAGTGTGTTCACAGTTTGTTCCTCGCCAACTGACTGAAGATCACAAAGCTCAAAGAAAAGAAATTGCTTCCGAGTCGTTGGTTCGATACGAGACAGAAGGGGATGACTTCCTTTCGCGAATTGTGACTGGGGATGAGACATGGGTACACTTCTTTGAACCTGAAACAAAACGCCAATCCATAGAGTGGCATCACGCAGACTCCTCAAGCAACAAAAAGTTCAAATTGGCTCCCTCTGCGGGAAAGGTTATGGCCACCATCTTCTGGGACATGAAAGGGGTGATTCTGGTGGACATTTTGAAGAAAGGACAAACAATCAACTCAGAGGCATATATTGCTACCCTACAGAGACTCCAGAGACGTATAAAGCGAGTTCGACCGGAGACAAAACTGGAAGACGTCCTTCTTTTGCACAATAACGCAAGATCACACAACAGTTTGCAAACAAGAGAGGCCATCACAAAAATGTGCTTGACTGTGTTACCCCACCCTCTATACAGCCCGGATCTGGCACCTTCAGGCTTCCATTTGTTTGGGCCAATGAAGGATGCTATTCGTGGGAGAAAGTTTCAGAGTGACGATGAGGTCGTTTAGGAGGTTAAGAGGTGACTCCAGCAGAACCCAGCGGACTTTTACCAGCAAGGAATAAAGGCCCTTGTTTCGAGGTGGAAGAAAGCCGTAGAAAAGGATGGAGACTATGTGGAAAAATAAAAACTTGGAAAAAAGGTATGCAACTACTTGTGTACAAAATTTCTGGAACTTACAAGGAAACTTGGAAAGAAAAAAAAAGGTGGGACAAAATATATTGAGTGGCCCTCGTAAGATGATTATTTTGGTTAAGCACAGAAACCCCCAAGCTAAACACCTCTTGCGACCCCCGGGTTGAGAAACACTGCCCGTGAGGATATCTAATACAGTATTTTATTAAGGGTGTCCGAGAGACAATGCTTCAAAAATATTTAATCGTATTTTTCTTATGAATTAATATATATTTATATACACACAAATTTGTTTACATTTCAAATATGTTCAAATTTAGAACACTTTCACATGACCATCATTCTTCGCTGCAGTGTGTATTCGCCGCTCAAACTTTACTAGAGCATCAGCAAGAAAATCTTGTGAAAAAGGATTCAGTAACCTCCGATTCTTTGAGGGAGTTCTGCCAGATACCTGGGTTTGTCATGACACAAATATTTCAACATGACACCATAGATGAAAGACCAAAGAGGTTAAGTTGGGAGACAGAAGTGGCCTATGCAGCGCTGAAACACATCAATATGAATGGTATTCACCGAAAGTTAACGTTTGGTGTGCTATGTCACGGCACTACATACGACTGGTCCATTATGAGGAACGGAATAACATGTTGCATACATTTTTTCTCTTCCCTGACTAAGAGATGTTGGAGTTAACCTGAGAAGCGTAATATTTCAACAAGATACAGACTTCCCACAATCGCGCTGCTGTTGGCAACTTTCTAGACGCAACCTTTCCTTGGCGCTGGAGAGGCTGTGGTGGACACAGCATAAGCACTTAACAACTTTGGATTTTTATCTATTGGGAAAATGTAGACAACTATATATATATATATATTAGGGTGTCTCTTATTTTCGAAGTGTTGATTTTTTTAGGTTGCGCCCCCTCAACCAGTTCCATTGGTTGGAAAAACATCACATATAAAATTGTTTTTGGATTGAACAATTTTTAGAGGTCGCCCCCGCTTATTAAAGTTCATAAAATATAACTATTATTTATGCAATTAATATTTGAAATTACTAGCAGTTGTCAAGTATACTAAACATATGTTTTTAATTAATTAATCATCATATTTATGATGAATTCAATTAAATGAATATATTAGAGATAATTGTCAAGTTTGTAGCTGAAAATATTGCTTGATAAGACAAGATCAACCTGTTTAAACATGTTTCATCAAGAGTGCTCCAGATTATGTTGCAATTGTTTATTTGTAATCATTCAGTGTTCTGCTGTCATAAGTAAAAGGTGTGTAACTGTGTATCACTATACTTCTTTTTTGCTATTATCAGATAATAAACTATGTTATTTATATTTTTCACAATTATTTATACTGATTTTGTTATTAGTGTTTGAAAAAAATTTAATGAATTTAATGAAAAAATTAGAATTTATGCTCTTATACACATATTATGAAGTTTTAAACAATGTTGCTATTTGTCACAAAGAATTTAATTTAGTTCAATGGAAATTTTACCTGACATGTGTTTTATGATCTGTGTTTCTATCAGTGGCGTCACTAGAGGGGTGCGGGGGGTTTTTGTGCAGTGTTTGAGCAGAAATTTATTATTTTTTATAAAAATATCCCTGTAGTTAGTTATAACAACAAAAACATATTTCGTAAGCCCAGCTTACATGTATCAATATACCTACAAGGCTAAAACTCTATGCTAATTTACTTTTTGAACCTCGCAGAGGCAGCTAAAAGCTTTGGTTTGGACGCTTCAGATTACAACATAAACCAACATTCTATCCATCGCCTTCGAAATAAGAACCGAGCTCCTCATGCTAAAGAACTTAAGGAGCATTTCCATGGAGAATGTTCTATGACAGTCCACTGGGATGGCAAGATGATGGAGGACCTCACCTCGCACAAGCACATTGATCGTCTCCCAGTACTTGTGTCAGGACCTGGTGTTGAACAGCTGCTTGGTGTCCCCAAAATCCCAAACTCAACTGGAGAAGCACAAGCTGAAGCCGTCTTTAACTGCCTGAATGAATGGGGAATTACAGAGAGAGTAAAAGCAATTTGTTTCGATACAACAGCTTCAAACACGGGTCAATATAGTGGAGCCTGTGCTCTCATCGAAGCAAAATTGGGACATGATGTTTTGTACTTGCCTTGTAGACACCATGTTTTAGATTTATTGTTGGGAGCTGCATTTGAAGCAACATTGGGATCTACATCAACTGGTCCAGAGATATTGATCTTTAAGCGTTTTCGTGACAATTGGACTTCTGTTGATCAAAGCCAGTTCCAAACAGGTGAGACAGACACGATTACTAAAGAAGCAATTATCCAGTCTAAAACTGAACTAATTCAGTTTGCTAGATCCCAGGCACCTATGCTACGGGATGACTATCAAGAACTTTTGGATCTGTCCATCATCTTTCTTGGAGGTGTCCCCAATAAAGGCATCAAGTTTCGTGCACCAGGTGCCATGCATCGAGCTCGCTGGATGTCCAAAGCGCTCTATTCTATCAAGATGTGGCTTTTTCGAAACCAGTTCAAGATGACTAAGACTGAAGAACGAGGAATTCGAGATCGTTCCCTTTTTTCTGTTCTCATCTATATGAAGGCTTGGACAACATCCTCACTCCCTATTGAAACCCCATTTAATGACTGGCTCCTTATGAGGTCATTGATTAATTATCCTAACAAAAAGATTTCTGATGCAACTAAAAAAAAGCTCTCTAACCACTTATGGTACCTGTCTGAAGAAGCAGTTGGTCTTGCTTTCTTTGATGAGCGAATTACTACAGATGTAAAGAACGCATGGTAAAGGCATTAGAAGATGAGTCCACTGATAGACCACCCAAGCGTCCTCGGATTCCTGAATCGACCTTCTGCTCTGGTGAAGGACTACACCAACTTGTTACAAGAAATACTAGAGAATTCTTTACTAAGCTGAATTTGCCAGAAGGATTTCTGAACAAGGCACCCAGCACATGGACATCCAACTGTGAATATTTAAGGGCCAGAGCTATTGTTGCAGCTCTATCTGTTGTAAATGACCGGGCAGAACGTGCAGTAGCTTTAGTTCAAGAGCTGAATAAGAAATTGACAGTGGGGGAAGAGCAGCTCCAGTTCCTGCTCCAAATTGTTGCAAAACACTGCCAGAGTCACCCAGTTCCATCAAAAACTGTTCTTCTCAAAAAATAACCATCAATGAGGTCGCACCTTAAAATACACCATATTGTATAATCATTGTATATTAAATAAATGTTGTATAAGGAAATAATGCTAATTAAAGTAATTAAAGTATGTAAATAGCACTGGCATTTTGAATTTATCTCTATATAATAAACTAATGGGTTTTTTTTTGTAGCAATGCTTCATTGCTGATTGTATATAAAAGAAGAGCCAGGAAGGATTTTGGATAGGAGAAAAAGGACTGGGATAAAGAAGGATTGAGGACCAAAGGATGGATTATAACAACATCAAGGATAGGTTAGAAAAGGATCAATGGTAAATAAGAAGGCCTATACTTATAAAAACGAATCAAACTAAAAAAAGAAGGAAGGAATTGTGTATAATGAGCATAATCATATGTCAGGAGCTATTATGCCATGGTCACCATTTTTATTAGCCGGGGGCGACCCCTAAATATGAGCCAATTTGTGTCAAACTTTCAAGTTTTAGTTTTTATGCTAAATCGAACTATTTTAGGGGGCGCAGATAAAATAATTCAACATTTCAATTTTTGACTACCAAATAAGAGACACCCTAATATATATATATATATATATATATATATATATATATATATATATATATATATATATAATAATATATATATAATGATTAATAAGAAAAAGAACCAATTATTTTTACACCATTATTTCTTGGGCACCCTGTATATTCAACAGTAAGAGTTAATATGATGCTAAGATTTGTCAAAAGAATGTTTTTTACATTATTTAATCACTTTTAGATTTAGATTTTACATAAAATTACTTTTGACTAACATTTAAAAAAAAAAAGTTTATTTTTGCAAAAATAAAACCCGAACCTAAAAAAAAAAAAGGTCGCATCGCTATATATATATATAATATATATATATATATACATATATACATATATACATTCAACTGCAAAGAACACGCAGTATAAATAACGTAAAGGACGACGCTTGTACAGGAGATATTCCGCGCAAGACGAGAGAGAGAGAACGAAACAAATTTGTTTCGTTCTCCCTCCTCATCTTGCGCGGAATATTCTCCTATACAAGCGTCGTTCTTTACGTTAATTATACTGCGTGTTTGCAGTTAAAATGTATATAATGTACGGCATGCGGGAGGTGCCCCCTTGGGGCATTGGTTTCTGCGCGTATGTAGGAGAATTACGGCATTTGATTGAGTGAGGCCCATGGTGTAATGGTTATCATATCTGACCGGCAATCGGAAGATCCCGCGTTCGATTCCCGGGTGGTTACCTCATTTTTTCATTTGTTTCGTTCTCCCTCCCCATCTTGCGCGGAATATTCTCCTATACAAGCGTCGTTCTTTACGTTATATATTATATATATATAGTAAAACGGGAATAGAAGTCAAAATGGATGAATATCAATCTTTTATTATAATATGCGAATCAAAATGCAGTTTCAAACATGCACATGTGATGCACAATATTTAAATCATCTAAAAATATGTAACACGAGTAAAGCCCATGTTACAAATATCTATTTTTAGGGGGGACGACGAGGGGGCTGTTCCTTTTGCCCAACACCTCTCTCTCTCTCTCTCTCTCTCTCTCTCTCTCTCTCTCTCTCTCTCTCTCTCTCTCTCTCTCTCCTCTCTCTCTCTCTCTCTCTCTCTCTCTCTCTCTCTCTCTCTCTCTCTCTCTCTCTCTCTCTATATATATATATATATTATATATATATATATATATATATATATATATAATGTTACTAACCAGAAAGTATGGGACACTGCAATCTCCGTAAAAAAAATATAAATAAAAGTAATGTGTACAAAAAGCTTTTTTCTAATTCAATGTCGACTTCAATAACACTAGGCAACAAAGATTTTGTTACAGAAGACCAAATAGGTGCTCCTAGCTAATTTCGGTATGCTGATTTCAAATCTATAATTAGATTTTTTCTATCACGTCTAGATTTTGTGTAAAATGCAAATCACTTTTAGTAAAATTTTCTACCACGTCCAGATTTTGGTTTTAATCGGCTTAATGCCAGTAATATGAAACTTGCTTTTCAAGGTTAAAGCAATTTTTTTTGCCAACTATATACAAATTCGAACAGTTTTGATAAATAAAATTTATCCCGAGTTGGCAACACTGAGTCAAGAGCATAGTAACGGGCAACAGCCCAACGTCAGTCGCTACGTGACAGTCAAGCAGAACGGTTGTTGAAGCTCTCTGCTGATGAGCAAGTGACAGGTTGTGGTGACTTGTGTGTTTTTATAGCATTTGTTTTGTACTACGGTGTGTATTTCTTTTTATTTTGCACATCGTAATAATTACTTTCTACGTTTTTTCAGATATTGTATGGTAATTCAAAATGGCATCAAATAGACGTGCTTGTGTAAATCACCCAGACAACTTCTGCTTTGTCTGTGGACAATATACACCTAAGCCACAACGTAGAAACATAACAACAAAGATTAAACTTGCCTACAAGTGTTATTTTGACTGTAAGTTAGGAGACCAACAGAGGGACTGGGCACCACATATTTGCTGTGCACAGTGCAATGCAATGTTAATAGCTTGGATGAATGGTAAAAGAAAAGCTATGCCGTTCTCAGTCCCATGGTTTGGCGTGAGCCGAAAAATCACTTCAATGATTGTTATTTTTGTTTGACAAAGATGCTGTTTCACAAAGAAAAACAAATCAAAGATCACGTACCCAAACTGCGAATCAGCAATGAAACCAGTACCACATGATGAAACAAATCCACCACCAGTTCCACCAGCAACGATAACAGACAGCAGTTCATCTGAAGATTCTGCTAGTGATATAGAAACAGGGAAAGATGGCATATATGTTCCAGATGCAAATATTTCCCCACATTTTTTAAGTCAAGCGGAGTTAAATGACTTAGTGCGCGATTTGGAATTACCAAAAGAAAAGGCAGAGTTGCTTGGTTCAAGACTTCAAGAATTTAATCTTCTCCAACCAAACACCAAAGTTTCCCATTTCCGCCATCGCCATTTGCAGTTTTCATCATTTTACTTACAGGAAGAAAACGTTTGTTTCTGCCACGATATCAGTGGTCTGATGCAAGGGATTGGCTGTCGCTATGATCCAAAAGAATGGAGACTGTTCATTGACTCTAGTAAGCTAGCCTTAAAGCTGTATTACTGCACAACGGCAATGAAAAACCTTCAATACTGTAGCACATGCCACTGGCCTTAATGAGACTTAGGAATCGATGAAACTGCTGCTAAGACTCATCAAATATAAGGACCACACATGGAATATTTGTGGCGACCTTAAAGTTGTATCATTACTTCTTGGGTTACAGTTGGGCTACACAAAGCATATGTGCTTTTTGTGTCTATGGAACAGCAGAGATGACAAGAACCACTACAAAAAACATGATTGGCCATCTAGAACTGAACATGTTGTTGGTAAATACAATGTGAAACACCCAGCACTTATTGACCCTCAGAAAGTACATCTTCCACCACTTCACATTAAACTTGGCCTTATGAAAAATTTCGTGAAGGGTATGGATCATCAAGGTAGTGGTTTCCAATATTTAAAGGATAAATTCAAAGGAATATTGACAGATGCTAAGCTAGAAGCTGGAGTTTTCACTGGACCACAGATCCGCAGTGTCATCCACGACTCATCGTTTCCATCTAACCTAAATGAGAATGAACTAGGAGCATGGACATCTTTCGTTGAAGTTGTCAAAAATTTTCTTGGAAACCACAAAGCTGAAAACCACCGTAAACTCGTAGAAAACATGCTTAAATCTTATGAAATAATGGGATGCAGAATGTCTTTGAAAATTCATTTTTTACATTCTCATCTTGACTTCTTCCCGGCCAACCTTGGGGCTGTAAGTGACGAGCATGGTGAGCGCTTCCACCAACAGATCTCAGTTATGGAAAACAGATACCAAGGTAATTTCAACCCAAATATGATGGGAGATTATTGTTGGTTCCTGCAGAAGGAGAGCTCGTCATCCTACAAGCGACAAAGGAAGAGGACACACCAAAGTTTCACTTAAGAACAGGAATTTGCCTTTCAGTAGTAACAACAAAATACTAACGCGCTTTGGGTGGATGGTTGGGCGCAGGGGTGGTAACTCCGCCAGCGGAATTCCGCTGTCTGTCTTAAGCCAGAATAAAGGAGGAAAGACATCCCTGTTCACTAATTATTTAAGTATGCTTAACATAAAACGTGGCACGGAAAAGTAGCTTAGACGGCTTTCGTAATAGAAGCGGGTGAGAAAAAAAAATGAAAAATAGGGGTTTTCGGTTACACAAAATCTGGACGTGATAGAGAAATTTTGATATCAGATCTGAAATCAGCATCAGCGCTTTAGTAGGAATCAGTAGTTCACGTGTCTGTAACAAAAAAAAGTTGAAATTTGTTGCCTAGTGTAATCAACAAACCGAAATACAGGGTGCACATAAAGTCAGGATCTATTTTTATGAAGCACTTGGAAATTATATGGAATTCAATCATAAAATGATAAAGTGTTAACATTTATTAAATAATTAAGAGTAGGATTCGACGTGACGCTCATCAGTATCCCTGCACAGCTCAAATCGTTCCGCAGCATTTCTAAACACATTCTGGAGCATTTGCGGGGTCATGTTATCTGCAGCAGTTCATATACGTGTACGTAAGTTTTCAAAACTCGTAATCTTCGTCTGATAGACGTGCGTTTTGATAAAGCCCCATGCAAAGAAATCTAAGGGTGTTGAATCTGGTGATCTCGCTGGCCATGTTCTGTTGCTTCCGCGTCCGATCCAGCGATTTGGAAAACGTCCATTTAGATAATCCTGAACAATTTTGGCATAGTGACAAGGAGCACCATCATGTTGATAGACGACGGGGATAGGATTGTTAGTACCGTCGTCTATCAACATGATGGTGCTCCTTGTCACTATGCCAAAATTGTTCAGGATTATCTAAATGGACGTTTTCCAAATCGCTGGATCGGACGCGGAAGCAACTTAAGACCTTGGCCAGCGAGATCACCAGATTTAACCCCTTTAGATTTCTTTGCATGGGGCTTTATCAAATCGCACGTCTATCAGACGAAGATTACGAGTCTTGAAAACTTACGTACACGTATACGAACTGCTGCAGTTAACATAACCCCGCAAATGCTCCAGAATGTGTTTAGAAATGCTGCGGAACGATTTGAGCTGTGCAGGGATACTGATGGGCGTCACGTCGAATTCTACTCTTAATTATTTAATAAATGTTACCACTTTATCATTTTATGATTGAATTCCATATAATTTCCAAGTGCTTCACAAAAAATAGATCCTGACTTTATGTACACCCTGTATAGTTTTCGGAAAGAGAAGTTGTATTTACTAGTACGTGTGCGAAGCCTCTCATGAGCGAGTTACTGGGTATCCCGAGCAATACATAAAAATGACTAGGAACAACTACACAAACGTTGATAAGGTGACTGATTTGCATGAACATACTGCAAAATCAATTTGACAAATATCTAGTGACCTAAATATATCAAAATCAAGTGTGTATCGAATCATACAACAATATAATTGCAACGACACTGTCGTGATCATGATGCTCGGTAAAGTGGGGAGAAAGAGGACAACTACTGCGAGAGACGATTCAAAACTTGTAAAAATATGTAAGAAAGACCAAAGGATGACGTCACATGACATTCAAAGAGTTAGAAAGATGTGGAGTGGAAATCTCTGCAAGAACAGTGAAAAGAAGGCTTAATGAACGTGATGTAAATTACATTCGACCATTTAAACAGCCGTTATTAACAGCAAAAAAACGTGCAGAGAAGTAGCAATGGGCTCGAAATTACAGAGACTTCACTGTCGGCGACTGGAAACGGGTAAGATGTACACTTCTCTTTTAGAAAAAGTTATGCAAGTTTTGTGGCTCATTTTCAGAAATGATACAGAATATTCAAACGCTTCGCAATCACATCTAAAGAATATAATTAACGTTACCTACTAACTTTTTTGCTGTTATAAGATACTAGACAACCACTTTACTAGTTAAAAAATATTACATCTATGAATAACTTTGCATGTTCACGGGTGACGTTCATTCTATAGGGTGTTGCTTTTGTGTTTTATTGAGATATGTCATAATTTGAGTTCTGACATCCCACTATCCCACTCTCCTTGTTCACCACCAACTTTGGCATCCTGAATGAACTAGCTTACAGCTTCTCTAGAGCAAATTGTACAGCACCCTACTCATATTTCCAATCGCACTGGAGATAGACCCAACATTCTGGATTTACTTCTAATCTCTCATCCTTCTTACTCTATCAAACTTTTTTCTCCGTTGGGCTCCTCTGACCACAATCTTGTACAGTATCCATTTCCTATCCTATCACTCCAGTTCGACCTTTGGATCCTCCCAAGAGGATTGGCGCCGCTGGTTGGGAAGCCCTTAGGAAGTACTTCTCCTATAGAATGGTTACTGTTTCCGTGGGAGGGGTCCTCTGAGTGCGCTGAGCGCATCACGAAGGTGATTCTCTCTCGGGCATGGAGGCATACATTTCATATTCTATTCCTACTACTAATGCAGAGAAAACCTTGGTTTAACTATATTGTTCTAACGGCATCCACACTTCTAACGCCATCCAACTTCCTGCCTCCCACATAGCTTATATATCTGCTGGAATCGTGCAAAATCTGTTATTCGACTCTCCAAAATTACTTCAAACAAAAATGTGAAAACCTATCCAATTCTAATTTTTCTCTCTCTTTCTAGAACCTAGCCAAGAACCTCCACAACAACTTTACTTCTTCCTCTTTCCCTCCTCTTTTTCATTCCGACGGGTCAATTGCCGTCTATTCCCCTGATAAAGCTGAACTCTTCGCTCAAACTTTCGCCTCCCATTCAACCCTGGATGATTCCGGTGTTGTTCCTCCCATCTCCTTCTGACTTAATTTTGTCTGAAAGTAAAATCTCTTCAGAAGATTTTTTTAGGAGGGTTCAACTCTAGGAAGGCGTACGGTCCTGATGGTGATCCTACTGTTGTTCTGTTCTCAAGAACTGTGCTGACACCCTACCTAGGTAAACTCCGTCTTTGTCTCTCATCTGGTACTTTTCCATCCTGCTGGAAGTTCACTTTCATACAGCCTCTCCCAAAGAAGGGTGACCGCTGAACCCTCCAACTATCGTCCAATTGCTTTGATTTCCTGACTTTCTAAAGTTATTTAGTTTATCTTTAATAGGAAGATTCTTAAACACCTTTCTTCTCATAATCTTATTTCACAATATTAGTGTGGGTTCCGCAAGGGACGCTCTACTGGCGATCTTCCTGCATATCTCTCGGACTCTTGGTCCTCTTCCTTTCGGGATTTCGGTGAAACCTTTGCTATTGCGCTAGACATATCAAAAGCTTTTGATAGAATCTAGCACAAATTTTTAACTTCAAAACTGCCCTTCGGTTTCTATCCTTTATCTATACCTTCATCTCTGACTTCCTTTCTGTCCGATCTATAGCTGCGGTTGTAGATGGCTACTCTTCTTCTAAAGCTATTAATAGTGGTGTTCTTCTGGGCTCTGTCCTGTCATCTATTCTTTTCCTTTTATTTATCAATGATCTATTTAGTCGCACTTCCTGTCCTATCCACTCCTATGCTGATGATTCCACCCTTCACTTTTCTACTTGCTTCACAAAGCGTCCCTCTCAACAGTCACTCCATGCTTTGCGTGGGACGGCTATGATCCACCTAACCTCTGATCTTTCTACAATCTCTGATTGGGGCAGAAAACCTTGTGGATTTCAATGCCTCAAAAACTCGGTTCCTTCATCTGTCTACTCGTCACGATCTTCCACACAACTATCCCCTTATCTTCAAAAATACACAACTCAATCCTTCCTCTTCTCTTAACATTCTTGGCGTTTCCTTTTCGCGTGATCTTTCCTGGAAAGATCACGTGTATTTTCTTTCCAAAACAGCTTCTAAGAGGTCAGGTATGCTATACCGGCTCCGCAATTTCCTCACCCCCACTCAGTTGCTGTCTCCGTACAGGGTCTTGTCCGCCCGTATATGGAGTACGCTTCTCATGTGTGGGTTGGCTCAACCCATACAGCCATACGTGACCGGGTGGAATCAAAGGCATTTCGTCTCATCAGTTCCTCGACTCTCACTGACTGTCTTCAATCCCTCTCTCTTTGCCGCAATGTTACCTCTCTCTCTCTTTACTATCCCTATTATAACAGACACTGCTCCTCTAAGCACACTAACTGCATACCTCCTCCTTTAAGGAGAGCACGCAGTACCAGACTTTCTACAATTTCTCATTCCTTTCCTGTCCAACTATCTAATGCAAGGGTTAATCTGTTTTTCCAGTCTTTCATCTACACAACCGGTCAACTCTGGAACAATCTCCCTCAATCCATCTTTCCTCCTGTCTATGACCTCCCATCTTTCAAAAGCAGTGTGTCTAGGCATCTCGAAAACCCTGGACCTTCATTTTGGCTCTCTTTTTCCTCTATGACAGTGGTTCTTAACCCCTGGGTCGCCAAGTCATTTTGATTGGGTCATTAAATTGTAATTTATCATTTATTTATGTTACTCCTAACCAATTTACCATTATTTATTTATTTTATTATCTATTACAAGTGAACTGTTTGAAGCCATGGGTCGCCGAGCTATCCCCGCGATCAAAATTTGGTCGCAGCCTAAAAAGGTTAAGAACCACTGCTCTCTGTGGACGTTTTGGGGGCATTCGCCCTTGGCCCTTCCTTCCTGCATAAAAAAAACCGGTTTGGACGCAGAAAATGGTTGTTTCAACAAGATTTGACACCATATCATACATCAAGTGTTGTAAAAAAAATCTTTTTGAGGAAAACTGCATTGCATTGAAGTATAAGATTGGCTCGGAAATTCACCAGATCTTAATACAATAAAAAATCTCTAGTCAATTTTGAAGAGATGAATGGAAAAGGAAAACATTTCAACTAAGGAAAACTTTATAAGGTGCCTTCGTGAGTGCTGGCAGAGTGATCCAGAAATTAACAACATTTGTAAATTACACAGGTCAACAAAAAAAAATTTTTTTTTCGTTGCCAAGGAAATTCGTACGAATTTAGTGTATTTTGGGGTTGCTGAATTCCAAAATGAAAGTAGTTTTTCCGATTTGGCTCTAGTTCTTGAGATAATGAATACCCTCAATTAATAGGAAACGTAACCATAACGCGTGCATATGGGAAACTACCGGAACATTCTAGATGGTGAGACCGAATAAAATGCCATTATGTATTTCATGTGTTTACTTTTGTATGATTTGAGACAATTTCAATGCGATTTGTAAGTAGGCTCCGCCTGAACATTAAATTTTTTTCATTTTTACGTGTTTCAATGGGGTACCAATTATCTCATAAATTAGAGCCAATCTAGCAAAACCGATGTCATATTCAGAATTAGCACCACAAAGTTACCCCAAAATCACTCTAATATGATTGGCAATAAAATGAGTGTTGACCAGTGTTATTGGTGGAGTTGATGCTAAGACAAGTTGAAGAGTTTTAAAAGCAAAAGGGGATCACGCAAAGTACTGGAGTAAAAATACTTCCCTGACATACTTCTATTTGAGCCCAAAATATATAATATATCCGAAATTCCATTACCTGGGTAACGTAAAAACAGCGTCCCATTTTTTCTGGGCATTACTGTACAAAGCTAAAAAGGTTTTATCATACTAAAACCTCATGGTTTAATATTATACAAAAAACAATGTATTAATGGCCATTTGAAAATAAAAAATAAAAAATGTGAACATGAAATACACATCTTTTTTTTAAAATGAACTCCATTTAATTTACAGCAAAAGAAAACTTCTTGCATCCCAAATTTTATGGGTTAATCTGTTCTCTTAAATTTTCTCCATTTTTGTCAAAAGCCGGTCAGGTCATTCCCTATCTTGTTCTCTGTACCTTTTTAATTTACGTTCTGAACTCCCAAAGGAGAGAAAATCTAAGGATGGAAAGTCCTGTTTTTGTATCACAGCTCAATCTTCTCTCGAGATCCATTCCCTTCTCAAAGAAATAGAACCTAAACCGGATTAAGTAAATCTTTTCACTTTCTCAAACGGAAATATAATAATTGATAAAAATATATATACACACACACACCGGGTGATTACAAATGATCTTTCCGATTTTAAACATTATGAAAAAACTAACAAAGCTACAGTGAAAAGCAAGACATACAAATAAAGAAGAACTCAAAAAGTTTTATTTACAAGCTTTTGAAGTTCAATATGAGCTGCTTTTATGGCTCTGCAAACATCAAAGCGGTATTCCGTTTCCCTCCACACATTTTGCAGCATATCATGCTGGAGTTTTCCAACAACCTCACGTATCCTTTCCTTCAACTGTTCCAAAGTTGTTGCCATTGGTGGAACAAAAACTTCATTTTTGATACAGCTCCAGAGGAAGAAGTCAAAGGGGGTTAGATCGGGCGAACGAGCCGATCAAGGAATGGGCCCCCAACGGGCGATCCAAGATCAGGCAATTACTCATTCAGGAATGTTGTAACCTCAAAAGGAGCCACAAACGGAGCTCATATTGAACTTCAATAGCTTGTAAATAAAACTTTGAGTTCTTCTTTGTTTGTATATCTTGCTTTTCGCTGTAGCTTTGTTAGTTTTTTCAAATAAATGTTTAAAATTGGGAAGATCATTTGTAATCACCCGGTATATACTGTAAATACCTCGTTAATCTCGTTAGGATTCTGTGCGTCGGTCTTTCTTCACACAAAGGTCAAGCTGGTGGCCCCGCCTCCAATCCTGGCTTGATGGGGGAGCGAGTTGCTCTCTTGCGCTCCCCACCGCACATAGCCAGGTACACCCGGCTCATCTGGTACCGTCCTGAGCCAGGCATCTAGTCTTCTCTTGAAGACTTCAACTTTGACCCCTGTAACGTTTCTGAGGTCCTTTGGAAGCTGGTTGAAAAGTCTTGGCCCCCTGACAATCAAGCTATTTTCCTTCAGTGTTGAGGAGGTCCATTGTCGGGCCTTTAATTTGGGAACATTACACATTCTGCCTTTCCTATTTTCCAGCGTTGTTTGGATGGTAATTGGGTTTAGTTTGAGGTTTGGTACCAGTTTTTCGATAATTTTCCATATGTAGATTATGGTATACCATATATAACTCCAGGCCAAAAAAATAGAATACCGTCTCAAATGCGCTCATGACCTTCATAATACCTTTGCGTTATACACTTTTATGAGGAATATCGTGTATCTGTGATGTCATTACGAGAAAGACATCTCTATATGCCAGTTTTAAAAAAAAATATAGCAAAAACCTTATTTAATAGTGAAAAGTTAATGCATAGCGACATACCAAATATTAGAATATCTTGTCAGTGTTACAAAAAATAGAATGAATTCATTATGTTTGTTGAGTACTGCCAACATACATGATCTTTATCAAAGACGTTTTAACTTTGCGACTTATTATTTAGTTAACCCTGATTACGGCTTCCAATGGACGTGGCACCGAGTCGAAAGCTTCTTGCATTCTTCTGTAGTTATCGATTGCCAGGGTGTCATCAAACACCTCTCCAGTTCACAAAGTGTTCCTGGTTTACGCTTCCGAACCTTCTAGAGATTTTCTGCCGGATTAAGATCAGGAGAATTACCTGGCCTTGGTAGCACTTCATTTTCATGAGCATCAAACCATGCAGTGTTGCATGAGCTGGAGCCCGGTCACGTTGAAAAATAAATGGTTCGTCTCCATCCAGCTGTTCTGCAGACTCCATCATTAAATATTCTAAGATTTCTGGTTTTCCACTGGGTCCCATAGATGGAATATTGAGCAAGATCATGCACGATTTTGCGTAATGCAAAATCTGCCCCTTCAGGATTCGAACACATGACCTCACATCTCCAACTACGTGTTCAATAATTTTTACGACAGTTATTCAACACCGAACAACACACACTCGTCTGTTTAAACCATACAGGCATACGTTGTGGCCACGCCGCAACACAGAACTTTTCTCGTTCGATCAGCGAGATAGTATGTTTGCTAATCGGATGAGAGACCGTCCTCTGCGCTTGAATGATGTGGCGACCCGTGGTTCTGATCCCACGTAAAGCTGGAGGACCCGTCCGTCATGTAACATTTGCTGTTATAACGAGAGAGGTTAACAACCCCAAGCATTTTTATCATTATTACTGACCTCAGCAACTCAAGCACGCTCATCCATCCACAATACTTCTTCCCAATTTTTTCGTGTCCAATTCCTGCATGTAACGTTTCATCCACTCCAAACATTTTGTCTGATTCCCTATTTTCAAGAGTGGCTTTTGGGTTGCGGCTCGAACCATCAAACCTTAATCCCTCAGCCGTCGTTTCAGAGCTGATGATAAAATGCTAATCATTCTTGTTGCACCAATTTCTGAGCTATTTGGGTACCCGTCTTCAATTTATTTTGCCCACTCTACTCTTCAGAAGGATGTAACGTTCTTTTTTTTTGTACAGAACAAGTACTGCGTAGTTAAACGAGCAATGGTTTTCTTACAATTTCGCGCTCTCACTCATCCTCTTCAGGCAAATGGATTATATTGGGCAACCAGAGGCCATTAAAGATTGTTTTCCATTGAAAAATGAGAAAAACAGAAAATACCAATCCAAATTACGTAAACAAATTTTTTTATGAAATATATAAATAATTAGCAATTATGTTTGCGACATGAATGTATGATCAATTTTTTTTAAATAATCAATATATAATTTTTAGAAAAAAATGTTAAATACTTCTTTAAAGGTTTCTTTGTTTACTTTAGTTGATGCGAAATGTTACGAAAAAAATTTAAACTGAATTTTCTATGTATGAAGTATGTAAGGGGTTCCGAAAAACCTTAGCCCCCCCCCATTTGCAGCTTACAAGTTTACTTATATCGAAATAGTTTTTAGTGATTATAAAAATATATAAAATTCTTTATTTATTGCAGGTATTAAAATTACTCTTGCTGATAAAGTGATAATATAATGGCTTCTCAATTAATTGGTGATTCGGAGAGGCAACGTGTGATAGATCGCATACGAGCAATAACATTTCGGGAAGCTCGTGATGCTGGAGCCACCTTTATAACACGTTCATGGGTTGCCAGAAAGTTGTGAAGAAGTGAGGACTTCGTCAAAAGAAATTGGAATAAAACTTTGGATGAATGTGAAATGGATACAACCAAATCTGGGCGCCTAAATTTGCCACTCTCTCAGGAAACAAAGGACATCATTGAAAGCGGTACGCGTAAGCGGAAAAACAGCTGTGCTAAACTTTCTAGAGAGATTGAAGTGTTGAGAGGAAAGATCGTTAGTGGTGAGATCATTCGACTGTACCGTCATAGGCAAGGTTTAAAGCCTTGGCATGAACTTCCAAAGCCAAGAAAAACTCAACTTAACATCGATGACAGAATGTGGTTTGCTCATTATCTTGAAGATTGGGATGTGGATGATTTCATGCATTTAGCTGTCTCCGATGAATTTTTTGTTTACGTAACACGTCGGCCTAACTACCAAAATGATCGAGTGTGGGCCACAACACCAGATGAAATCGATGACAATGAACATTATCGCGAATTATTAAAAAGTCCAGACTGTGTTGGTGTGTTTGTTTTGTTTACTGCGAAGCTCATGTGGGTGCTGAAGCCAAATGGTCAGAGTTGGGATGGACAGTATTTTCGTGATATTATTCTATCCCAGCATGTCATTCCTTTTCTAAGAAACCCAAACAATGTTATAGATGTCAATCAGGTCACACTTCTGCACGATAAGGCCCCCTGCTTTAAGGCATTAGCCACTCAACAGTTGTTGCGGAACCATGAGATCGATTTCTTTGGAAATGAAGAATGGCCAGGAAATTCTCCTGACCTGAACGTCTGTGAAAACATTGGATCAGTTATAAAGGACAAGGTTGAATGTCTCTTGTTTCAAGAACCTGCAGCAAGTCGATTTTCGAAGGATACAATGACGCAACACATTGAAACTGTTTTAGCAAATTTGCGTAACGATCAAGATCTATTCACGTCACTTTTGGGAAGCTACCCAAAGCGAATTCAGGCTGTCTTGGAAGCCAATGGCGAGAACACCAAGTTTTAATTGTCTCATTAAATGCAGGATTAAATTCTCTTTTGTAAGGTATGTTTAGTTTTACTGTACCTCTAATAGTTTCGGCCATGGGCGGGGGGGGGGGCTAAGGTTTATTGGAGCCCCGTATCTGTCCTAAAAAAAAAAAATGAAACATCCAAGGGGCTCATTTCCCCATGACGTGGGAGGAGGGGGAGTGAGTGTGCCCCAAGTGTCACCTGTGCCTGAGCAGAAGCGGAGTAAGCGGCCAACTCACTCCATCCGGTGCCAGAGGCCGAGAGCGAGTCAGCGACACACCTCTCAGAGTTCGCCACCATAACCACTGAGCTACTGGGCGCCCATTTATCCTAATATAAAAATTTTTATTACATTATTTTAGGGCTTTAAAAAAAAATCTACCATTGTACGTAGAAGCCTCCTCCTAAACAAGACATACCTTCTGACAGAATAAGTTTGTGGCTTCATGAACAAAAAGAATCAAAGCTGTTAGGAAGAACACTTGTGGTGTGAAAAATTCCGGAAAATTATCCTAGACGGACAAGAACAAGCACGCAACCATCTAGAAGAATCACTAGGCTAATATCTTCATAACATGGGCTATCAGTGTTGAACTGCAAGACGCACCCATTGATATACACCACACACTATTAAAAGCAAATGTCAATGAGTGGCAGAGATAACGACTCATCCACCAGATTTTGGAAATCTCAGGTTTTCAGACAATTCCAGACTCTCCCATCTTCTGATAGTGAACCACTGCACGCGTATGGGTCTGTGTCGCAAAATATTGAGAAGAGCGTCATGGTTTTTGGGTGCGACTTCAGCCGCACGACAGTCGCGGTTGATTGCACTGAAGGAATTTTGACAGAATGCCAAGTGCATCAACATTCGACACGAAAAATAACAACTTTGTGGAAGACTACTTCTGATCACACTGCTTATACAAATCAGATATGAAGAGACAAATAGCATCAGAAACTTGCCTGGCCAGTCACCTGATATGAACCCAGTTAAATATGGCTGCATTGCAAGAACGATAACTGATCTTTCATTTCCATACGACTGTAGTGTATTTTGCGGGAGTAAAAATGCTTTGGGTTGTTTAACATCCTCTGTAACGGCAAAAGTCACATGATAAAGGGGACCTACTGTATAACTTCACTTGGAATCCGAACTATTGACGGATCGCGACATCATCTGAACGCCAAGGATAGTCACCCATCCAATAACTTATCAGACCCAAGGTCGATCACACCCGTTCACACTGCTCTTGGAACAATGAACAAAAGTTCCAAGAATTCCGTCTTAGAATTCGGGCTCTTTTTAAAAAAAGAAAATTTGCGCTCAGTACTCACTTGGACATAAAAGGAAATTTCGGCGAAAGAAGAAGTTTCTAAAAAGAAAGCTGGATTTTTATCTAAAAATAATTTTTAACTACATTTATTGTCTTAATATTAAAAAAAAAAATATTTTAACGTCTCATCTGAAAATATTAATTTAACGGTTTATATTTTTGATCTTTAAAAATGCCTGAAATGTACGGGCGAAACGGTACAGACATCATAAGTAAAGCAATTACATTATTTTATTCAAGGTTTGTTTTTAAGTAAAATTCCTGAAGTATCAAAGAAAACCTTTAAAATTTTGGAGACGTCTCTAAAATATTACATTAAATTAAATGATGATTTTTTTTTTTTTTTTTTTTTGACAGCTAAACTGCATTATATTGAGCAATTTCACGATTTGGGCAGAGTTGGCTACTTTTAACTTGTAAGTTCTTTGAAACTATTCCGAAATTTGGTTTATGTACAGTTTCGGATAAAGGTTCGCCCAGAAACAAAACTTCAAAATAGCAAAAAGAATTACTAATTGGTAATTAAACTCTTTTTAGTTTTTGTTTCAAAAACAAAACCAAATCATGACCAATCATTAATTTATGATTTCAACAAATTTCATGCTTTTAATTCCAAGTGTTCACAATGTCAAACGATATCCGAGGAAACACGTTATTTGGAACGTGAATCCCATGAAATACATAATGTGAACGCAATATCAGCCTCGCTGATCTAACAGGAAGGGGTGTTGCCACGTGATCACGTGGCCACGACGTAGCGCTTTGTAGAAGGAAGAAAATAACACCATATATACGGGGCGGCCCAAAATTACCTTTATATATTATATATATATATATATATATATATATATATATATTACACACGAGAATATATAACCGAAATGTGAAAAAGAAATGTGAAACATTGAGAGCCCAGTATGAATAAATTTTCAGTACCCCAGAAAGTGACAAGGTGGTACCTGACAAAATATGCATTCTTTGAAGAAAAATTACAAAGAGTGCATAAGAGATTTTTATTTTACCCCAGAAGATATAGCGCGAGCTATAGGACAAATGAAATCACACTTAGCTGCAGGTCCGGACAAATGGAACGCATTATTGATTAAAAACATCCATACTCCGATATGGAGAAGATTCCTAGATTCTGGGGAAATACTGAGTATCTTGAAAAGAGCAAACATTGTCCCTATATATATATATGTAAGGGAGGGGATAGATTTCAAGCAAAAAAATATAGACCGGTGTCTTTGACGTCCCATCTTACCAAAGTATGTGAAAGAATAATAATTAGAGAGAAAATCTATGACTTCTTGGAGACACTGGAAATATTCAACGAAAATCAGCATGTATTCCGATCAGGAAGATCATGCCTATCACAACTTATAAGAGCACTATAACAATATCCTAGACGCACTTGAAGGCAATGAAAACTATGATGTCATATACACGGATTTCGCTAAAGCTTTCGACAAATGTGATCATGGTATAATAACGCATAAAATGAAACATGGGAATAACAGGCAAAGTTGGAAAATGGATCTAGAACTTCCTCAGAAAACGTCTACAGGTCTCAAAATTCAAGGTCTAACATCATCAGAATCGGAAGTACCGTACGCAGCTCAGTACCACAAAGAACAGTATTGACCCCGCTCCTTTTCATTATCATGCTAACAGATATAGACAATGAAGTAAACAGAAATAGTATAGCAACATCCTTTGCAGGCGGTACAAAGATCAGCAGAAAATTCACAATGAGGTGGAGGCCTTGCAGAGGGGGACAAACAAAATATACAAATGGTCAGAAGAGAACAACATGACATTTAACACTGAGAAATTCCAGCTCTTGAGATATGGGACAAATGAGGAACTTGGCATGTTATGCCTCGGACAGACAGGAAATTCAGAAAAACAAGAAAGCGATAGATTTTGTGTATATAATGACCGATGATGCGAAATTAGAGACACAAAATCAGATAGCTATAAACAAAGCAAAATGAGTCGCGGGACAGGTACTGAGAACCTTTAAAAGAAGGGACAAGACAGTAATGATTCCCCCGTTGAAAACACTGATCATACCAAAACTTGAATACTGCTCACTCTTAATGTCCCAATACAAGGAAGAAATTAATAAACTAGAAGATATTCAGAGACATTTCACAGCCAAGATCGGTGGCTGCAAAGAACTTTCTTTGCTGGAAAGGAGAGAGAAATACACTATAATTTGAGGGGTTCCGCGTCTTAAGGTACCTAAGCGCCAAAATTAAAATTCGTCAGAAATCGCCTCCAAAGTTCAGCAATATTCTGGCAATACTATCTCTGTTATTAATTGAGCTAGAACGTTCATTTCTGGCTAAATTAGAGTTCTAAGTACGTATGCTAATGAAGATGTTGAGTTTTTGGAATAGATTTTCATATTTTATATATATTTTTTTTAATTTTTTGATTTTCTTATTATGCCGAACTTTGGCTGAACTTTTGGCTGGCGATAGAGGTGAAAAAAGTAGTTCGTTTCATAAGGTTTTCAACCATACTTCTAGTGTCGTAAGGTCATTATAACCCAAACCACGCGATAGAGGAAGGATGAAAATACTGTAGTGATATCCATCAAAAACACGTTTTCGCCTGTGGTGGCGCTTAGGTACCTGAGGACGCGCGATCCCTCATTTACATATGCAAAATGATTGAAAAGCTGGTACCTAACCTCAATCTAAACCTAATTACCATCCACAACACTGGAAAATAGGAAAGGCAGAATGGGTAGTGTTCCCAAATTAAAGGCCCGACAAGGGACTGCCTCAACACTGAAGGAAAACAGATTGGTTGTCAGGGAGCAAGACTTTTTAACCAGCTTCCAAAGGACCTCAGAAACGCGACAGGGGTCAAAGCTGAAGTCTTCAAAAGAAGAATAGATGCCTGGCTCAGGTCGGTACCAGATGAGACAGGTGTATCTGGCTATGTGCAGTAGGGAACGCGAGAGCAACTCGCTCCTCCACCAAGCCAGGCCTAGAGGCGGGGCCACCAGCTTGATCTTCATGTGAAGAGACCAACGCATGGAACTGCTACGAGGTGTGTGTGTATATATATATATATATATATATATATATATATATATATATATATATATATATACCAGAACATCGCAGCTCTTAAATAAACCCTCTAAATCAGCAATAAGTGATCACTGCCACTTCACAACCACCCACTACTTCCCTCCAATTTCAAAATTATAAACACAACCAACCATCTAACCGACATCCGCATTCTGGAGTCCCTACACATCCTCAGTATTAAACCAACTCTCAACGACTACAATTCTGCCTTTAACTTAAACATAGCCAAATAAATTGCCATATCCTACCACTGAGAAGAAATTCACCATCGCTCCATCTAGCCCCAACTCTTCTAATATGGGCCCCTTCCGACAACCATTCATTCCCAACCCTTTGCTCAATTAGTCCCCTTACCTCGACAATAACAACCTGGTAAGAGTCCTCTCAATTTTGTTAGCTTTTTACTTTATATTTGACGACTGATCACTTTTCTATATTTCATATTTTATTGTAATTACCTAAACACCATTAATATCACACATTTATTTAAATATATTGTATAAGTTTCCGTTCATTATATTTATTAATTTTTTATCTGCTTTATAATTTTAGCACTGATGATGGAAAATGAAAAATTCCGAAACGTTTGTAAACAAACATGTACCATCTCTTCGTCCTCTTATTCCTCGCTATATATATATATGTATGCGCAAAAAAAATCCAGCTAAGCGCCAGTATTTATAAGAGTTCAATTACTATACACAAAGTTTACAATGCGTGAAGAATTTTTTCTTGATGGATTTTGAATTAAATCCAATGATAGGTGGAGCAGTCAAAAGTTCTTTCAACTAAATTCCATTTTCATTTTTTTCTTTTAATGTTTCAGATTTCACCAAGTTTAATTAATAGAGTACACACGCATTCGTATATATGTGTACAGATGCAGAACTGATGCAAGGCGACTCAAATTGGAGAGGAAACTATGCGAAATAGAAATGGACATAAAACAAACATTCATACACAAGACAAACGAGGAGGAGAACAAGGTAGCAGGAAACACAAAAAATAACCCAAAATACTCCCACTCGTTTGCGAAAAGAAAAATGCAGTATAAAGAGAGTATTGGTCCATTGATAGATACGGAGGTCGAATACACAAATGATAAAAAAAACTATGTTTAGCAACCCAGAGTCCGAGAAGAAAGTAGAAAACCCAGATGAATTTTTCGACATTGATACAAACCAATCAAGAACAAATCCCAGCACAAACCTATTAATAGATTTACTCAGAAGGAGATGTAATTAAGACTATCACAGATGCGAGATAATTCGGCACCAGGGCCAGACACATGGAGTGCCACGTTTCTGAAGAAATGTAAAGACTATTGCGAAGCCGCTATACCTATAATGGAGGAAATCACTCGACACACGACAAATTCCACTCCCCTTAAAGAACGCGAACATTGCCCCGCTATTTGAAGGTGGTAACAGAGCAATGCCCAAGAATTATCGGCCAGTGGCTCTCACCTTACACCTGAAAAAAGTGCTTTGAACGTATAATTAAAGGCAAAACTACTTACTACCTACAAGAAAAGAACTTATACAACCCAAATCAACATGGTTTCAGGGCTGGAAGATCGTGCCTATCACAGCTATTAGACCACCAGGAGAAAATATTGGAAATATTTTGTCGAGGACAAAACGTAGATGTAATATATATGAACTTTGCTAAAGCCTTCGATAAATGTGATCATGGAATTTTAGCATACAAACTTAAGAATACAGGAATTACTGGAAAGCTAGAAAGATGGATATTTATTTTTCTGACTCAAAGAACACAAAGAGTGGTAGTAAATGGAGTTGAATCGAAAGTCTCGGAAGTCGTGAGCTCTGTCCCACAAGGTACAGTATTAGCTCCCTTGCTGTTCATAATAATGATTGCAGATATTGATGCAGATATTAAGGACAGTATTGTATCATGTTTCGCAGATGACATAAAGATATGCAAAGAAATATTGAACGAAGGTGACAGAAAAATTACAAAACGACATTCATACATTATTCAAGTGAAGAGAAGACAACAATATGAAGTTCAACGAAGAAAAGTTCCAACTTCTAAGATGTGGTAATAACAAGGTGATACAGAATAAAGGCTACAAACCTGCAAGCCAAACAGATCACACCAAATCCACAAGTCAGGGATCTTGGGGTAATATTGTCGTCGGATGCAGAATTCAGAGAGCACTATAACATCAAAATTACAACGGCTAGAAAAATAATGGGAATCATCTGGAGGAGCTTCCGCAGCAGAAAAGCAAACATCATGCTCACATTATGGAAGAGTCTAGTCCTACCGATAATTGAGTATTGCTCAGTCCTCACAAGCCCATACAGAAAACGAGACATTGCGAACATTGAAGCTATACAAAGAATTTTTACGTCTAAGATAGAGGAAACGAAAGGTGAAGACTACAGGTCTCGACTACAATCCCTGAAACTCTAGCTGGAAAGAAGACGCGAGCGGTACACAATAATCTACATATGGAAAATACTCGAGGGTTTTGTCCCTAACATTAGAAATGAAATAGAAACAAACTGGAATGAGAGAAGAAGCAGATTTTATACTGTCCCAGCTGCGTTGCGACTGGGGGCCATGAAAACGAGGATGGAAAATACCGTCAGAATACGAGGCCCAAAGCTTTTAAATGCCCTGCCAAAAGAAGTGAGGACTCTCCAGCACACCGACCTGAATAACTTCAAGAACCAGCTGAAGAGATTCCTGTGCAAAGTCCTTGAACAGCCATGCATGGCTGGCTACGAAGGCAGGAGATCGGAAAGCAATTCCCTCCTTCACCCAACCCGGCAAAGGAGGCGGGATGCTGCAGAGGGGTCAACCGCAGGTCGATCCTGAACAGTCGTTCAAACCCTCATAAAGTATATATATATATATATATATATATATGTTTTTTAGTGTTAATACAATGTGAAGCGTATTGTTTAAGGTGGCAGGGATGCCACGTGTTCAATTTGCGACCTTCCAATTCCCTTTATGAACCGTTAATTGAAGACTACGAAGTGCCCTTTAATGGGATAATCAAACGGTGGCAATCTTCCGTTCCATGAATTTACCCTTATAAACTTTCAATTATAAATTTGCCTTTATAACGTGTGTGTGTGTGTGTGTGTGTGTGTGTGTGTGTGTGTGTGTGTGCGTGCGCGCGCGGTATAAGTTAGGCTAATTATGCATGATTCAGATTTTACCAATTTTTTCAATAAGTCAACAATTTGCACCTCGCAGTGAATACAATATACAAATGAATCCTCTCCCCTTTTTCTTTCTTGTGATGGTTGAGGGAGGTGGGGGAGAACAAAAACATGCTATACATTACATATTCTTAACAATAAATACCAAACAGTTTTAAGCTCTAACCTGATGCGACTCGGAATGGGAAATTTTGGGTTTGAGATCGGAATCTGCGTTATGAAAGAAACAAACATAGAAGTGTAATCCAACATTATTTACCTCCTCAAATGGAAAAAAGGAATTCATTTCAAAGATTTTTCCCTGCATTTGAATCAGAACTAAATTGAAACCGAAGTCCAAACGGGGGAAAATTAACGTAACTGGAAACTGCGGATAGATCGGAATTGGCCAGGAATCTTTCCCTTTCTCTTTCTCTCTCCACACACACACATATATATATATATATATATATATTATATATATATATATATATATATATACACTAGCAAAGAACCCGCCCTTCGTGCGGGTAGGAAAAATATTCCGCGTTCTAACGAAAATATCACGACTTAACCTAACCAATCGTGAAGAGCGTACAGTTGACCTAACCGGGCATTCAATAATTCTACAGTAGGTTTCGATATATATATATATATATATATATATATATATATATATATATATACAGTGGACAGACAAAGAAAGAGATCGAGAAACAGACAGAGAAACAGACTACTTGTAGAGGGCAGACAAGAAATAGACAAACAAATTCCTTCTTCCACGCCGTGCGTAGACATCTTAGAATCATATGGAAGCGAAAGACACACGTGGTGTTCAAGGAATCAGAAACAATAAGGACGCTTGTCTTTTTAGTCCGGTAGCACAGACCCTGATTTTACTGGAACCCTGCATTGTTTGTTATAAAGCAATTTTTACATATTTTGAAAACTTATACCATCCCATTCAAGCAGTGGCGGTCCTAGCTTACATGACGCCCTGGGCGAACCTCACCTTCAGCGCCCCCCGCCCCTGTTCGCCAACACACACACATTCGAATCCCCCCAAAATAAAGGACAGACATAACTCTTTCACAAAATAACTTTTTATTGGACTAATTGTTGGAACTTCAGAACCAAAACAAAGACTCAAATTTCTGAATTTTACAAATCCTTCATCACGTAAATAGAATAACTCACTTAAGAGAATGTAATTATGATACTATGAACAGGAAAAATACAAATTAAATTGCACAACTGCCATAAATAAACTAGAGAATCAAATTTCTAAATTGTACAAATGCTCTATCACATAAATAGAATAAGACACTTAAGAGAGGGTAATTATTATGCTACACTTTGAACAAGAAACAAAATAAATTGCACCACAGCACAACTGCCATCTAAAGCCTGACTCTTCTTACCTTCCTTGATGCAGTCATTGATCCTTTATTATTTATTTTATTTTATTTTTTATTTTTTTTTATTTTATTTATTTATTCTTTTTTTTATTTTTATTTTTTTTGCAGGCGCTCATGCCGCCCCTCCACAAATGCCGCCCTGTGCGGCTGCCCATATTGCCCATATGAGGAACCGCCACTGCATTCAAGAATCCATCGGGTGTACACCTGACCCCCGCTTGGCTTTTTCAATATGGCCGCCATTTTCCAAGATGGCCAGCGAAACTGAAAAATCCCATATCCTGATCAAAACTTGATGGATTGTGATGATCTTGGTGTCATTTCTAAGGTTTTTTAGGACGATGAGTCGATCTGAAGGGGTTGCAGATACTTTGGGAGTCGTTTTGACCCAGATTCGTCAATACTCAAGGTCATTGGAGGTCAAACGCCCCCCGAAATAAGGAATACCCCATATCCCGAGCAGTCGTGGAGATATTTTGGTGATCTTACTGTCGTTTTTATGGTTTTGGGCGAGACTGAGTAGTTCTATAGGGTTTAAAATGAAATCAGGAATTATTTTCTTTATGGTAAGGTGAATTCCAATATGTCTAATTATTCCTCTTATTTTTTCAGGTTGTTGAGATTATTGCTGATGGTGCTGCCCACCTGGTGGTTTGATGACGTCTTGGTTGTGCTGATTCCAAAATTGTTTTTTTGACTGCTGAATATGGAGAATATACCAAGTGAGCATTGTTTAGTTTTCATTTGCTGAGGATAAATTATTTCAATGCGATTTGTACTCTGAAGAATGGTAAACAAAATTGTTATTTTTCAGGTTCTACAAAAGCTGCAGACGAATGTTTCTTCAAGGATTTCCTGTGTAGCTGTCCTGGAGGTCAGAAAGGTCTTTCAAATTGTGGGAGGATTCAGAAAATCAGAGAGCAGCGACATCAGAAGGCAGCCAGATGTTCGAGCGAGACTAGAGCCTCTCTTGGAAGATGGAGCAAAAATTCTTTGTTGTCACAAGAACTGTGTTTCCACTTATGTGTCCAAGCGAAATTTATCAGCATTCATGAAAAAGAGAGAATGTGATACCCCTACAGTGGAGCCAAAAAGATTACGTAGTGCTGTTCTCAGTGAAGGCCCAGTATATGACCCTAAAAAAACTCTGTTTGAAAGTCAGTGAGTGTATATTACCCAAGAAATATGACATCAAAGTTCCGGTGCAATACCGCATTCCAGCATCTAGGTTTATGACCGATAAGCTTGATGATAAAAAACAAATTACAAAGATGTGTTGATAGAAAAGTGTAAACTGAAAAATGATGAGCAGGTACAAGTTGTACTCAGTAGGTTGTTGGGCATGAAAGGAGATTTACCGGCTGAAGAAGCCCGATACCATAAAGATTACACTTTCTGAGTGTCGTCAGCGAGTATGGGCTCAGAAGACAGGGAAGTCGGGAACTGCTGCACCCAAACTATGTTCTCTACCACCAACAACTGAAGATTTCCATCAAAATGTGCTCAGAGCCCACTACACTGTGGCGAACTGGCTCGATGCACTAAAGTGTGACCTACCACCACTTGATCCTGTGCATTATGGGTGGGAGAGAGACGAAACAAACAGAGTTCTCATCCCAAAAACAGTTGGTGAAGGTGTGTGCTTAGCACCAGATGAAGTTCTGAAGCTAATCAGATGTGGGTGTGAATCACAATCAGCATGCAGGGGTAGTCGCTGCGGCTGCATTGGACGCGGAATCCCTTGCACAATGTTCTGTGCATGTGGCAGCGGCTTGGATTGCAACAATCCATGGACCCAAAATGCAAACGAAGAGCAGACTGTTGATCCTGACGATCCTGACACAACCATGTCTTGCCCCCAATAAATGGTTACCTAATGTGAATAACGGCATCAAAGTTTTCAATGCCAATCCCCAGCTAGGTGTGAGCTTTGTTTTGCTTACGAGGTCATATCTTGGAGCTTTGCAACCTTCTATAGAATGCATGTGCCCTGCACTTCAGCATAAATTGTGGTTTATATCCGAATATCCATATCCATATAATGTGGGTTATGTCATTTAAGCATTATGATCTGGTTTTATCTGCAGAAAAGATGTTAAGTGCTTGGCAGTTAGCTAGATTGTAGAAATTGTCACTGAAATAAAGCAAATACAGTGATGTCAACTGTGGCATTATCATACAGAGTGTCCATAAATGTTTACCCTGAAAACAGTATGCTCTCATGTTTTAATGACGAATCTTACATCCGTTTTCTTTTTACAGGTGATCTCGTACACGCATCGAGTTTCTGTGCTGGTGTGTTTCGTCTCCCGCATTCGCCGCTAGTAGCGCTGTAGTAGCTGTTCAGTTAAGATGGCGTCTGAGACAGAGAAGGCACAATGTGTTGTGTTGCTTGCAGAAACAAAATCTTCTGTCAGTGTTCAGCGAAGGTTCAAAACAAAGTATGAAAAGAATCCACCTGATGTGAAGTTAATTAAGTCGTGGATGAAAAAATTCTTGGAAACTGGAAGCGTGGAAAAGGGAAAGAGCAGTGGTAGACCATCAGTTTCCGATGGGACGGTGGAAAACATTCAAACTGCTTTCACACGGTCACCAAGGAAATCGGTGAGACAAGCTTCATGCCAACTAAAGATACCGAAGTCTACGGTGCACAAGGTGTTACACAAACGTTTGAAGTTCCACGCCTACAAGGTACAAATTGTTCAAGAATTGAAGCCTGATGACCGTCCAAAACGTCAACAATTCGCTATTGACATTTTGAACAGCATTGACGAGGATAATGACTTCTTGTAACGTGTCTGCTTTTCAGACGAGGCTACATTTCATCTTAGTGGTAGAGTCAACGGACACAATGTGCGTATTTGGTGATCGGAAAAACCACGTGCCGTAAGGGAGCATATTCAGGGCAGTCCGAAGATCAATGTCTGGTGTGGACTAATGCATGACCAGATAATTGGTCCTTTCTTCTTCGCTGAGAACACTGTTTCCGCAACTGTGTACCTGGATATGCTCACCAATTACGCCATTCCCCAGCTGCAGGACAGGCAGCCAACTGTCATCTTCCAACAAGATGGGACACCCCTTCATTGGGCGCATGTTGTTCGTGAAACTCTCGACGCAACATTTCCAAATCGATGGATTGGCAGGGACGGGCCAATCCCATGGCCCCCAAGATCATCAGACATTACCCCGCTGGATTTCTTTCTCTGGGGTCATGTTAAAAACTTGGTTTATGCAACAGTTGTTCCAGATATCAGGACATTGCGAGAAGGCATTACGGATACAATTGCAACAGTTAACCCACAAATGTTGGAAAATGTGTGGCGTGAGTGTGAACACCGTTTAGACATTTTACGTGCCACTACGGGTGCACATGTGGAAGCTTATTAAGTTCATTAACTATGTATCAAAACTTTGTATGTTTATCTACTTATGATTAAAATTGTGTTTGAATACGAGTGTTTATTTAAAAGTTATAGCATGCTTTTAATCAAGGTAATCATTTATGGACACCCTATATTTCAAGGCCAAACTTTAACCTCAAATGACCTTGACTTGACCCATGGAGTTGCAAAATGATATCCTACTGTTATCATGTGCCTATAAAACTACTGTCTCGCCAAACACCATAAAAACGACAGTAAGATCACCAAAATATCTCCACGACTGCTCGGGATATAGGATATTCCTTATTTCGGGGGGCGTTTGACCTCCAATAACCTTGAGTATTGACGAATCTGGGTCAAAACGACTCCCAAAGTATCTGCAACCCCTCCAGATCGACTTATCATCCTAAAAACCCCTAGAAATGACACCAAGATCATCAAAATCCATCAAGTATTGACCAGGATATGGGATTTTTCAGTTTCGCCGGCCATCTTGGAAAATGGCGGCCATATTGAAAAAGCCAAGTGGTGGTTAGGTGTACACCCGATGGATTCTTCAATGGGGTGGTATAAGCTTTCAAAATATGTCAAGATTTGCTTTATAACAAAGAATGTAGGGTTCCCACCCCGTGCAACCGGACTATTTCCCAAAAGGGCCGCGAAAGCTAGCGTCTTAACAACAATAGGACGCTTGTGGCTTCCCAGAAAGACCCGCGAAACTTGGCGTCCTAAGAGCCTATAAAAGAGAGAGTGCACTGAAATTCTAACAACAATCATTCACTTTCTCTCCGCATTCTTCACTTCTTGTCTTGGTCGTCACGTCTCACTCTTAGCCTTCGTCAGCAGCAACACTCGTCAAGCCACCCGCTCTCCGGCTTTTGCCGGGGAGCGGCCTGCTGTTCCTTCAAGGCTCCGGTCTATCATCAAGTAAGGCCTTCTACAGACTGCCTGCAGAAGCAATACTTCGAAACCCAGCGCCGTTTGACTTCAGCCGGCCTTAGTCCCTCAAGCAACATCTCGACACTACACGAAGCTAATCAACACTTGAGGCGACATCCTTCTGACCTTGGATTAACTCATCCTTCATCTCAAGTCTATCGGCGCCCGTTCAACAAGCTTCAATAGGCCCCGCTACTGGTCTCAAAGTCATCCTCGACGTGTGAAATACAGAACGGTCAACTTCACCTCGGACCTACAGTCTACAAGGTCAACCTTCAAGTATGTCTACATTCTTCAAAGCTATTACAACATAGTCGGTAAGCTCTCTGTACCTCGTTCTTAAACAATTCTCGTGAAGCCTACACAGTGTAATCGCAGAACCGCGTTAGGCCATACCTAAAAGTGCTTTCAATACCGTTCAAAATAACTTCCCCGTTAAAACTGCAGTAGGCCTATTTATAGCGTTGTATCAAATACCGTAATTTTGTATCACCCTGTTATTGTGATCATCGACAATTTACTTATCATGCATCCTATTGTTTAAGTGTTCTTTTAGGCAGTTCATTCTAGACCGCCTAATCCATTCAGTGTAACAAACGCACGTGCATAATTTCTGTTATCAATAGGCTTCATATTTCATGCTGTGTTCCATTTTGCTTACCATTAGCCTATCATAAATGAGTATTACTAAACAATTAATCTGTATAACCATTTCCTTATTTGCTAATCCTCACTCATATTTAGCATACTATAAATGCCGTTATATAATTGTTAATCACCGTAAATACCTTCATTGCCATGTTAATCACTGTGAACAAATAACTGATTTATTTTCTTAATTAAACACAAAACAACAAGGTAATTTTTCTAACCTTATTAATATTATTTGCTTGGGTGTAATCCAAGCTGGTGACCTGGAATCATTTCGTATCATTTTAGTCAGTCACAAGCGGTAGCTCGCTATCGCTCGCGACCGTTGTACAGCTTGGCCCTCCGGGCGGGTAGCTGTATATTCTGATACGGTTTAAAATTGAATGGATAATAATTTTTTTTTTCACTTTTTCATGTATTTTTTTTATTGGTTCTAGATTTAAAATTATATTATATGAGGCCCTCATAGGAAGAAGTGGCTAAGCGACAAAAGTAAGAAAAACACCATTACCCCCACCCCTCTCACCATTACTCCTACCCCTCTCCCCATTACCCCCACCCTACTCCCCCAATTACTGCTACCCGCCCTCTGGCCGGGTAGCAGTATATGACACAATATATGTAGCAGTATATGTCACATGAAAATCTTAAGATTAAAAAATCTTGACACAATATGAAGCTCAAGATTTTCACGGCTGCGTTCTTTTCTGTAGTTTTATCGCGGTGCTGGGGCCTTCGGACCCAGTAATTGTAACCTAGAACCGGGAAACTTGACAGAGCACATCGGAAGCTCATGGGCTATCAGTTAGTGGTAGTTGCAGAATTTTCCGATGTGCCGTTTAAAGCTGTGCACGGTTCCGAAGAAAGCGGACAGACACACAGACACATTTTAGCTCAATAGTATATAGGATTATAGTTAGCCTAATTCATAGCCACATCAAACCGGTTAACCGTAACACCACTGTAAATTGGCAACTCCAGCCTAGTCATTTAACATTTCAATCATTCTCAAGCAATTAATCATTATTATTATTATAGTGCTAACTTGACGTTAATAACCGGTACCTGAATCGGCTAATACTAGGCCTACTATATATATATATATATATATATATGGCCCGGTTAGGTCAACTGAATGCCCCATTAGATTAATTAAATGCCCCGTTAGGTTAATTGTACGCCCTTGACGATTGGTTAGGTTAAGTCGTGATATTCTCGTTAGTTTTAACGAAAATATCACGACTAAACCTAGTCAATCGTCAAGGGCGTACAGTTGACCTAACCGGGCATTCAATGAACCTAACCAGGTATTCAATAATTTTACCATAGGTTTCGATATATATATACTAGTACAGTTCCCGCCGCTTCGCTGACGGTTAGACAGGCTAAACTACAAAAAAAGAACCCAGCCGTGAAAATTTTGAGCTTCACATTGTGTCAACATTTCTGAATCTGGTATCTCCCAAAACCTCCTCACCCCCATTCATGCAACTTGAGGGCTAACCCCCTCCCCCATTACTCCCACCCCTCCCCATTACTCCACCCATCCCCCACCCTTCCCCCATTGCTAAACTACAGAAAATAACACAGTCATGAAAATCTTGAGCTTCACATTGCCGCCCGTAATACAATTTCTGAATTTTTTTTACAATTTCTGAATTTTTTCTCAATTTCTGAGTGTGACGGACAGACGGACAGACAGACGGACAGACGGACAGACGGACAGACGGACAGACGGAAAGACGGAAAGCTCTCTTATTATAATATAGATATATATATATATATAAAATTATATATATATATATATATATATATATATATATATATATATACGTAATGATCTTGATGACGTCATTTAATTTTTTAAAATTAATTATTTAATTTATTAACACCCAGGTGCACAACCTTGAGACCTAATCAATATGTGTGTGAAGTTTCATGTTTGTAACTGCTTCCATTTTGAACTTATGGCTGGAACACACACACACACGTCCTTTTATTATTATAGATATATATAAGAACCCTCTTTCCATTTCCACGACGCTTGAACTCAAGACCGTGTTTTTGGCCAGGAATACCTATAAGCTTTAGCCTGTGAACGCCGGAATTTTTTATTGGATGAAGTTACGAATTTGGAACGGTATGAATTCGTCCGGTCGTCCATAAGAGGCTAAAGTACAAAGAAAACGTTTTCGCGTGTTACAGACTTCCACCCATGCTCCAATTGCTCCATTCAGGGCGCAAGCAGCTCGCAGGAGTACTACCAAGCTATAGAGGATCAACCTACTTGCGAAACTTCTGTATGTGCTGTATCACTATTATAAGAAACGGTAGTCCTGATTTATCATGTTCAGTACTCGTAGTACTATTCATTATGCTTTGTGCTTGCTTCTGTAGTTTACATAATACAGTACTTAGACAAACTGTATAATAAAGTTGAAATGCGTGATTTATCAGGAGCAAGATGCATTCAAGTTTTTTTTTTCTGGGAATCCAATAAATTACAATTTTTTGCGTATCGAATCAAAGAGAAATTCGTACAGCCCAAAGCTTGCTCTGCACAAACTGGACCAAAAATTCGGAGCACCCACACTTTCAAACCTCCCGCTTATACAGAAGTTTGTATCCACCGAGACCAAAATTTATATTACTTTAACAGAGTGCCATTCGTTATTACGCAATGATGAAAGCTTTCCTACATCTACACAGAATAAAGTCTATCGATGACACTGATGGGAATTCGATAGGCAGATGAGGTGGAATAATACCTCACGGTATTATTTTACCCAGGGACCTCGACGGAAAATAAAAATGCTATCAACTTGATGAAATTTATGCTATCATGAGAGCGTTCTTCCGTGATAGAACAATTTCTATCAGTTTTATAAAAATTCTACAGGGTCTGAGTGAATGCTGCTTGCATATTAATTAGTATTTATAAATACTACTTTATTTTCCCATATAATGCTAAAATATTTCAATACCGAATATATATATTATATATATATATATATATATCCATAAATTATCTTCACAAATTCAATAGAAATGGAGTTGAATTTGTAAAGGTAGTTTATGAACACCTTATATAATCAATTCAGTGAATAAAAATTTCCAGAGCATTTATGCATAAACTACTATTCGTAGTATCAAAATATAATTTAACTGTAAACTGTCTTTTACAAGCGAAAAAGCTTAACAGGCAAGCTCTTCTGCTTTCTACTGCTCTTCTGAACTCTCTAACTGCATGCCTCCTGCTTTAAGGAGAACACGCAGCACCAGACTTTCTACACTTTCTCTTTCCTTTTCTGTCGAACTCCCTAACGTATTTTCAATCTTTCATCTACTCAACCGGTCAACTCTGGAACAATATTCCTCAATCCATCTTCACCCCTGTCTATAACCTCCATTCTTTCAAACGCAGTGTTCATGCATGTCGAAAACCCTGGACCTTGATTTTGGCTCTGCTCTTTCTCTTGCATTTATAGCTCAAACCAAACCGCTAATAATGTTTTCAGAATGAGAGAAGAACCAATGGAGCAGGTACAAGAATTTAAGTATCAGGGTCAAACTATCACCAGCTCCTTGGAGTGACGATTCAGACATAAGGAAACAATATCGAAGTTACTGCGCTAAGACAAACATGATTATTAGGAATTTCAAATTCTGTACAAGCGAAGCTAAAGACACTCTTTTTCCTGCTTTCTGCACTAATATTTATGAGCAACAACTCTGGGTTGATTATAAAAACGGTTTCTGCATAATCCTCAATTTACTTTACAACAAATCGTATATACTGCTGCACGAGTTACTGTCAAGATGCTCAGCCTCTCAAATGCTCACTAACCGTGACGTTCCGGGCCTCCCTGAGTTAACAAGACGCGCTCAATACAGTCTTATGCGAAGAATTAAAAACTTAGACAATCCAATTGTCCAAGCTATTCATCAGTTCCAGAAGTCTTTTTTTTTTTTATTTATTGTTTAATTAGTTATTACCTTGATGGATACCGTACCTTTTTAATTTGTTGGATCTGTCTCCTGCCAATAAACATTATCAATGCCATATATGCAGTATGTTGGTATTGTAATATTTCAATATTGCCTTCAAGAATATTGTACTATTTTATGGGATTTATACCCTGCCAATAAAGCTTATCTTTATCATTACCATTATTGTAGAACTACCCATTAAGTTACAGGAGCTACTCAAGTTCAAGAGTATCACGACATATTCCTGAACTAAATTAAATAGTGAAAATGATCCCGTTTTCTATGCACGCCGTATGCGCAAAATCTAAAATCGCCACATTAAATTTTACGAGGTTTTACTTTACTTTAAAAAGTCGACATTACCGCATGGAATAACAGTTCTCGCAGTTAAAGCGATTGTGATACTTGAATAATGTTAAGTACTGCAAGTTCCAAAAATATTTTAAACTAAAGGCTTCAAACTGATTCATAATTTCATCCCAATATATGGGTTAATTTGATTAAATTTCAAGCGAGTACATTTCTATTTAGATTTTATGCCAGCGCCCAGAGGGTAACACCGTTTTCCTTTAAGTGAAGTGAAGACACCGAGGTCGGGGTCCGAACCCGATGATGGTGGTAATAATAATCTAGAAGTAAACGCAATGGCCGGCATTAGTTGGTTTGAGCATTGCGCCAGTTTCTGAGCCTTCTCATTGATTACTATTTACTCAGATTTGAATATTTTTCAGAGTAATATATAGATATAGATATATATATATATATATATATATATATATATATATATATATATATATATACATATACATACATATATATATATACATATATATATATATATATATATACATATATATATATACATATATATATATACATATATATATATACATATATATATATACATATATATATATACATATTATATATACATATATATATATATATATACATATATATATATACATATATATATATATATATATATACATATATATATATACATATATATATATATATACATATATATATATACATATATATATATATACATATATACACATATATATATATATATATACATATATATATATATATACATATATACACATATATATATATATATACATATATACACATATATATATATATACATATATATATATAATATATATATATATATATATATATATATATATATATATATATATTTAGACGCAAAAAGCTTGGCCAATTTTTCATTGCTTTTTCGATGCACTGAATAGAAATTACAAGAATCAAAACTCAGTTCAGACTGTTGGATAAATAATTCGGTTTTCAGCTGACTTCAAATTGGTATACTAATTTTTTAAATACTTGCAGTGAAATAAGGGATAGTAGAGATTTTTCTAGAATGGAAGCAAAACGTTCGCTGCCAAGCCTAAGTGCGCCGCAGCATAGCAAGAAAGTTTTGTTTATGCAATAAATTACGTAGTCATATTAGATTTTAAGACTTTTCAACCTTACACCCAGGGCCGGCGAGAGCTGCCACGGGCCCCGGGGAAGGATTGGTATGTGGGCCCCCCTATTTACTCAGTATTTTATTATGAATGTTTTTTGTGTACATAACAAGCAAACTGATTACATGTCCAAGTCACTATTCAAAGCATACAGTATGATAATCTCTATAAAATATTATGTTCATTAATTATATTTCCTGTTATTTAATCAATTACTTTATTAATATTTTTAGATTTTATCTCCCCTCTTTCCGGGCCCCGGGGATTTAACCCGGCTTCCCCGCCCTCTCGGCGGCCCTGCCTATATCCATTAGTTTAGAAGGACAACATTACCACATAGAATGATAGTGTCGTCTTTGTACGATCTATACTCGTCGTTGCATTTTGTTGTTCGTTGTTTTAAGACAGGATATTAACAATAAAGGTTTTGAGTGAATCTGACAGTGTCAGTCAAAGTCCCGTATAAAGAGAAACGAGTCCTATCATAGATGAATATTTTAATCGCGGCTGGTATAAAAGCACTGTAAAGTATTGTTGGGAAAGCTAAAGTCTACTGGTGACGCTGCAATTCGCCCTGGTAGTAGCTGGTCACGTTTTTTTGGCACGGCAGAAAATATCAGCGCTGTCGGTGAGCTGATCTGCAACAAAGATGATGCACCAACATAAGCACCCAACGAATCTCTAGATTTACAGGTATCTCGCGATAATCTGTCCAACGGAATTAAAACTGAATCTAATCTTAAAGTTGTTCATGGAAATAAAGGTGCAAAAACTAACGGCAGCAAAGAAGAAAACATCACTGGACGGATGTAAATGTTTGTCGAGGCGTTTTCGCACGAAGCAGTCCGCCAACAAAAATTGATTTCCGATGAGAAGCGTTTTACTGTGGCAAACGACAAAACACTCAGAATGACCGTTTCTACGCCAATATGGACAAGAAAGTAGAAACAACGTCCGTAATGGACAAGAAAGTAGAAACAACGTCCGTAATGGACAAGAAAGTAGAAACAACGTCCGTAATGGACAAGAAAGTAGAAACAACGTCCGTAATGGACAAGAAAGTAGAAACAACGTCCGTAATGGACAAGAAAGTAGAAACAACGTCCGTAATGGACAAGAAAGTAGAAACAACGTCCGTAATGGACAAGAAAGTAGAAACAACGTCCGTAATGGACAAGAAAGTAGAAACAACGTCCGTAATGGACAAGAAAGTAGAAACAACGTCCGTAATGGACAAGAAAGTAGAAACAACGTCCGTAATGGACAAGAAAGTAGAAACAACGTCCGTAGTGTTTCGGAGGGAGATGTCACATTTCAGGGCTACGTCGTAGTCAATGTCGTAACACCGTTTCCCGTTGATCAGCGACGTTAAGCGACATTGGGTCTGGGTAGTAGTTGGATGGGAGACCGTCCGCTGCGTCCAGACTATGTAGCGACCCGTGGTTCGGATCCCACGTAAAGCTGTAGGTCTCCTCCGTCATATGACCTTAGATGTTGTGAAGGAGGTTAAGCAAAACCAATAATTAATTATTATGTCAAATTTCAGTGAATTTATAATTGATGACGCCGTTTCCGCTTCCTCTGTTGGTGAAATTGACCTTAGGTTCGCTGAAAATTTGTTCAAAATCACTTCAAAATGCTAAATTATAAACCGAAAACGTTTTGTATTGCATGTTCTCATGCATTAAAACTCAAATGCCAGAATGCACTTTCAAGATACAATACTTGGGACATTAAGTTTTTGAGGCTTCAACAGCATTTTTACATTAAAAAGGGCTGAATCTGGGGGCATTTTTTTACTGTTTTACACACTCGTATATACAGGACAAAGTATCTAACTATAAATACCAAGAAGGTCAATATGTCCCAAGTTAGCCCCATTGTCCCAAGTATCCCCAGTTGACGGTATATAAAGATACAACGATGATCATCATTTGTAAATTCATACATTTTGCATTCATTATTATTATCATAAAATAAATTTATATCTTTCGATGCACAGTCAATCGGCACCAAAGAACAAGGCCCATACATCATACATATACAGTAAATGCCTGATACAAGTGTAAATGGTCTCCATAACTGATACGCACTTATATATAATATTATATATATATATACACACACACACAACAGCCTATATTCTTACTGCAAGTTGTATGCATACTGTACATACTAATAATAAACAAAACAAAAAATTACCACTTTGTTCGAACCCGTCATAAATAACGTTGAAAAGAATAAAATGTTCATAATTCTGCATGATCCACTTCATTCTTGAAGTATACGCAGTATGGCAAACCATGTTCAAACACCATAAATGCGAATGCCGTGACTTTCGTAAAAAAACAAACACAAATCATGCTTCGCGATTTTTCGTTCTACGATACGAACCTAAATGAGCGTTTTATTGCTGCTAAATCTCTCTTTATCTACGCTTTACACGCGGAATATAACAAACTATTAACCATTCGGTTTCTCGTAAGACCCGATTTTAGAGCGATCTTCCTGGCAAGTTTATTCCCTGGAATTAGTTTAATAATACGTCGGTTTCGTGCATGCGTCTCTTTCCTTTCCCAACTCAAATGCAAATTGCACCGCAAACTCAAAACGGAATACACTGCCTACATACACACATACATACGCACAAATAGCCACTATATGCCTGTATGTACGTACACTTCACAGCTGATTTGCCTTTTCATCGAAGAAATTACAAAGAGAAAAAAAGAAAAAACCCTGCCGTTACTTGAACGAGAATCTATTTGAAAAAAAAGGGGGGTGGGGAAGAGGGTAAAAAGAGGGTCTATTTTAATTCAAAATTTATAATATATATATATATATATATATATATATATATATATATATATATATATATAATCGAGAAATGATTCAGTTTAACTATAATTAAACTTATCCGCTATTTTATTAGATAAATCTTCTTATACTTCACATTTAATTTAATTCTATTCCTTTTATCTTTTCAAACATGAAATAGTCATCAATATATTGAAAGCTTTTTTTTCTTTTTTTTTCAAAGTTTCTATTCTGCAAACATTCTTCAATGAAAATTTTCGTATATGGATTTATTGCATTTCGATTCATGATTATTTGGTCTCTTAAAATTTTATTGGAATTTAATAATTAAAAAATGATGGATATATATGTGAAAAAAATTATAGGCCTATAATATATATAATATATATATATATATATATACGGGCTCTGCGAATCACAATTTTTTTTTCGAATCTCGAATCAAATCATCCCAAACAATTCAAATCGAATCTCGAATCGAATCAACTGCACACATATAGATTGAAGTGTTTCTACACACAATTAGTAATAAGCATAAAATTAATTAAATCTTGTTGAGAACAAAGGACAAAGTAAATCCTTCTAAAAGAAATGTATTAAGTATTTGATCATAAGGAGGAACAATGGTATTAAAGTATGATAAAAATGTTATTGCACAAGAGATTGCTCTCAATATATAGATTGAATTATAATCTAAGTAAAAAGAAAAGTGTTTATTTACGAAAGTGTTCTTCAAAACATCACTGATGTTGTTTACCAGACTTAATGGAGATTCGAAAATATCGAATCGGAGCCCAAGCTAACAAATCAAATCGAATCCTCTCTCCCGATTCGATATCAAATCGAATCTCGAAGCTTCGCAGGGCCCATATATATATATATATATATATATATTATATATATATATATTTAACTGCAAAGAACACGCAGTATAATTAACGCAAAGAACGACGCTTGTATAGTAGAACATTCCGCGCAAGCGCAAGCGTCGTTCTTTGCGTTATATATATATATATATATATACTACTTCTGCATGCCCTACACAAAGTTAACTTTTTGAGATTTCCCCGTTCGAGTGGTATGCAGGACATTTCACCAAACTTTGATAGCTCTCTTATTTTAGCGAATACCCATAACTCCGGTCGGGATCAACAATCTGGGAAAAGCCTGTAGGGGACGAGAGACCGTTTAATAATATTTTCCTCGACAGCAAAGAAGAAAGTTTAAAGCGCAGCACTTACCTTTATCACACCGCTTTAAACAGCATCTTTGTCATCCAAAAATGAGCAATAAGGTTATTATCTGATGCTGATTTCAATGATCATTCGCGTGCATTATTTAAAGAGATAAAACTACTAAAGCTCAATGATGTAATGAAACTGGCCCATTTTATTTTTATGTATGAGTGTAAGAACAAAATCATTAATTTACAATGGATAAATAGATATTTTGTAACTCATCAAGAAATCCATTCATATCAAACCAGAAATAGATCAAAGCACGTTATTCTTCAATTTAGATCGTCTTCATCTCAAAAATTACCCATTTTTGTTGGGTTGAAACTATGGGAGGATTTAAATGCTGATATAAAAAATATTGTAAATTTAAATTCGTTTAAAACCAAATTGAAATTTCGATTAATAATGGAATACTAATAAAAATCTACGATTAAATGTACATTATTCGCTATTGTTCATCTCTCATGTCTAATACCGATTTCTTTGTATCGTATTGATATCATACCTTCAATAATGACTTTCTATTTGTTTTATATCTGTAAAAAACTTAAGGTGAATAATATACTCTAATTAATAATTCTTATTCATGATTAATATATTGTTAATAATAATAACTTTTAGTTTTAATTAAGAGCCCAGTAAAGCCTAAAGCTTCAGGACCAGATTAAATAAAATAAATAGTCCAATTTCACAATTATTTATGTTAAAATAAACAAAAATTTAAAAAAATTGTATTTACTTTATCAATAAAGGTTATTCAACTCAAAATACATGAAAAGTAGGTAGTGACTTTGGCAAGCTAGTTGCCAAAGGGGGCACCAAGAGAAATACCACACAAAAGTTCATGTTCCGTGGCAGCAAGCACGATTTCTTGTGCTTACGTTTCATAAACTATTTATGCGACTTCGGGATGATTATTCGCTAAAATGAGAGACAAAGGTGTGGTGAAATGTCCTGTATGCCACTCGGAAAAAGAAACGTCAAGCTTTAAACTAAGGCATAGTTAGATATTATATATAGGCCTATTATTCTGAGTTATAATGTTTTAATATAGATGTCCGTAACTTTTGGGGTACCCTATATAAACTGCACTTGGTATCATAATTAAAAAAAAAAATTAAGGTGAATATAGAGTTTCGGGGCCACTTTTTTTCTAAACCCCTGATTGGGAAATAACGCAAACCTAAAACGACCACCTAAACTACTGCAACCTAACCCGGACGGAAGACATCGTAACTCGTCCGATGAATGAAATAGGTGGATCCCCGAAATCTGGTGTCCCCGAAATGCAATATCAGCCATCACATTAAAAAAAAAAAAATTAAAAGATACATAAAATACAGTCACAATACTGATCTAAGTTATATGGAGTATCCATTTGGTCAAATTTTGCAGAACTGAAAACCTGAAGAGACAGAACTTCGATCCAACTTAACCTAACCTAATTTAGCACGTTCAAGATTAACTGAAATACTGTACGTGGATAGAGAAACTCTCTCTCCATTATTTTTTTCCCCTTTTAAAAAGCGAAGAGGCTGCTTGAATAACTTAAAAAGAATGAAAATCGATGCGAACATAATTGCTGAAGAATTAATGGAGACGAGGGTACTTTCCTGTTATCCCCGACCCCAGACTTTTTGTCAGATTCGTACGCCACTTGCCAAATTTTTTTTTTTTTAATGTTAAGTAACTAACCTAACCTAACCTAACCTAACCCGTGGTTAGGTTAGGTTTGGTTAGTTACTTAACATTTAAAAAAAAATTGGCAATGAAATTTGTCAATCTGGCAAAAAGTCTGGGGTCCGGGATAACACGAGAGTACCGAGACGAGTTCTAATTTCAAAACTAATTTATTTAAAAACTGAGATTTGAGATACTAAAAGAAGAGAATTTTAATTACTAAATGGGTAATTTTATGTGCTTTTTAAGTTTAGAAGTTGTAGGTTTTTTTGTTTTTTTTAATTAAAACAAAATCTCGAAGTTGATGTTTATAATTTTCAGTTTTCTTTTGAAAAGTTTGATGACGTCATTGAAACCGACTTCATTCACGTACATAAAAAAGTTGTTGTTATTAATTAAGTCGACGAAAGAAAAATGTAAAAATGTACTTACAAAGTTCTCGCGTCACTGGATTCTGTTTGTTGGGATGACTTTGATGGTGGTCGTGGGACGGCTCTGTGAGCCTCGAGGCATTCACTGTCGTCTCCTGAAGAAGGTAACTCCTCGAGGGGCTCGAAAAGAGGGAGTCCGTTGATGGGGGGCCTTGCGATATTCGGGGTGCAAGGACGACTCGGCACTTCAAGTAGGCCCGAAGGGGGAACTGAGAGAGGGAGTTGGGGATTAGGTACCTCCCGAAGGTTGTGAGGCAAAGGGTTGTTCCGCTGTAAATGGGGACTAGTTGGATGGTTTGGGCTATGTGGCAGCTGCGCAGAGTGGAGGGACTGTAGCGAAAGTACGGAATGTGGCGTGGAATGAAGTGTAGTGAAAGAAACGGAGGGAAACAATGTAGTGAGGATAGGGCCATGTGATCTGCCAAAGGAACAAGCGGCCATCAGTTGTGGTAGATAAATTTCCTTACTCCATTTACTCAATATTCGTTTATCGACATATTACAAAAAAATATTCGTTTCAAACTATAATTGGCACTAGAGTTACAAAAATGTTTTCCTTTTTGTAACAATATTCTACATTAACCTCTTATCATAAGGACAAGACTCATAAGTAATTGAAATAAAAAATTTATTCTATCTACCACTGGAAGGATTTAAAGGAATTTAGTTTTCCGCGATTCCTTGCTCTCACTTTGAGGTAACACCATCAACTGCATTATAAATACAATGTAATGTCAATAAACAACACACTTATGAATTACACACTATATACTCTGTAAATAAATATGGGCTCACTTTTAATAACTAATATATATATATATATATATATATATATATATATATATAATATTATATATATATACACACCACGGCTCACTTAAATTTAGGTTATACGCAATTTAACTATCACAATTCGTCAAACTAATGAAACACTGAAAAATGTGAAATACTGTAAAAGATAAATAGGAAACTAAGATTTTTAACAACCGCAATTTTAACACCAAATACACACGACACTTTATTTCTTCGAATTAATTTGTTGGTTTATTTAACTAATTGCCTTGAATAAAAACTATCACAGATTTAGTAATTACTGAAGGGGATAGTTATTATTGCTACAGATTACAAGTACTTAAATTATTAGGTTATATAGTATTTTCCTTATCAATCTTCACCGCGTTGTCTTTACACTGTGCAACGATGGCCTGAAACGAAAGAAATATAAAACTTAAGTTTCATAGCCTACAGTTGTATACATATGGGCCTATATATATTAAAAAATTATTGGCACCGTCCAACGATGTAGCTAGCTTCTTGCAGCCACTTGTGATTTACTTATTTTATGCTTGAAAATTTAAAAAATGTAAGCCCAAGCTTAGAAACACTACGACTAACCTATATATAACCGAAATAAGACGCTAAGTTTAAACTACTGAAATTAGGCTACTGATGCCTAGCCTCGCACTTGCCCCTTCCATCAGGTCTACAATATATTAGGAATTAAAACCGGTAAAAACTGGTAATGTCAGCAGTAAATTTCCATATTTATCTCCCCGCTACCAATTTTGACAGAATATTTTCGTTAAAACTAACGAAAATATCACGACTTAACCTAACTAATTATCAAGGGCGTACAGTTGATCTATTATTAATTACAACATTTTTTGTTTCTGGAATGGTATTTACTATTTACTAATAGATCAACTGTACGCCCTTGATAATTGGTTAGGTTAAGTCGTGATATTTTCATTAGTTTTAACGAAAATATTCTGTCAAAAGTGTGTGTGTGTGGGGGGGGGGGGGGGGGGGGGGGGGGGGAGATAACCTACAAGTGCCCGAATCTAAATTGTTCCATTTAAATATTATCACAATATTAATATTCCAGCACAAACACTAATTCCATTAGTCAAAGCACTTCCGACTGTCACAAAAGCGCAGTTGAACTGAGATACTGTGTAGCTCAACTAGTGCTAAAAAAAAATAAAATGTCAAATTAATTTCAGAATTCCTTGTTTTAAAAACAATTTTGAGCTTCAAAACTGCATTAAATAAAGGTATTAGTAATTAAAATGCAGTATAGCTGTTATCGCAGTAATTATTAATTAGGCGAAAGAGAGTTCTGATTGGCTAAACGACAAGCCAATCAGAGAGTGCATACTCAGTACTGCAGTTTCGAGGCGAAACTCAAATGCCCTAAAAATGTATTTACAGTACTGCACACGGATATTGCATGAACGAGTAATGTTTTAAGTTCCCAATGTTTGTTAATTTTACTTATCATAATTTTTCCCTATCATAAGTGATATAGTGAATGATTTTATTTAAACTTCATACTGAAACCATTTTGTTTTTATTCAAATCATGAAACTATATATATATATATATTATGCACAATGACAACAAACCCGTGTTGCCATCGTTCATTAAAAGTTTAGGAGCTATTGAAGAATAAGGACCCCAGCCTTCTTTAGTTAGCTTAAAAGGCTAACTAACGAAAATATCATGACCTAACCTAACCAATCGTCAAGGGCGTACAGTTAACCTAACAACTGGTTAGGTTAGGTCGTGATATTTTCGTTAGTTAGCCTTATAAACCTAACTAAAGAAGGCTGGGGTCCCTATTCTTTAATAGCTCCAAAGTTTATATAGGCCAACACATAATATCTATAAAATCATTTGAATATGTTCCTATTTTTCACGGTGTTCCAGAAGTCAGGACACATACAAACTGTGCCTTTTCAATATATACCAGCAAAAGTGGGCCCTACGGGCCCATTTAGCTAGACCTGCAGTGCTGGGTCCTTCGGCCCCCCAATTACTCGGGAGCCAATAGTTTTCGGTCAATGAAACTATAAAAAAGAAAGCAGTCATGAAAATCTTAAGCTTCACAAATCTTGATACAATGGGTTCGGATGTGAAGTTTAAGATTTTTATGGCTGCGTTCTGTTCTCTAGTTTCATTGACCGAATAATTGAACCCTCCGTAATTGGAGGGTCAATTATTCGGTCAATAAAACTATAGAAAATAACGCAGCAATGGAAATCTTAAGCTTCACATCCGAACCCATTGTATCAAGCAATGAAAATCTTAAGGCGCTAGAGTAAGTGGACCCCCAATTTCTGATGAGTCTAGTTTTCGGTCAAGAGAACGCAACCATGTAAATCTTAAGCTTCACAAATCTTGACACAATGTGAAGCTCAAGATTTTCATGGCTGCGTTCTTTTCTATAGTTTTATCGCGGTGCTGAGGCCTTCGGGTCCAGTAATTGGTTGAGGGAGGCTGGTCACACATATATTTTCGTTCATTACTCATCACCCCAATCCACCATACGAAGTTTGGTCGAAAGCGGTTCAGAAACGGTATTTTTCTGTGGACACACACACACACACACACACACACACACACACACACACACACACATTTGCTAAATTAGTAGTAATTATTATTATTATGATTATTATTATTATTATTATTATGGAAAAAAAAATATATATATATATATATATGATACACACAGACAGTGCATGGAACAAGGAACTCTTCTGAGATAATTAAATCCACTATAGTCCGAATAAGTAATGGTAAATGACAAATACCATAGTTTTTCTTTTTCATGATGCTAGCCCGACGTGAGCAACGGGTCACTCGCAAAGAGGTCCCAGAGTTCATTCCCATCTTGAAACGGACATGTTATGTGCTTTGAAAAGTGGACGCTCAATTCTGCCAGTTGAGTTTTAAGTTTTGGTTTTTGGCTAAAAATATAATAGTTACCCCTTTTTCTTTGACGTATTCAATCTGACGTGAAGGCAGCGAGTCTTCTGATTATATTGAGGTTCTAAATGTAGCAGAGCTAGGCTGCTTTAAACCCTAGATCCATGTCCCAAAGCTGGATCCTGTCTGCTTTGCAGATAGCTGGTGAGGGAAGCTATATTTATGGGACCTCTTTGCGAGTGACCCGTTGCCCACGTCGGGCAAGCATCATGAAAAAGAAAAACTATGGTATTTGTCATTTACCATTACTTACTCGGACTATAGTGGATTTAATTATCCCAGAAGAGTTCCTTGTTCCATGCACTGTCTGTGTATCATAAAAAACTCAGGGGACCATTCTGAGTTCATTCCCATATATATATATATATATCAGGTCATCCCATAAGTAATGTCGTTTTTTAGATCGGAATTTGAAGGACAAAAAAAACTCAACTAAAACTTTTTAATCTAATATATATTTTTTATCGGAATCAATGACACTGCCAACGTCCTACAAGCTTTTCAATGCCATGTTTATAAAATTCAGGCGGTTTGGAGGCAAAAAATGTACAAAGACTGGTGTGCATGTCATCTAAAGAAGTATACTGTTTCTCGTTAAGATAATTTTGCAGACTCCTGAAGAGATGATAATCTGAAAGCGCAAGGTCTGGAGAATATGGAGGATGTGGAAGTTTTTCCCACCCAAGCTCCTCAATTTTTGCAGAAGTGATCCGAGCGGTATGAGGACGTGCGTTGTCGTGGTGGAACACGATTCCTTTCCGATTAACCAAAGAAGGTCTCTTTTCTTTGTGGTGTTCAATCGATCCAGTTATTGACAGTAAACTTGAGCGGTGATTGTTTGGTTGTGTGGTAAGGTTTCAAAGTGTATTACACCACCTTTATCCCACCAAACACTAAGCAACACCTTCCGAGGGTGAAGATTTGGTTTTGACTGTGGTGTCGCTGGTTCTCCGGCACAAACCCACTGTCGACGGCGCTTAACATTCTGGTACGGTATCCACTTTTCATCACCAGTCACTAAACGGTGCAAAAACGGATCTTGGAGTTCACGGGAATGAAGAGCTGTGCTAATGTTTACCCGCACCCTCAGACTGTCGACCGACAATTCATGTGGCACCCATTTTCCTAACTTAGGCACTTTCCCGAGTTGTTGCAAGTGTCGATGGATGGTGGACGGGGATGAATTGAGTTTCTGGGCCAATTCTTCGACAGTTGTTGAACAGTCTTCTTCAAGTGAGGCTAACAGCAGGTCATCATCAAAGTCAGCAGGGCGTTCAGAGCGTGCTGCATCTGTCAAACAGCAGTCACCATTCCTAAACTTTTGAAACCATCTTTGACATTTCCTCACATGCAGAATATCGTTGCCATAAACGTCCTGAATGTTTCGCGTTGCTTCAGTGGCACTATTCCCTTTTTTGAACTCGTAAAGCATTATATGCCTGATATGCTCTTCTCATACCGCCATGTTTATGAGGGGTTCACATAAAGCAAAACACACGTCTTCACTGGTCAAGGTTTGTAATGTATGTAGCGAAACACGATATATCTCCTCTTAGATATAACCTTCGGAAAATTTATGCTTAAACCGAGTAGGACTAGTTTAAACTTAATCTATCGTAAAAAACGACATTACTTATGGGATGACCTGATATATATATATATATATAATATATATATATATATATATATATATATATATATATATATATTAAATAATACAACGCGAGGTATGTGTGTAATATTTTTTATCTAAGGAATGATACGACGAAAAAAAAAAAACGATTTGAATAATTAAAATTTAATACAATGAGCCCACCCCAAGCAAGTGCTGGGCATAACAGCTATATATATATATATATATATATATATATATATATATATATTTCACGAAAGTAATACGTGAATAATATTTATGATGAAAATAACCACGAAGGAAAAAGGAAACAAAATGGTGCTCAAGCGCTTTCCTCTAATGACATCCTCAGGAACACTGAGGATACAGGTGTGTATGGCAGGTCGGTGTAAAACAACCGATCACCAAAAGTAACATTGGAGCAAGTGTAGTTTACGTTCCCCTACATTATCCTAGTGTAGTTTTCCCCAACTTTGTCCACGTATACCTAATCAAATAAAACGTTAAAACTAACGAAAATATTACGACAACCTAACCAATCGTCAATATATATATATATATATATATATATATAATATATATATATATATATATATATAAATTGACGATTGGTTAGGTTGTCGTAATATTTTCGTTAGTTTTAACGTTTTATTTGATGGATTCATTTAAAAAATGTCTCCTAAAGATCCTAGTGTAGTTTACGTTCCCCAACTTTGACCTAGTGTAGTTTGTGTCCCCTTTTGCGTCAGGTGGACGTAAACTACACTTGCTCCGTAACATTGAGGCAACCCAGTCGACACTATTCCAAGCCAGTCTGAAAAATGGGGACGGAGTTGTTCCCTTTTACTTCCTTCGTACTCAATATGTCATTGAAAGAGGCTGTAACGCCATCAACCACGCGAAAGAAGTCCCTGGGGGTGAGCCAAATACATTACGCGCAACGGGTTCGTCACTGCACCCCTCTTCCCATTTCTCAGAATGACTTGGGACAGTCGTTGGCTGAATAGTTGACGTTACCGCCCATCTCAATGCCTTCTAGTACACGAAAGACGTTAAACAAACCAACCAACCAACCCCGGAGACTTGACAACGGGAGCAGGAGAATTTGTGTATTTCGATCTAGCATTTTTTATACTTTATATTAAGGAATTACACTTCAATCAACTTAGAGAATGTTTTGCTGTTTTACCGATATGAAATCTACACAACCGTAGTACATCTCTGATAAGTATTATTATCATCATTATTATTATTATTATTATAGTATATATCCAAAACCCTAATGCACATATAACCAAGAAACGAAATGAAGTTACTGTAGGTTCAATTTTCATACGTGTCAACTTAATTTAAACTCGTTTATTTTGTTTGGAAAGTGCCCCAAATACAGAAAACGACTTTCATTAGAGCCTACGGAGAACCAAACCTTTACTCTCCCTTTGTGAGAGTTTATACGTACATTAATCCTGAGTTTCTGTATTTTATTTTACTGAATCCACCTTATGCATTAAAAAATTAACAAAACTGGTGTTTACATCTCGCTTAAATGTAATAAAAATGAATGACTATTATTAATTAATAATTAAGTTTGGGGTCGGTCAACATCCTTCGTAACGGCCTCAAAAGGTCATATGACAGGGGCAACCTATTAAAATTTTAGTGGGATTCGAACTATGTAAGAGTCAGTACATCAATTGAACGCGGAGGACGGTGACCCACTCAACTACTAAAGAGGCCCATCGTCGCTTAACCTTTGTGATTTAACGGGAAGCGGTGTTGCAACGTGCCATGAGTTAGGCCTGCATGTTAATATTATTATTTAATCCAATGCTAAAACTATTGATTTATTTTAACTAGGGATGTACCGAATAACTTTTATATGTTTTTGATCGAATACCGAATAGTTGACAAATGGAACTTAAAATATATTTTTTTTATTTCAAAGAATAATTACAAACAAATCCAACTTGTCATAGTGATACTAATAAGTAATAACCTTACAAAAAATGAACAGGCAGTAATAATAATTACCATAAAAACAAAACCTAAAAATTGAAATTTAAGGCAAGCAGATTATCGTGTAAAAAAATTAGTCGTTCAGCAGCATCAGGAGCAAAACGATTACGTGCGCTGGTAATTATTAAATTTTTCGCAGAACTGAACAGCCATTCACGTCGTACGCTTGCGGGTGGCATGGTGAGATATTTGCGAGCAAGCACTAATAGTTTCGGGAATCTTTTGCCATTATGGCGCCACCAATCAAGAGGATTCTTGTCGCGACTGACCTCTGATACCTTTGAAAAGACGTCTAATTCTTTTTGACAACTTGGCTGGGTACTTTTGATAGGTGGAGGCATAATTGATTGTGAAAAAGTAGCAACCTTATCGAAGTAGTTCCATAAGTCAACCTTCGGTTTCTTTTTGGAAGGTTCTTGATCTCGTGAAACAAAAGCAGTTGCTTCATCGCCATGAGTTGTTTATATGTAGGACGAGCATTAGGTGATGCAGACACAGTGATTATCTATGTCACTGCGCAAGTAAATTTAAAACGAGGATCTAAAACTTGGGTAATCATACAAGTAATGTCTATCTTCCACTGTTTGAAGCGATTCTGTAAATTTTCAGTTAAATTGGTTTTCATAGTATCAATACCTGCATCATCAGTTATGTTACGCAAAAATACCACGAGACCTGTTACACCTGAAGATACCATGGTAAGACAAGAATAATCAGGGGGAAAGTCATTCGTTAATTTTTCACATGGGCTTAAAAAACCTTACAACAGGCTGAATAAGAATCCACTGATGGTCATTGAGGGTTGATATGTCATAGTCCGAGGTATATGTAACAACTGTAGTGTTTTGTTTTGTTGAAGTCGTTGTAGCATATACAATGTACTGTAGAGTTCTATCGGGTGATAACGTTTCTTACAAGTTTGTTTTCGGATAAATTATGTTGCTTCTGGATTTCCTTAAGTCTGTCACTAGAGATGAATGATTAAAATGAGAACAGACTCGGCACACAATTGCACATACTGAATGTCTGAGACAGACTTCTGGCTAAGAAGGGCTTCATTAACTGCAAATGCTAAAGTGGATTCGTCAGCCAGACTCCTTACTGAGCGGACGCATTCCCTGGGCTCTCTGATATTGTTTCTCATTTTGAATATTGCTGATTAATTTACTTTTGGAAAGTTTTGAATTTTATATACTTGCGTTTATATTCACATTGTTATAGTTAAGTAACTGAATATTAGTTTTTTAGCGATTTAGAAGTTTTCATAGCGTGCCGGCTTAATTTAACTTAAACTTGTGACGGTTATAAACGTTAACTACTTTAATTTGCGCAATGCCGTTGCAGAAAGCGTCGTGTGCTTAGACAATGTTCCCTCTAATTTTGTGCTGCTTATGTGCGCATTTTGTTTCTTGTGTGCAACATTCCCAATAATGTTATAAAATTGTGCAAACTTTATAATTTGGCATCATTCATTGAATCATCAAAAAAATCAATAAAGAGGAGGTAGATGATTTTGAAAGATTAACAATTGTATCATTATTTTAAAACATAGCACCATATTATACTTTTTAAGGAGACAATAAAACTATGAGTAATGAAGTTTACATTCATTTATTCTATAAATAAATATATTTTCTATAAGAACATCCAAATTAAAAATATTTTAAGTAAAATTAAACAATATATTGAATTTTAATGGTTTATACTAGTTTCTTCTTACTATTGTTTTTCTCTACGGTCTTTCAGATTTGCCCATCTTGAATATACTCTTTCAAGGTTGATTGTTCCTCCATCATTTAGGTAACTTTTCACACGCATAAGCATATCTAAATGATTTTCTTGTAAACGGTTTCTCAGCTTATTTTTTATCGAGTTCATCAAACTGAAACCACGTTCACAGTCCACACTAGATGCTAAAAAAGTTCCTCCTATGTCCATCAATATTGCAAGATCTTTAAATTGTTCATTTTGGAGGACAAAAACCACCATATCAGCATAGTTTTCAATAAGTTTCACTTTTATTTTTTCACCTGCAATAAATTTAAAGTCATTGTACTGTTCTATAATGACATCCCTTTCATTTAGAAAATCGACATATTTGGAACACAAATATTGAATTTCTTCAACTCCAAAGCCAAAGTTGCATTTTGCAATTGCTGAACAATCAAATAAAGACCATTCTTTTACTTCGTTCTTAGGAAACCGGTCTTCCATGTGAACACAAAGCGTTTTTATGAAATTCAACAAAGAACAAGTATCAACTTCAATATTTTCTTCATGAAATTTGTTAAGGAGTGTTTGTACATGTTTACTCCATGAAATTTTTTCACCAAGATATTGTTCTTTTATCTTATTCAATTTACCATGAACAAGATGATTTGCATCTAGTGGTGTTAGATTACGCTTCTGTAAAAGCTTAGACAAGGAAGCCAAATCACCCAAAACATCATTCAAAATTTCCAAAGCTATTCGGTACTCAGGGTTAGTTAATTTTGTGTGACAATAATTTGAAATTGGATCATTTGATACATCCTGCTCAAAATACACTATTAAAGAATCATAATTTCTAATTATTGCTTCCAGTGCAAAATGTCTCGACAACCACCGTACTTCATTAAGAGGTTTGAAGGCAACCGACTTATTTTCAGAAGCAATAACAATCCCTTCGAATTTGCTCTTCTTTGTTGTAGATCTGGAAAATAATGTATATATGGTCCTAATTAAAGTTTCGATGTTCCTTATCAGCTTGAATTCTTTCCAAGTATCACAAATACCCAAATCTTCGCGATGGGCAACACAATGTTGTACAACTAAATGAGGAATTTTACGCTTCAGTTGCGCAGCCACGCCATTAAGCCGACCCAACATTACCGAGGCACCATCAGATGTGAACATAACCATTTTTTTAAAGTCAAGATTATGTTCTTCATAAAACTGCTCGATTGTAGAAACAACTGTAGAAGCATCACATGCTTGTAATTTTACTATTCCACCAAATGTCGTTTTATATTCGGTAGAATTTTGAGCTCTATATTTGAAATAAAGTACCAACATTTTGTTGACGGAAATATCCGTGCTTTCGTCAAGAGTTAACGTATGAAACGTTGCTGAAGCTATTTCTGTCATTACATCATTTTGCACAATGGCGTTAATATTCTCCAAAAATTCAAATGCATAATTTTTACTTCTCCAATTATCTGGAATATTAACATACTTTGACATATGATCATTAATGTCCTGAACAGAGAACATGGAATTATTCATTTTAACAGCTAAAATAACATTATCAATTAAAACTTGAACTTCTTCTTGATTTGAACGTTTTCGCTCGCAAAACATTAATTTTCTTTGTCTTTCTTCAGGACTTTCATGCAACATTCTGAGCAGACCTTTTGCTGGTAATGAAGGATTTTTATTTCTAAGTTTCGTTACACCGTCTAAATGAGATTTGCTTGATAAATGACGCCTTAAAAAGTCAAGTTTCCATACATCACCCCACATCTTTCCACATGCAAATTCCCCTACTACTTTTGCATCTCGACAATAATTACAAATCACTCCAGTATCGGAATTGAAAGTGAATATGTCTCGCAACTGCACGCGCAAATCACTATCAGATTTTGGTGTTGCTGTTTCTATATATACTTCCATCCATTCTGTCTTAAAGAAATTTGCAGCTCTTTTCCGTTTAGCTCCTTTATGCATTGGTGTAATGGGTTAATTATAAGATGTAATAACTTCTAAATTAAAGAGTACGAATGTTTCATTACATGCGCACACCAGTATTATTTGAGCAAACTTATAACACTGCAATTACCGTAAAGGTAACTTGTTATTTTACTGATAAAGACATGCTGAATTAACTATAGTGTCGGTTCATTAATTTTAAAATCTGAAACAAAAACAAACAATTATCATAAAATTGTACCTATATTTATGCTAAATAACGTAAAATGATTGCATAGCAAAACATATTATTATTATATTGAACATAATATTAACCTATTCGGGCCATTGGGTAGATTTGGACTCATACATTTATATATATATATATACATAATGTACATATACACATATATATAATTTATATGTATTCTTACTTTATATTTTAGAATAAGATATAGTTCACAGAAAACGCGTTTGATTGAATTTACCTTCCATAATTAGAGAAAATACTATATTCTAACGCCCGCGGTACCTAATTTATTTAAATCGAAATGAAACTTATTGAGAAAATCGTATGCAAACATAGCTGAAATTTCAGGTTTTTAGCGGGTTCTGTCACACAATCATTATGAAGAGTTGTGGTTCAAAAGGTTAAACATAAAATGTTTAATAATTAAATTAGTAAAATTTTATTATAAAATGACCACCATAAAACATTTTTTTACGCCTGGCAGTGACATACTCATGCAACATGTCGTACGGTACGACGTGTGGTATATTTTTCATCATAATAAACTAATAATTCAGCGAGGGGCTGTCTCCTTGTAATTTACCCTAATAATAGTATTATTAAGAATTTATGAATGATTTAAATAATAATAATTATAATAATTATTAATAATATCCGATAAATTAAGAGTAGAAGCCGATACCTCCATTCGTAAATAAAGATTAGAGTATATAGGCAGCCTAGGCCTTTTTCGTCTGCACGGATGAATACATTAGAGACGGATAAACCGAAGAAAATTATGGGAATAGGCCTTATATTGATTTAACCTAACCTAGGTTAAGTTAGGTTACAATTCCTTTGGGTCAAAAGAACCAATTTTAAAGAAAGTAACATTGCAACTGGAACACGTAATCCCGCACACGACAGCAATACGCGCAATAAAGTTGGTCGGTTTATACCGAATATAAATATCTTTTAGGCACTTTCCTTAATATTATTAGTTTACTCCCGACATACCGTAACGGTACTCCGTAATGAACTAGTAAATATTACGAAAGCTATTGTCGTATATTTTGGAAAATGAATTTGACTATATATCAACAAACTATTGGTAACAAATATTTCACTATGCACCAGCTACGCAGAACGTTGAAACTCCAGACAATAACTGAGTCAGCTCAGCAACCGTGACTCATTCAAATGATTCAGTATTTATGTCGTAAGATATAGATATACGAAGTTGCCAATTAGTAAATGAAGATAACATAAACAGTTGTGTTTCTTGTGTTGAAAAAGTTAAGATAACAGAAAACTTAAGCATTTGAATATAGTTTTTGTTTATGTCCAATTAACTTTAAATTTTTGTGCGCATAAAATGGCTGTGTGCGCGGCAATAAAACCCCATGTGCGCGCGCACACGCGCACACCTTAGAGGGAACACTGGACTGTGCTAGGTGTGGGGTTAATCGGTGGTATACAGATTTTAAGGATAATAACGGCGGTCCTATGGCGATTACCGAGAGATCGGTTTGTTTCTTTTGTGATTTAAGGGAAAAGATAGTTGATATAAAACGTATTGTACGCGAGGTGACGGAAAGACGTGCTACGCTTGATGAGGGCAGGGTTACAGTTGACGGAGGCCGAACTTATACTAACGTTGAAGACGTTAGTAACTTGAAGGGTGAGGTGAGGAACCTAGTTTCTAATATAGGTAGCTTATCGGGAAGGTTAGACAGAGTTGAGGAAGGGGTTAAGGTTGGTCCGAGATTAGTAGACAGGGAGAGATTTAGAGAAGTTAAGGGTGGAGCTAGGCCACGTACGTTAGGTGATAGGAATCCCCCCTATCGAGGTTTCGAACCCTTTCACCCAGTTGGATAGGGATGTGAACGAGAGGGAAATTATTTTAATTGGGGAGTCCTTAGTGCGCCATAGAGGTAAAGAGTTCGTTGAACGGAATCCAACCAAGAGGAGGAGGGTCATCTACCAGGGGCCAAGGTTGGCAGAATTAGAGACGAAGTAGATAGGATTGATGTTGCCTCCCGTCACTCGATGTTGGTGACGATGGTAGGGGGCAACGACTCGGATAGGCCCGATACGAGAGTGCCTGACCTTTTGGAGAGATATAGGGGTTTAATTAGGTCCCTGAAGGCGAGGTCAGATAGGTCTTTAGTTCTAGGTATTACCTCTAGGCACAGTTTGGGTCTTAAGATTACGTCAAAAACAATATTTTTGAAAACTAAACTAGAAGAGATTTGTGCTGAGGAAAATGTACCCTTCGTAAAGCTGTGGTCAGAATTTAGTGATCCTAGCCTTTTTATAAAAGATGGGGTACATTTCAATGAAATAGGGAATGATAGGCTAGGTAGGTTAATCGATGAGAACGTTCGAAAGCTGTATAGGTCAAAGCTTTCTTTAAAAGTTGTGGGTCCGGGAAACGCCGGCCCGACGTGAAAAATAGTTTAAAACGCCGATCTGTGGTAAAAAATAATTTAAACGTCTTTTATTGTAACGCGCGTAGTATTAAAAATAAATTGAACGAATTTAAGGCGATAATTTATTCCGGGAACTACGATATAGTTGCCATAACCGAAACGTGGTTAAATACCGTGACTCTGGACTTGTTGGAAGAACTTGATATAGCGGGTTTTAAACTTTTTACTAATGATAGGTTACATAGGATTGGTGGCGGCGTTTTGCTGTACATTCGTAATTTCCTTAGGGCTATCGAGGTTAAGATAAATTTTCCGGCAGCAATTAATGCGATATGCATTCAAGTTAAGGCGCGTAGTATTAGCTTCAATTTTGTAGTTGTTTATAAACCTCCCGTTCAACCCCTCGATACCGATACTAGATTTTACACACTTCTTGGTAACTTTATTAATAATAGGGATAGTATTGTCGGGATAGACTAATTGTCAGAGACTTTAACTGCCCTAACGTTAATTACGAGACTTTAACTGGTAATAATGAGGGTTTGAGATTGACTGAGTTCATGGAAGATAATTTTTTACGACAGATGGTTACCGAACCAACGCGCAGTGACAATATTTTAGACGTGGTGATGACGAACGGCGAAAATATAGTCGAAGGTTTAGAAGTAGGTGAGAGTTTGGGATGTAGCGATCACCAAATTATTAGGTTTAAGCTATTGATAGAAAACACTAAGGATAGTAACGTAATAGAAGTCCCTGATTTTTGTAGGACCAATTTTGATAGTTTTGCGGACAGGATGAGAGTAGTGGACTGGGATAACTTATTTATGGGTAATGACGCAAATTTTCATTGGGAGGCGTTTAAAGAAAGTTTTTTGAATATCGAGAGGGAGTTTAGGTATTTGTAGGTTCTCTCTCCCCACCCCCCACCAATTTTGACAGAATATTTTCGTTAAAACTAACGAAAATATCACGACTTAACCTAACCAATTATCAAGGGTGTACAGTTGATCTATTATTAATTGCAACATTGTTTGTTTCTGGAATAGTATTTACTATTTACTAATAGATCAACTGTACGCCCTTGATAAATGGTTAGGTTAAGTCGTGATATTTTCGTTAGTTTTAACGAAAATATTCTGTCAAAATTGGTGGGGGGGGGGGGGGAGATAACCTACAAGTACCGGAGTTTATTCCTCGTAGGCCCAAGCGCTCTCGAAATCATGGAGGCCCAAGTGGTGGATTAGGGAAATAGGCGAGTTCATAAACGAGCGTAACAGAGCGTATAGACTTAATAAGCGCAATGGCACGGTAGCTAACTTTAATAGATATATCGAGCTTAGACGTCAGGTTAAAAGATCAGTTAGGAATGCTAAACGTAATTTAGATACTTATAGCTGCGGATAGTGAACATAATCCAAAAAAGTTCTTTGACTACGTGAATAATCGTAAGCCGATAAAAGATAATATTGGCCCTCTAGTGGACGCTAACGGCGCTTTGGCTTCCAACGCTCAGACGATGGCGGGTATTTTTAATAACTTTTTTGCGACAGTTTTTACCGTATTAGACGTAAATAATGTCCCCGATGTGGACGATATCGTTCCATTTAGTAGCGAGACTATTTTGAATGAAATAACTGTTTACGAGGGTGAGATTGCGCATTATATCGATAAGCTAAAAGTTAGCAAGGCTCCAGGCCCTGACCCGTTTTATCCTAGACATTTGAAAGATTTGGAAGACGTTATTGTAGGCTCCTTAACGAAGATTTTTAATCAGTCATTGGAAGCGGGGATTATTCATGAAGACTTCAAATTAGCTAACGTTACGCCTATTTTTAAAAAAGGCGACAGCACAGTAGCTAGCAATTATAGGCCTATTAGCTTAACGTCAATTGTCGGTAAACTTTTGGAATCCGTACTAGTTAAGGATCGTATTATCGATCACTTAGAAAGTCGCGATTTGATTAATAGTCAGCATGGGTTTCGACGCAACAGATCTTCTTTAACTAATTTGTTAGAATTTTACAACGAAATAGTGCGCGAATAGGATAGGCATAGAGCGGCTGACGTTATTTATTTAAACTTTAAAAAAGCCTTCGATACAGTTCCACATAGAAGATTAATTGCGAAGGTTAAAGCGCACGGTGTCCGCGGTCAGGTAGCTAACTGGTTCGAGGAATGGCTTCGTGCTAGGAAACAGAGGGTCGTTGTTAATGGTAGTGAATCGGGGTGGTTGGATGTAGGTAGCGGTGTCCCTCAGGGTTCAGTGTTAGGCCCATTGATATTCGTAATCTACATTAACGACATAAATGTAGGCTTGACCAGTAACGTGTCAAAATTCGCGGACGATACTAAAATAGGCGTTAGAGTTCTTAAAGTGGACGATAGAAATAGGCTCCAAGACGATGTAAATAGGATTATGGAGTGGACGGATAAGTGGCAGATGCAATTTAATTACATGTACACGATGGACGATAAGCAGTTAGGGAGCGTTGACGAGGAAGTAGATTTAGGTGTACGCGTATCTAAGGATTTAAAAGTTAGGAACCAGTGCCTAGAGTCTTGCGCAAAAGCTAATAGGATGTTAGGCTTCATAGCGCGTAATTTCGAATTTAAATCCAAGAATATTATATTGCCCCTTTACAAGTCCCTAGTCAGGCCTCATTTAGAATATGCCGTTCAGTTTTAGTGCCCGTATTTGCGTGAGGATATTGATAGGTTGGAAAGGGTTCAGCGTCGCGCCACGAAACTAATTCCGTCATTGCGCAACAAGTCTTACGAAGATAGGATTAAAGAGTGAGACTTGCATTCACTCGAAACTACGAGATTAAGGGGGTTGCTTATTGATGTTTTCAAAATCGTTAATAAAATCGATAACGTAAATTTTGACAAACTGTTCACTTTCGATAATAGCAATACTCGTAATAACGGATTTAAGTTGCGTGGCAGACGATTCATTACTAACATCGCTAAAAACGTTTGTACGTTTAAAGTAATTGATAAATGGAATAATCTTCCCGCGTCCATCGTGAACTCTACCAGCGTTAATATGTTTAAGAACCGTTTAGATAGGCATTTTAAAAATATTAACGTTTGAAAATAAAAACCCACTCTAATAGACAGAGTTTATTTCCACAACAGTTTCGACGCCCACTGGCATCCTCCTCCTCCTCGGATGCCAGCGGGCGTCGAAACTGTTGTGGAAATAAACTCTGTCTATTAGAGTGGGTTTTTATTTTCATATTTTGACCTTCACGTAGAAAAAAGTGAAGTTTTTTGCATTTAATATTAACGTTGTTTAAAATAATAAAACAATTAGTAACAGGAGCTCTGGGGTGATGGTCGAGGATGAGTCTGTTGACGATTAATGCCAGCTTGTGACATGCCAGCGTGTGATATGCCAGCAATAAAATTATAATAAAAAAAATAGACTAACAAGAACTTAGATGTAGCTCATAGCGTAAACTAACCCACTTTTTGTTATACTCTTCATACTTTTTTTACTTTTCTTATCCTCTCTTTACTTGCATGTCTGTAGTTTGCATGGTATGACAATGTTTGAATTAAGACTGTTTGCATGGTTTGTAAGCATTCCTACTTTACTTCTTTTCATCTTTCACCCCTTTCCTATTCTCTTCGACTATTTTTCCGACTTGTCGGCAGTGGCCGGTGGATGATGATGGTGAGTCTTTCTTTCTCTTTTTCTGAATGAATGTTAACCCACGAATGATAGGTTTTGCTACTTACTTAACCCCTTATTCTTCTCTTTTAACCCCCTACTCTTTCCTTTCTCTCGGGCTAACCTTAGAGTGGATCTTAGGGTTTTTGTTAAACTTAGCTTCTGTAGATCTGTAGATGATTCGCACAAGCAACAGAAGTCATTTTGAGAATGCGAACAGCTTTTATAATATTACGGCTATTGTCGTGCACAACTGCATGTATACCATCACTCTCCATTGATCATCCTTGCAATATACAGTAGAAGTCAACGCAGTTGCAATGTTCGCATAAATATGGGAACCTGGTAGATTTTTGGTAGCTAAAACATAGTGCTTTTGTTCACATTTACTATTAATTCCATAAGCTGTTAAACTGATAAAGGCTTCATTGTTAGCATCAGATGTCCACAGATCTATCATAAAACTCATAAAAGCAAGCTCATTCAATGAACCTAAATACTTTGACGCATAGAATCACAGATTTGTGGTGTAACATTTTGGATTACATATTTACGGGAGGGAATACGATACTGAGGCTCCAACCCATAAATCAGTCTCCTAAAACCAGGATCATCAGCAATCGAAAATGGTTGAGTAGTAGTTTCTTTCTCTGCTAAAGCCGCCTCATAAGCGGCAGAATGTTTATTACGAAGATGATTGCTGAATCCGGTTGTCGTAAAATTTCTTGGATCCTTTCCACCTCGAGAAATAAGCATCCTGCATTTTTCGCATTTAACTTTAGGATCCTTTTAGTTGACATAAAAAAATTGCCTACGTTTAGAACTCGTTTAGATCTTACTTTTTATTATTGTATAAAGAAAATGATAAAAAAAATAAATCTGGAATAAAAATGAAATATTATTACTGAGAGTCATCTATAAATTTGTGTAAAGCATGTGGAAAATATTTGAATAAAATATGGGTGGAGCCAACCGTATTTTAATGGTAAATGCGATTTAACATCGTACAGAAATAACCAAATAGTCCCCTACGTCTTCAATGCTGTATTGTAAGGTCTTTTTTAGGTTTTTTAAACTTAGGTCTTATTATTACATAATATATAATATATCATTGTGACTAAGTCCATTAAACGTTTGATTTGATCTTAGTTCTGTTTATTAAAGCCCTACGCCATTAAAAAAGCATTTAATTAAGTTAATACAACAAATAATAATCACTGTATCACAAATGGCCGGGAACAAACCCAGGAACGAACACGTGATAACCACTCAGCTGAGTCACTGGGCGGGGCTTTAAAAAGTTTAATGTCATGACAACCACGCGTTCTCTCTTATTCCTGATGGGCGTTCCAAGAACTTTCCTTGTGTTCCTGTGGAAAGTGAAGCTTGAATGTGTTCCATAATTTGCTTTGTTTTAAACTAATACCCAGGCATTTTTTTCATGAAAAGCAGCAGTTAACCCTCCCCCATTCCACCCGTGCGGAAGAAGATTCGGAATTATAAAATTTCAACTCTTTAGTATTTGTATTCTTATAGGGTTTTGACCAGGGGTTCTCAACCCACTTACTTCCATTACCCACCTGAAGCATTGGCGCTCACCCCGTTACCCCAAATGACGCGTACATTAACTAAAAGTTAAAGAAGTAGTTCATAATCATACAATTGTCTGTAAACACCACTCTTAAATAAAATATGTATGGCTTCCATTAACCCCCTGGATATCCCAAATTACTCCTTTTGGGGGTAATTACCCACCGGTTGAGAACCCCTGGTTTAGACAATAATTCTCTTTTATGAGGTACTGTAAAGCAAAAAACAAGAATACATGGGGACCTGATCTTCAGGTGATCCTAGTTTTGCACCGAATATTGGGTATTCGGTGAATTTTAGTATTCGGCACATCCCTAATTTTAACCCAATATTTCCTTATTTTCGAAACTACAGAAGTTATGTAGTAATTTCAACTACTTAATGAATTATGATGGATTAACATCGCTAAGAAAACCACGAGGTGGTGGATTACATATTTGCTATAGTCTTGTAGGGTTGCCAGATTTTGATGACCGGATTAAAGGACACTCAAAACGTTTTCAAACTGCCACTCCCAGATTCTCAAATTTATATATATATATATATATATATATAGAGAGAGAGAGAGAGAGAGAGAGAGAGAGAGAGAGAATGATGCTCTCAAAATTTTTTTTAAATGTTATAGGATAAATATTTATTTCAACATCTTTGATTTTTACTATATTTAAAATGTTCTTGAATATAGACGAGAGCAGTACCACTACTGTATCTAACTAAACTAAACTAATTTCGCCAGTTAGGTAGTTTATTTGTAAAAATAAAATAAATTCTTTTTACTTTTTACTTCATTTAATATTATACAAAAGAAAACAGCAAAAAGTTAAACAAAAATAACTATTTAATCTATGAATTATTCATGTTGAGCATATTTAGTACTACTTCGAGAAGCCTTAAGAACTTTGACATCATTTTTTACTTTCTCTGCAAAATCTAAACATTTATCTTTAAAATTGAAGTAAATCAATAGTTCGCTCTTAATAAGAGGAAGTGAACATCTATTTTTCTCATCATTCCACTTTGAGTTCATAACACTAAATATCCTTTCTGAAAATGCTGAAGTGCCTGGCACTGAAAGAACGTAAGAAATCACCTTGAAAATGTTTAAAAACTTGAAATCAACGCTTTTCAAAAGTAAATACCGACGCCCTGAAGTGCTCGAACAACTTTGAAATTTATCAGAGGCTGATAAAGTCTGATAAAGTTGCATAATTCTCTTTTAGTACTGAAACCTCATCAAATAAATCATTCATGTTCAACTTGAGTTTTTCAACCAATTTGAAATAGACATAAAAATAGAAATAAAGGACATATGCCGTCCTTTGACGCTTCAATAAAGGACAAGGACAAGCAGATCGAAATAAAGGACTGTCCTTTGAAATAAAGGACGTCTGGCAACCCTAGCCGCTAGAGCTTCTCGTAGCCAGCCAATACAAGAGTGGTGAGGCTACAGCACTAGACTTGAGGAGTCACCTTCATTTAGTGCTGTCTGTACTTATATTTAATAGGGGGTGCGTCGTGGCCAATTTCATAACAGCGCTCCACGTCGTTCACTGAAATTAAGCGACATTGGGTCTGGATAATAGTTGGATGGGGGACCGTCCTCTTCGTCCAGATGATTCGGATTCTACGTAAAATTGTAGATCTACTCCGTTCAGATGGTTCGGATTCCATTTAAAGCTGTAGGTTCCGTCCGCTATATGACCTTGGATGTCATGAAGGAGGTTAAACAATCTCATAAATCAACCTTTTATAGCTTAATGGGTTGTATCTTATTTGTTACCAAATTAGGTAAAATACTTCAATAGTAATACCTCAACAGTATGCAAGCGCAACATCCATCATCTTCAATCATAATTGATTTGTACAGTCGTTCCCAACCTTTTTGAGGCGACGGCTCACTGGAGTTAATTCAAATAACTCATAGCACACCTACCATGTTGCTAAGCCGGTATCGTTTACATAAGGCTTAATAAGGAAATTTTTTTAACATGTATTAACATAATGCTAAAAGACGAGCAAGCAAATCCATCATGTGGTAACCAGTGAATTAGTACAACAAATTTGCTTTATATACATACACTAGCCACGAGACCCATTTAATTTCTTAACCTACTGAATGGTTGGACCATGCGGACTTGAAGACGAAAATTTATGAAGTGTCTGATTTCTGACTTCGATATTTGTCTGTCCAAACAAAACTAGGAATTACTTCATTGGTATGCGGGGCCTAATAAATAGTTGTTTGACATAATTAGCCCTTTGTATGCCTATTGCAGTGTATGTTATCGTGCATGCCATAACTGCATAAAGGAAATTAAATGCGTGTTGCATTTTTATAAACCCCTTACAGATTCATGGGCTTTGGCCGACTGCTATAGAATGTTGAAGTTTCAGACAAATATTTATAACATGATCCTATAAATAAATTATTTCATCAATAATTAATATTATTTGTTTTATTTTCAAAAGAGTGAATTTTTTATTTCATGAATTTAAAATTTTAAATGTAAGTAGAAAGTTTTTCACTTAAAAAAAATGTTGTTTACAAAATTGTAATGTAGAGCAAAACTATAAATACCCAATATATCAACGCACGCGAATTGAAAACACTGAGGTCGGGGGTTCACATCCTGATGATGTTGGTAATAATTATAATCTGGGAATTAGTGCCACAGGCCGCAGTAGTTGACTTGAGCACTGTGGTATTTTCTGGCTCTCTTGACTGATTATATATGATTATTATGTCAGCGCGCATTGCTAGTTCCCGATTGAGAAAAACATTGCGTAAGTCATGTGAGAAATATCAGGGTCGGCGGTTTGAGATTGGTAAGGGGATAGAAATTTTATATATTTATTTATATAAAATGTGTATAACTGAATATATAGTACCGTAACTGAGTTAGAGTTAAATAAAGAAATTCTAATATAAAAATAAAAATTTCATGAAATTCAAATAGGCTTCATGGGGTAAATTTATGTTTAATTTCAATTTCAAATGGACGTAAAAAACTGCCAAAAGAAAGATGAAATAATTCTACAGACATGAAATTTCGTCAATCTGCGGAAAAATCGGATGGAAATTTTACTTCAAAACAACCGATGTGGTTAACGGAAGGATTTTCAACTACGATATTTAATGGGTTACGAGAAGATTAACTTTGCTAAGACGACAACGAGGTGGTAGATTAGGTATCTGCTAGAGACCCTGTCGAAGTCAGCCAATACAAGAGGATGGGGCTGCATCCCTGGGGTTGAGGGGTCAAATCCTCATTTAGTGCTGTCCGCATCTCATTTGACATCAAATTAAATTAAAATACTTCAATAGTTTTTAGAGTTTATTCAATGCATGTATGTAACCATAACACCCATAATCTTCAATCATAATTCATTAATGCAACAAATTTGCTTTATATATACTGTAGTGTACGAGTAGCGCAGCGGGAGAAGGGGATAAACGACAAAATCGGCGAAATGCGTTTTCTGTTTGAAAAGACAGTTTATTCTTCCTTCTATCACCTCCAATTGGCAGATATCCCATTTTGTGAGTGGAAACACTGTTTCCACTCACAAAATGGGATAATTTGAATTAGTACTGTAGTTTTAAATGGGGTAATTTGAATTAGTACTATAGTATTAAATGAGATAATTTGAATTATAATTGGCAGATATCCCATTTTGTGAGTGGAAACAGTGTTTCCACTCACAAAATTGGATATCTGCCAATTGGAGGTGATAGACAGAGGAAAGAATAAGCTGTCTTTTCAAACAGAAAACGTATTTTGCCGATTTTGTCGCTTATCCCCTTCGCTGCACTACTCATATACTAACTATGCTACCATGCTATTTTTATTCTTTCATGCTATCATTATTTTTCCACTATCCTCTAATGCGTAATTGGGTACACGAGATAATTTTATGTATGAGTGAACGAACTTTGAAGCTATTCTGTTCAATTATACCTTTTCCTACTTTCCTATAAGTCTTCCCTCACAGTAATTTTCTGTCAGCATTGGCAGGCGGAGTAAAAACAATATCTGTTCTCCACTTTCCTACTACTACTATTGCTGCATGAAAGCGCCACACGTCTGTAATTGTAAGTATGGTATGAACGTTTTCAATATTCTTTATTTTCATTCACCTTTTCTATTTTTTCTCTACTTCTTTCTTGTGCTAGCCTAGAGTGGATCTTAGACTATTTGTCAGACTGTAACTCTGTAACAAACCATGAGACCAGTTTAATTTCTAAACCCACTGGATGGTTCAACCATGCAGGCTTATTGCCCAAACATTCAGTCTCCACAACCTAGCTCTTTTGTGTACACAATTTCGTTTGAATTTATAATTACTATTTGAATTAGTACTATAGTATTAAATTGTAATTGAAGCAGAGAGAGCCATATTTCCATCACTTCGTAGAAAATCCTTCCATTAGCCACAGCCGCTTTTTTTTAAGCAAAACTTTCTATCCGATTTTTCCCCAGATTGGCGGAATTTCATCAGTCTGTAGAATTAATTCATTTTTCTTTTGGCAACTGTTTTCGTCCATTTGAAATTGAATTAAACACAAATTAATCTTATTTTGGATTTAGTCCCGTTCCAACATACAACACGAAGCTTAATTGAATTCTTTGATATCTAATTCTTAGACTAAAATTTTTTTTAATTGAACTCAAAACTCAACTACCATATATTCAATTTACGTTGGAACGTCTTCCATTTAGTGGCCCCATTTTTTAAACAGACTTTTCTAAAAAGATTTTATTTATTTTTATTAAATATTTTATGTAAAGTTAGGTTAGGTTAGGTAAAATAGGTAAAATAGAAGTGCCTTTGCACACTATATATATAAATAAAGAAATAAATACAGAAATTTTTATCACTCAACGGAATCGAATTAACAACACAGATAACTATAACACAAATCAGGCCACTGAGAAATGTTAAAAAAAAGCTTAACATATTGGGTATTTATAGTTTTGCTCTGTATCACAATTGTATTTAACAACCTTTTTTAGGTAACAAAATTTCTATTTGCTTTTAAAAATTTTATATTCAGAAGAAAAAATTAAACAAACCATTTTTTTTTTAATCTAAACAAACTAAAATTGATTCATTGATAGAATTATGTTATGGTTTTTTTCTTTTTTATGTAGGAAAGAGGGGACAAAGGGCGAGCGCCCCTCAAAAGTGACCCCCTCCACAGAAGACGGAGCCAGAAACCAGGTCTCAAAGACTCAATTATGCCATTTTCCTTTTTTTAATATAAATTTTGAAAATATTGTGTAGTGTGTAAGATGCATGTATGTGCAGTGTAATGATGAATAGAGGGAGAAGTGTGTTTGAGAGTATTCTGGACTGCTCACAGGGTAGATGAGACACGGAAAAAGCTCAGATAAGGAGGACAGTGACAGGAAAAATGGGAGTTCCAGCACTCCCTGTCTCCTGTCTAACATCCACCCCGGAGTACTTCCCTGGTCGATTGGTGCCTACAATCTCCTCCTACAAATATATTTGTATGAAGCCTTTACATTTCGAAGCAGTTGACCATAGGCCATGAATACAATATACAATTAATCTCCTTTATGTAATTAATGCATGCACGATAAACAGGCAGAAAGCGGCATAAAAGGGTTCATTATGTCAAACGACTAAATATTTATTAGGCTCCGTATACCAATATTTGTTAAATCGAAAGTTTCATAAATTTTAAATTAAATTCTCCTTTAAAATTGGTGTTGTATAATAAGTTAACAAAATACGAGTTTTCAGCTTATATAAAATATATTTATTAAAGTTTATGGTATTTAGGACGGAAAAATAGCTTAAAATAAGGCCCAGTGAGAAAATTTATTTTTTATAGTCATGCCTTCAATGAGCAAGTGCAAGTTTCTTCGCCCTCCCTCCGAATCAAGAAAATTGACATTTATTTCCAGTATTTGTTAAAAAATTATTCTTCACAGCAAAAATGATGAAAATTTTAGCCACAAAATTATACCAACAGAAAATAGATGAGGTGTTATGTTACGTCACGTTCAAAATTTGTAGAAAATTTTCAGTCAGTTTTTTGGAGTTACTTCATGGGTAAATGAAATGAAACACTCATTCCATAAAAACTGACGTAATTTCGGCTTTCTGTATAAACTACATAATTCTTTACATTAGGGAAATATTTGTAGGGCTACATTATAAACAATGTCGAACATCGCTTCCCGTCGATCAGTGAAATTAAGTGACAATGGATCTAGGTAGAAGTTGGATGGCAGACCGCCGTCCTCCACGTCTAGATCATGTAGCAACCCGTGGTTTGAATCCCACGTAAAGCTGTATGTCTCTTCTGTCATATAACCTTACATGTTGCGAAGGAGGTTAAACAACCCCATCAAAACAAAAAGAAATTTAGGTCAGTATCCTACGGCTTTACATACGAACTATCTGTACGGGTCTATATATCAAGTGGGCGCAAAAAACGGTAACCCGTCCAGTTACTAAACAGACCCAGCGTCGTTTAATCACGTTGATCCAACGAGAAGCGGTGTTTAGACGTGACCACGACAGAGCAACGGAGAGAATATGAAATAAAATTAAATTCCGATCAGATGATGTACCGATCCTTAGATAGTTCGAATCCCGCGTACAACTGTAGATCCCCACCCCCCTCGTCACATGACCTTTGTAGTTCCAAAGTTGTACATACAAATATTTTGCAACTTTAGTGAGAGAATTAATAAGAAAAATAAAGTTTTCTGAAAATTGTTATACAGAATTATACTTTTTGAATTGCTAAATTGCTGTACCTTTTGAGGCTCATTACTGCGAGGGAAAATTTAATTTCGAAGCAATTGTCTAGTTCGACAACAGGGAGTTTATTTAAGAGTTTTTGAATTTTGATTCTCAAAAAGATGAAATGGGAAATAAGAAAGATTTTCTACAAAGGAAAGCCAAAAAGCAGTTGTTAGGAGTTAATGGATGTCGAAAGCAGGCCAGGGATGCAGCGACTTTTTCTAGAAAGAAATATAATAAATAATATATACACGACCAGTCAAAAATTTAAGTACACCCTGAAATATTCATAAATTTCAAATTTTGTTTAAAATTTTTTATTTATTAACTAAGTTATCATGACGCAAATTCATAAGTACAAACATGGGAACTTGAATAACAACAAATCAGGACAATTTACCAAAAGCAAAGTCTAAATTTTAGATTCATCAAAATAGCCTCTTCTAGCAGCAATTACAGCAGAACAAATTCGAGGCATGCGCTCAACAAGAGAAAGAAGATAGTCTGGTGAAAGCTGCTGCCAGCACTCTTGTAAGAGTTCCCAGATAGTACAGGATCTGGCCTAGAGTTCGTATAAATTTCTGGGTGCAGAGGTTTTGACGACTGATCTAGACTAATTTTGGGGCGGGGAATCCGAATTTTTATATGCCATCGCACAAAATTGGTGCGAAAGTGGTCAAAATGGCAAAAAATTGGCAAAAATGGCAAAAAAATTTCAGTTTTCGTATTTTTGTCATATTCTTGAGTGAATTTTTTTTAAGGGCAATTGTTTGTTTGAGAATCTGTGTTTGTAACATACTGCTGCCTGAACCAAGAAAAACTGACAAAAAATGTAAAAAAATAACAGCAAAAATAGTAAAAAATTAAGTAAATATTGTCAAAAAATCGCAAAAATGAAATGTTTGGCTATTTTGGTGCATAAACTAGCTCTAACCAATCTTATCGAATTAAAGAGTCAAGAAATTAGATATTAATAGCTCTACTAAAATTTCCTAACACAAAAACATGTACAAATGTCTAAATTTTGGGTTACAATGATTAAAAATGGTTGTAGAATATTTGAAAAAAATAGACAAAATATAAAAAATAGTGCTAATTTTATAAAACTCTTAGGTTTGCATGTTGTAAAAGACTGTGAGATATGATCATGTATTATTTCTGATGATGAAGTTGACTGAAAATCTTGCAATACCATAAACTCCTTCATCACACCACAGTGCACCGTATGGCTTATTCTGCTGCTTAAGCACGTCCTGAAAGTTAATCATTGTTGTAAAAATGGTATCAAATTCAATTGCTTTGGATGGCAGTATGGGAGTGAATGCAATAGTTGTAGGCTTCAAGCTATTTCCTACAAAAGGGCTTTTGACAGCAACAAAGCTTGGAACAAAGTCATCATTATCAGTATTTGAGTTAGTTGAAGAGCCCTGTATTGTGGTTGTTCTATGTTTGTATCGCATCACAAACCACAGGAAATGGTCGAGATTAACAGTCTCTAGTAAATGATCGTTTGCCTTGTATTCAGAGACTTGGAAATCTTGACTTATTGTACCTCGTTCATGTCTTGGTCCAATCGAGATAATTTCTTGGCAAGGAAGAACGCTTTGTAACTTGCCAAGCCGGAGGGTTAACTCTGGAGCTTCACTGATCTTATTAGTATGCTGTTGTGTTGGTGCAGAGCTTAATGGAGCATTTGGAATAAAACTAGCACCGTATCGTGTGTCGAACCAATTCCAGACAAGGTATTTTCCAGGTGTCAAAATTATCCATTGCTGCTTGAATTGGATGGTTTTTGATCAAATACTGGAGGAACTGGAACTCTATGTGAACCACATAAAGATATTGTACGTTTTGCTAGTGCAAAATTTATTTTGCGAACTTCTTGATATCCTACACAAATGCTCCGTTTGTTTGCAATTTCAATAAGATCTTTAGACTGTGACAGGTTATGTATAGTTTGAGCAAATCCGACATGCAATGGGGTGGGCTCCAAACCATTATGAAGGATGTAAAACAACATGTGGAAGATAGTGTCACACTTCAGCATCAACTGATTTGTTGCTATCTGATACATTCCGGGTGGAAAACAAATGCTGAAGAAATTCCATCCATATTGGAGAACGTTCATTTTGGAAGCGTTTTAAGGCTAGATCAAGATCGTTTGGATCACAATAGCTAGAGCGTAAACCAAAACTGTAAGTTTTTAACTCTTTCCTTAGGTTCTTAGCAACGTTTTCAACAGATGATTTCCGCAAAGTTCAACAATTCTTGCACTCTCAATCTGGACAGAAAAACCATCTGGATTTTCGTTTGTTGCTAGGATATGTAAATAAATGGTGTCCTTAAATTTGTCTATAAGCAGGCTCTTAACCAAATAGTTACTGATAGATTCATCCTGGTTCAGCTTTTTATTGATCTCTTGTCTCAAGTAGGTGACATTGTATCCACAGCTTGTGAAGTCTATTTTTGAGACTACATCATTAAACGCTTCTTGAACCATGTCAGTAGAACCCATAACTTCATTTTCTTGCTGTCTGTTTTCCAAAATCGTCTCTATTCTGCGATCATAGGCTGCAAAATGCTTCTTTATACAATTATTATGATAGAATACATCTGCAGCGAATACATCTTTGTATTCAACATCGCTACTCTGGTAAAAACATCGTCTTGGAACAAGTGAGCATAACTCAATAACTTTTGGGCACGACCTGGAGTACATATCCGAAACAAATCATGGTCAATGTTTCCATCTTTCAATTTGACTCGAGCTGAACCACAAAATACACACACTTTCATATCCTTGATATGCTGTGTTTTAATCCTTTTGCTTGAACTATTTTCTGGAGGAGTTAATGCTTCCCCTAAGGAGGAATCGGAGGGTTCAGATTCAGCATTTTTAGACTTCTGGCTACGCTCAACGAACTTTTTATATGTTGCATAGCACGAAGTGCTGTGATACTGGATATAAGGAGTCTGACTCTCAGTAAGAGCTTTCAAACGCTTGCTTCTGTCATCATTTGGGTACGCAGAAGCCAACTGAAGCAAATTTTTTATTCCATGTTCTCCGTTGCTCAAATATTTCTCTCCACTTGGGCTTTTGTTCTTCTGGCACAAGATACATTTACCAAGGTTTGAGCTATGCTTCTTTTCTGGCACAAGTTGACATACATCCTGAAAAAATAAAATATACGAAGACTTCTTGCAATTGCAATTATAATAAACTGGTTCTATTCTATACATATAAAAATTCATTTGTGACACATTGGTCTTTATATTTATGTTTTAAATATTCAATTCGATTATTACTTACCATGATCTATCATCTGTTGAATCACATAATGAATACAGGGACCCTCAATTTGTAGCTACTACCAATACTAAACCTGAAACACAATAAATATGACTTAGTTACTCTAAAGAAATCAAATAGATCGATTCTATAAGAAGTTCAAGCATTTTACAACAAGCAAGCCAAAGAATAACATAAAATTAGTACTATTTTTTTATATTTTGGCTATTTTTTCAAGTATTTTACAACCATTTTTATCGATTTATACCCGAAATTTAGACATTTGTGCATACTTTGTTTTAATAAATTCTTGCAGAGCTATTAATATCTAATTTCTTGACTATATAGTTCGATATGATTGGTTAGAGCTAGTTTATGCACCAAAATAGCCAAAAATTTCATTTTTGCGATTTTTTGACAATATTTACTTAATTGTTTACTATTTTTGCTGTTATTTTTTGACATTTTGTCAGTTTTCTTGGTTCAGGCAGCAGTATGTTACAAAAACAGATTCTCAAACAAAAAATTGCCCTTAAAAAATTTTTCAACTCAAGAATATGACAAAAATACAAAAAACTGATAAAATTTTGCCATTTTTGCCAATTTTTGGCCATTTTTACCACTTTCGCACCAATTTAGTGCGATGGCATAGAAAAATTCGGATTCTCCGCCCCAAAATTAGTCTAGATCAGTCGTCAAAACCTCTGCACCCAGAAATTTATACGAACTCTGGGCCAGATCCTAGACTAAGAGCTTCTGAGCACTGGGTGGCTGCTTGGCTTTCACTCGTCGATCCAGTTCATCCCACACTAGCTCACTAGCTCGATGGGGTTCAGATCCGGGGACTGTGCTGGCCATTCCGGTGTCCAGAAATTTCGGTCTTGAAAATTCGGTCTCAGAAAATTCGGTCTTGGAAATTTCGGTTAGGTTAGGTTAGGTTAGGTCAAAAAAATTGCCCCGAACTAATAATGCCCTTGAAGCATTTCATTCCGCATTGAAATCATCAGTTACAAGCAGACTAAAATTTCACATTTGCAACGAGGAGACAAGCCAAGTAAAAAGAAAAAATATGAAACACTCGACTCGCACATCGAAATACTTGTGCAAAAGTATGTTGAACGTGATAAAATTGCCTTCTTAAAATCTGTTGCTCATAGCTTAATTTCATTTTAACTTTTTCTTTTCGAGTCTCAAGACCGAATTTTCTGAGACCGAATCTTCTTTTATGTTTTACTCATTATTTAGGGTATCTTTTTTAGTTTTAAGTTTTAAACAACAAACAATTCCTTTAATAAATTTTTTCAAATTCTCGTTTGTTTTCATTATACCTGGCAAATGTGATTTAAATATTTTTTGCTATCTGAGCTCATAGATTCACTTCAATTTTCTGAGACCGAATTTTCCAAGACTGAATATTCCTAGCACCGGCCATTCCATAACTGTGAGCTGACGTTGCCATTCTTTCTGCTTCAGCTAATTTTGACACAGCTGGGAAGTGTATTTAGGATCGTTGTCTTGCTGCATTAAGAACTGTTGGCCAACTAGTCGCAGTCCAGATGGGATGGCATGGCGCTGTAGAATGTTGTGATAGCCACGTTGGTTCAGTATTCCAGTGACTTTGTGGAGATCTCCAACTTGCTCCCCTGCAAAACATCCCCAGACCATCACACTTTCTCCACCGTGCTTCACTGTTGGCACAACACATTGCTGTGTCATTCTTTCACCCACTCTGCGCCGCACAAATACTCTGCGTTTGGATCCAAAAACTTCGAACTTTGATTCGTCAGTCCAAAGGACAAATTTCCACTGCTCAACAGTCCATTTTTGGTGATTTTTAGCACAGGCTAGCCTTTTCTTTTTGTTCTGGAGTCTCAGCATTGGTTTCTTTGCTGCAGTTCGTCCTTTTAATCCTGCCTCTCTTAGTCTTCTCTGAACAGTTGATGTTGAAACTGTTGTACTTCTGGAGTTGTTCAGCTGGGCTTTGATTTCAGGTGCTGTGAGGCGTCTGTTGCGCAGACTGGTGACTCGGATATACTTGTCCTCTGAGTCTGTTGTGGTTCTTGGTCACCCTGACCTTTTTCTGTCCTTATTTTGACCAGTTTCTTCGTACCGTTTAATGGCACAAGCAACCTCATTCACAGAAACTTTTAATTTTTTTGCAATTTGCCTCAGTGATTGGCCCTCATTTCTCAAAGTTGCAATGGACTGTCTTTTTTCTGTTGTCAACTGAGCTTTGGCATCCATTTTTGCTTTTTGAAACACAGAAATATACCTTAAACTACACAGTTAGCTCCTCTGCAAGGATTTTATATGTAAAGACCTGCAGCGCACGTTAATAACTGAACACATGTATTAACATACTCCTGAAGAAACACACTACCTCAGTAAAGACTTTTAAACTGTTTTTGGACCTTTGTGCAGAGCTAATGGCATTAATTTTAGGGTGAATGCTAGACGTAAATTAACACATTTTGAAGGCTATTTTGAAGAAGCTTCTGTGTTACAACACACTGCATAGGGCAGATGCATTGAAGCATACAATATGAAAGCCAGGTAAGCAAATTCATCTCTAGTACCTGTTAAGTTTACAATTAAAGTTTATGACATGAGCTAAGCAGCAAAACATTGGAAATTAGTAGGTGTACTTAAATTTTCGACTGGTAGTATATATACAGTATATATACACACACACAGAGTGTTTCATAAAGTGTGGGACGCACTTTCAGGATGGTCAGAACCTGAAAACAGTGAAAAAAGTTTATATAAACATATGCCCGAAATCGCTTTGTTTCCGAGTTACAGCCTGTTTTGTGTTCCAGCAATTCTTTCCACAAACTGTTTACAAACACTGCTTCCCGACAATGTTTGTGAGTGTGAACGAGACTTATTTCATGTATGGCCTTGCCAACTGTAATGTTTCGTACACTCTATGACATGTTTCAATATCGTTGAGTGTAGAGCCATCACAGTTAGAGGTATATCGCGGTGTTTCACTGTTCGTATTCGTAATTTCTTACCGTGAATAAGTGCAGTCCAGTGAAAAAAACCTTAAAAGTTTTTGTGCTATTCAGTGATAGTGTGCATTTGAAGTGAGAATGGAGGCTTATTTAAACAGAAATGGCAAACATGTATCTCATGTATGGACTTGCCGAGTGTAATGCGGCCGTCGAATCGCCGTCTGCCAGATAAGAAGACCTTTCAGAGAATAGACGATCGTTCTGGTGGTACAGGATCATTCAACAAACGAGCTTCAGTTGAAGGTAGACCAATCAGTGCCACAACTGTTGAGTTGGAAGAGCGGGTCCTGAATCGCGTGGAGGAAAATCCTGGTGTCAGCACCTGAAGGATAGCAGCAGCAGAGGGTGGTGTAAGATACACAACTGTGTGGAGAATTTTACGGGAACAACAGCTTTACCCATATCACATTCAGAGAGTACAAGGCCTTACTGAAGCTGATTTCCCACCACAAGAGGCTTTTTGTACTTGGTTCCTTCAACAGTGTGCTCGCAATCCTCGTTTTCTATCCTCCGTGTTGTTTTCTGATTAGGCTGCCTTCACAAGAAATGGCGTGATCAATTTTCACAACACTCATCACTGGGCCGAAGAGAATCCGCATGCCATCATCCAGTCAAGGCACCAAATTGCCGACAACTTAATCGGTCCTTTTGTTTCGCCTGAAAAATTAACAGGAGAATCCTATACCAATTTTTTGAGGAATGATTTAAGCGATTTACTAGGTGAAGTTCCTCTTGGTGTCCGACGTCGTATGTGGTTTATGCATGACGGCGCTCCGCCTCATTTTAGTCAGTAGCCAGAGACTATTTGGATGACCATTTCCCTGATAAATGGATAGGCCGTGGAGGACCCATTGCGTGGCCTGCTCGCTCCCCGGACCTGAATCCACTCGATTTTTACCTGTGGGGTCATCTGAAATCCATCGTTTACGTGACACCCATTGACAACGTTCAAATGTTTCGCCAACGTGTAAAACAAGGATGCCAGAAAATTCGAGCAATACCTGGAATGTTTGAACGCGTCAGGCAGTCTATGACGAGGCGTGTTCAGGCGTGTATTCAAGCGCAAGGCGGTCATTTTGAGTACTTCCTTTAAAGGTAAGGCGGATACTTGCTGGAACACATAACGGGCTGTAACTCGGAAACAAAGCGATTTCGGGCATATGTTTATATAAACTTTTTTCATTGTTTTCAGGTCCTGAATCCATCCTGAAAGTGCGTCCCACATGTTATGAAACACCATATATATATATATATATATATATATATATATATATATATATATATATAGTTGACAACTTGACACACACACACATATATATAGAGACAATAATTTATTTACAGAACACTTAATTACTTAATAATAGCATCTGAAATGAAATAACCCAATACTTGGTTCATTCCCAATGAACTTCTTTTAATGCGAAAATGCGGTCAGGCATTGATTTAATGAGATTTTCTCTCTCGCGAAATTTTGTCCCACTCCGACTTCAAAATGTCAATCAAGTCTTGTATGGAAATGGGTTTATTGAACCTTTTCCTCACTGTCCGGCCTAAGAGAGTCCACAAGTGTTGAATGGGGTTCATATCCGACGACTGACCTGGTCATTCCAGTCTTTGGATGACTTGATCGTCATGCCAGCGTTAATTTGTTATGGGTATCTACATACGTGTGTCAACCCTCTGCATATATGCGTAGCCAGCTATGAGCAGGATGAGAACAGAAAGCAATTATCTCCTACAGCAAATACCCTAAATGAAGCGGCATGCTGCAAAGATCGAATTTGAGTAGATCCTAAACAAGTGTTCGAAAACGGCATATATATATATATATATATAATATATATATATATATATATATATATATATATATATATATATATATATATATAAGTTGTCAGCATCGCTGACAACGAATCCATCGGCCGAGGTTCGTTTTCCGGCAAAGGCAGTTGGCGCGAAGCTCACCCATATGTTCATCTTTCCATTGGTTGCTAGACAAATGGGTACCATAAAAATCCCCCAAATGACGCAGGATGTTGCTGAGGGGTCGAACAGTCGAGCCTGAAACTTTGTTAAAAAAACATATACATATGTAACGTTGGTTAACCTTGGTTTCGCTTCCGCCCGAACTGTTCAGTCTAACGAAGGTCAAGCTTGTTGCTCCACCCTAGACCTACAGCTTAACGTAGAATCCGAACCATGACCCATCACGGATAATTAGAAATTATAAAGTCCTCTCCCGGACTCGATCTCAAGACCTCCCGATCAGCAGTCCAGTGTCTTCACCACTTGGCCACCCAAGGTACCCATTCATCTACCAACCAATTTTACTCTAAGGAAGGATGAACAGCTGGGTTTGCTGGGTGCCGACTGCCGTCACTAGGTATGGAACCCGGGCCGGTGGATTCGTAATCAGCGCTGCAAACCTGCTACACCACTGAAGCACATATACAGGGTGTTTCAGGAGGAAAGGTCAATACTTCGGGAGGTGATAGTATAGGCAGTGGTGTAGTGCTAAATAAAGAAGTGAGGGAACGCATTTTGAAAGTGTTACTCAGATGCGGGGGGGACAATGGCGAGCGCGGCGAGCCCATACAGCTGGGGGTCCGGGGGCGGGCACTGTAAGCCCCCCGGGAAATCTTTTGAAATCTGACCAATTTCAGGGATATTTTGAGGTCATATGCACTGGATATTAGGATATATTCCAAGGTTGAAGATGCAGTATTTCCAGTGTCATTAGATATACGACATCCAGTACGATCAATAAAAATAGCTAACAACTGAAATGATTAACTAAAAAAAAGTTAACAACTGGTACGCCGTGGTGACTGTTTCACCAGATCTTTATAGGCTAGCATTGCCTCAGTCGAAGCTAAAAGAAATGAAGCAGTTAATGATTCTTTCTCATATTTCTTCTAGGGGTGGGAATTAAAATTTCATGACGTTAGAGATTTGTAAGTTCGGATTTATTTGAAATAGTGAGGGAACGCCGTTCCGTCTACCAAAAAAAGTAAGGGAACGCCGTTCCCACGCGTTCCCACAGCACTACACCACTGAGTATAGGTCATTGTGAGAAAAAAGTTCATATGAACATGTGTCTAATTCTGAATGGTTACGGAGATAGAGCTGTTTGAATCTACAAATACAAAAGCATTGTTAATGGTAATCAAGAAAGAGAAACCAATTGCTGTTTCCAACATTTAATATTTAAACATTAGCATTTTGAATGGTATCAAATACAGAAATGACAAATTTGTTACAGTTTACAATACGTTTTCGAAAATCCCACCGTCAACCTCAATGCACTTTGCAACTCGTGTGCGAAGATCGCGTATCGTTCGTCTGAGTTGATCTTGACGTTCCTTTATGCGGGCAGCAGCATCCAAAATGCGCGAGAGCAATTCGTCTCATGTATCCACCTTTCTTTTGTAAACTTGACTTTTCATCCACCCCGACAAACAATAATCTAACGAAGAGGTCTGGAGACCTTGGTGGCCATTGAATGGGACCACCGCGGGTGGAGGAAAAGCTGCGCGCGCATCAGATTCAAACAGCTCTATCTCCGTAACCATTCAGAATTAGACACATGTTCATATGAACTTTTTTTCTCACAATGACCGATACTATCACCTCCCGAAGTATTGACCTTTCCTCCTGAAACACCCTGTATATATACACACTCGTGTGTGTGTGTGTATATACAGGGCGTCCCAAAAAAATGTATACACACTTTAAATAATTATAAAGGCAGTGTTTATTAAAATACATTTCATTTTCAAAATGTAATAGAATCTACAGACATTATTTAATTGTTTTGTCAACGCCTGTATTCAAACTGACGTCCGTTCTGGTCCAGGCACTGCTGATAACGCGAAGCAATGGAATCGCAAACATCACGAAACATTTCGTTTGGTATTTGTGTGCATTCTCGTTCAATGGCTGCTCTCAATTCAGCGACTGTTGCAGGTTTTATAGCGTAGACTTTGTCTTTTAAGTATCCCCATAAAAAAGTCTAGTGGTGTGAGGTCTGGTGAACGCGGAGGGTATTCTACGAAACCCTTCGTTCAATCCACATCCACATCGTGCCAAGTACCACTCGCAATACTCCACTCTTCGGTCCGGATCATCTTCATTAATAGCATGGACTAATCTTGGAATGTAACTTTTCCATTGACAGCGCTTCAAAATGCGTTGGACAGACGATTCTGAAATTCCTACCTCACGACTCGCTTGCCGCACAGATTTTCTTGGACTTTGGTGATACGTTTCCAGTACTCTTTCTTGCTTTGTGGGGCTTGTCGATGTCCGTGGTCTTCCGGAACGCTTCTTGTGGACATTCTGAACAGTTCCATCGGCTTCAAACTTATCTCTAATTCGAGTGATGGTAAGTCGCGTTGGTGGATCTGTTTGAAACTCCCTCCTAAACTGTCTTTGCACTTCAACTGCGTTTTCACACTTCCAGTAGCATTTTAGAATGAATTTCCTTTGTTCAAAGCTTAGTCTGACTGCCATTATTAATTCTAATGGGTTTAACTTGGAAAGAAAGAAACATCAATTGAGCTATCAGCTGTTAAAGTGTGTATACATTTCTTTGGGACGCCCTGTATATATAACGTAAAGAACGACGCTTGTATAGGAGATATTCCGCGCAAGATGAGAGAGAGAGAACGAAACAAATGAAAAAATGAGGTAACCACCCGGGAATCGAACACGGGATCTTCCGATTGCCGGTCAGATATGATAACCATTACACCATGTGCCTCACTCATTCAAATGCCGTAATTCTTCTACATACGCGCAGAAACCAATGCCCCAAGGGGGCACCTCCCCCATGCCGTAACATTATATACATTTAACTGCAAACACGCAGTATAATTAACGTAAAGAACGACGCTTGTATAGGAGATATTCCGCGCAAGATGAGAGAGAGAGAACGAAACAAATGAAAAAATGAGGTAACCACCCGGGAATCGAACCCGGGATCTTCCGATTGCCGGTCAGATATGATAACCATTACACCATGGGCCTCACTCATTCAAATGCTGTAATTCTTCTACATACGCGCAGAAACCAATGCCCCAAGGGGGCACCTCCCGCATGCCGTAACATTATATACATTTAACTGCAAACACGCAGTATAATTAACGTAAAGAACGACGCTTGTATAGGAGATATTCCGCGCAAGATATCTTGCGCGGAATATCTCCCATACAAGCGTCGTTCTTTACGTTAATTATACTGCGTGTTTGCAGTTAAATGTATATAATGTTAAGGCATGCGGGAGGTGCCCCCTTGGGGCATTGGTTTCTGCGCGTATGTAGAAGAATTACGGCATTTGAATGAGTGAGGACCATGGTGTAATGGTTATTATATCTGACCGGCAATCGGAAGATCCCGGGTTCGATTCCCGGGTGGTTACCTCATTTTTTCATTTGTTTCGTTCTCTTCTCTCATCTTGCGCGGAATATCTCCTATACAAGCGTCGTTCTTTACGTTAATTATACTGCGTGTTTGCAGTTAAATGTATGTATATATGTATATATATATATATATATATATATATGCGGGAGGTGCCCCCTTGGGGCATTGGTTTCTGCGCGTATGTAGGAGAATTACGGCATTTGACGGAGTGAGGCCCATGGTGTAATGGTTATCATATCTGACAGGCAATCGGAAGATCCCGGGTTCGATTCCCGGGTGGTTACCTCCTTTTTTCATTTGTTTCGTTCTCCCTCCTCATCTTGCGCGGAATATTCTCCTATACAAGCGTCGTTCTTTACGTTGATATATATATATATATATATATATATATATATATATATATATATATATATTGTCCTTACTGTAAAGCAAAACGTTTCTATAAAGAATGCATTACAAAATTAGAAACGTAAATAAATATATATATAAAAAAGAAGACATTAGACAACTAGAAGGGATTCAGAGAAGCTTCACAGCCAAGATCAATGGGTACAAAAAACTAAATTACTGGGAAAGGTTACGCGAATTAAACCTATATTTACTGGAAAGGAGAAGAGAGAGATACACCATTATTTACACTTGGAAAATAATGGAGAAACTAGTCCCTAATCTTACTCTGAACCCTGTAACTCCCCAAACAACGGTGAAAAGTAGAAAAGGAAGGCTGTGTCATGTTCCCAAATTAAAGGCGAGAGGACCAAAACTGTTTAATCAGCTGCCCAAAGACCTAAGGAACACGAATGGTGTTGCAGTGGACATCCTCAAAAGAAGATTAGACGCCTGGATCAGAACAATCCCCGATGAGCCGGGCATACCTGGCTATGTGAGGTGGAGAGTACAAAAAAAACAACTCACTACTTCACCAGGCCAACTCGAGAAGAGGGGCGACAAGCTTGACCTTTGTGAAATGAGGAATCATCGCACGGAACATTTGAAAGGTTGAAAGGAAAGGTTGTATAATACAAAGGAAATTGCATAAAAGTTTGAGAATTTAAGCTCTCTCGTATTAAAACGGTTGTAACTAAAGTTATTTATTTCTACCTTTTTTTTTAATGAGGATCTTTGAACTTTGAAGGATTAACTTGGGATACCGAATTAAATTGGATTAAGTCCTCTTTTAAATGAAATTTCTCTCTTTTTGTTTTTCAACTTTTGTATTTCCAAAGTTCGTCTAAAGAGATTGAAAAGATGTTCATATTTTTATTGTATGTATCTACAGTTTACGTACATCAGACTGACAAAGAGAATACAGTAATTCAATAATATTTGTTGTCGTAGAGAGGAGACGTCGGTAAAAAGAAAATAATAATTGGATCTGGAAAATTTTTCATTGAATTACAGTTAGTGAGAGAAAACCAAAAGATAGCCCTGAAGTTAAAACTGCTCCAAGGAATTGGTTTTATGAATATGACGGGTCTTTTCTTGGGTCTTTTCTTGGTTCGGGCATATGTTTATATAAACTTTTTTAATTGTTTTAAGGTCCTGAATCCATCCTGAAAGTGCGTCCCACATGTTATGAAAAACCCTCTCTCTCTCTCTCTCTCTCTCTCTCTCATATATATATATATATATATATATTACCACCACCCCTCAGTAGTGTGGGCGAAAAATGGGAGAGTGCAAAGAATGTTGCAATGTTGCAAGATGTCACAAAGGGGCGGGGTTATGCACCGAATGGGGGTTATGCAACATCAATGCTGCAAAAGGGGTAGTGTTATGCAACAACTCAATACTGCCAAGGGGGAGACGGGAAGGAGCTTCGGGGGGAAAAGGGAGGCTGACCTAAGAGAGGAAGAGAAAGGAGAAGGAGGTCTTTGGGGAAGAAGGTGGGATGTCCTCAACCCCCAAAGGGAAACCTAATCTAAGCGTTAACCTAAGAAGGAAGGAGGTGTTCGCCTGGCTGTAGCCAGACGCTTTATGAGCATCCAGGGGCCAAGCAGCTGTTATATAGAGGGTCGTGAGTTGCCAGATACCACTTATTTATATATGGAGGAGGTTGCTAGATACCACCATTTATTTTAATTTTATTTACATGAGTTGCCAAATAGTGTTTTTAATTGTTCAGGTATACCTTATTAGGTTGAGTTGCCAAATAATGTTTTTATTTATATATGGAGGGGTTACCAGATACCGCCATTTAATTCAACTACTTATTTATTAAAGGCAAGATTGACTTTCTCCTTAATTTTTTTCAGCAAGAGAACTAATTATTTAAACGATACCCAATATTAACAATAAAAGAAATACACCAGACAATTGTCTTAGCAAAAAGAAATCGTTCATCTTAATATTCATTATAATTAAATTTCGGAGAAATTAAAGTAATTGATAAAAGAATTAAATGAGAAGTTTATATATAAAGGGTGATCCAGAGAAATGGGACCCAAAAGAAACCCCTGTAACTCTTAAAGTATAAGTCCTTTTATAAAATCATACGCATCATTCGAAAGAGGATAGTTACAAGTTTGTACAGGATTGTATAGGTTTTGACAATACAAGACAAGATAAGATACAAAACAAAATAAAAGTGTTAGTTAAAACTAACCCTTCAAGATGACTGCATGGACTGTGGAACAGCTGCGTTTCATAACTGAGCAATATTATGAGCATGGAAGAAGTGTAGTTTCAGCTCTTAGAAGGTGATTTTGACATCTGAAAATTTGTCTTGAAAGATCTTTGAGCTGAAACTACACTTCTTCCATGCTCATACTATTGCTCAGTTATGAAACGCAGCTGTTCCACAGTCCATGCAGTCATCTTGAAGGGTTAGTTTTAACTAACACTTTTATTTTGTTTTGTATCTTATCTTGTCTTGTATTGTCAAAACCTATACAATCCTGTACAAACTTGTAACTATCCTCTTTCGAATGATGCGTATGATTTTATAAAAGGACTTATACTTTAAGAGTTACAGGGGTTTCTTTTGGGTCCCATTTCTCTGGATCACCCTTTACTTTTATATTAAACAATAAATTTTAACAAACTTCCTGTTCTTTGTTCAGTTTCCCAAATTTTAGCCAACTCCCCATATGAAAACATGCAAGCAAGCATCCCTCACCATGCTTTTTTCTTACTGTTTGCAACATGAATAAAATAAAATAAAAATTTAGTGATGGATTCCATACCATGTTACGGATTTCTCGTCTAAACTGTAGGTTTAAGTTGGTTCAAAAACAATGCTACTTGACACCTTGTACTTTAGAACGGCTGCCTTTTGCATATAAAAGCACACGTCGGTACAGTGATTTACTCTAAAGTCAAACCTAAAATATCTATTTATTTTTGTCGTTCCTCTGTATATATATATATATTAGTGATGTAGGTCACATCCGCATCCGCATCCGCGGAACATCCGCACATTTTTTCGCATCCGCATCCGCACCCGCACCCGCATCCGCACTTTGGACTGCGGATGTCGTGCGGATGTGGACCGTTGAGATAAAATGTCATTAATAAGTGGAAATTATCAAATTCTACTATATTAATAGAACTAGTTCATTGTGCGCAAAAGTGATGCAAGCGACAAGACGAGAGGCTGTTCTTGTATGAAGTTACTCTCTTGCAACCTACTTAGATCCACGTTACAAAGCTAAGTTATTTTCACCTAGTACATTAGAACGAGTTAAATCATCACTTGGCAAAGCAGTTGAAGAGTTTCAATCTCTTGAAACTGTCGCTTCGCCACCCACCAAAAGAATAAAAGTTTCAGTGACAGAACCAACACCTTCAACAAGCAAATCTATCACAGAATCTGTCTCTCAGTTTCTTGAGTCAAGCAGGAATGACGAGACCTACGCGATGTCAAAAGATGTAGTAAAAATGATCGAGAGCTATCACCAAGAAAAACGCCTGGCTGCATGTGACAATCCTATTAGTTGGTGGAAAAATACGCAGAATATCTATCCATACTTGAGTAAACTTGCAAGGAAACATTTAGCCTGTCCTCCAACAAACGTACCAAGTGAGAGATTATTTAGCAGTGCTGGATTAATATATGATGAAAAGAGAAACAGACTGGCAGCAGAAAAGGCAGAAAAATTAATGTTCCTTAAGCATAACCTTCCTATAATTAAGTTTGAACATTAAACGATGAACATCTTAGTTTACTTTATTTTAATTACTCATTTATAAATATGCCTAATAAAACTTTAAACTTAATATAAATAGTTATCAAGCTAATTAAAGATCTCTTTCTATAAGGGTGGAGGTTGGGGAAAGAGGTCGGTGGGGGTGCATTTGAGTTGGGTTCACGTCCCGCATCCTGGTAACACAATTATGGTTTCTAATTGTGGCTGAAACTCAACAAAATATAACGAATTTATTTGCAGACGAATTCACTAGTTGATTTCTATATTAGTTAGATGCTTGATATTATTTTATATGTTCAGAGAAAAGTACAGCAATTATTGTACAATTAATCAATTATACTACATTATAGCTACAGCTCTCTCTATATAATAACTTATTATATACGTTAAACACAACAAATCTCGAATATATCCTAAAAAATAACGAAAATGTAGACATCCGCATCCGCATCCGCGGATGTTGAAATCAAACATCCTCATACGCATCCGCATACTAAATTGAGAAATTTATATATACACATTTATATTAATTTTCCCATATGAAAACAGGTTTAATAATATACAATAGATATACTAAACTGTATATTAAATCTGGTAATAAACAATTTCAAATATTCTATAAAAATAATATTCATTTTACCTATAATTCGAAAGACAAGGAAGGTATACGTTAAAACAAATCTTTTTATTCGAGGAAAGGAAGATAAACTCGCGCCTGTTTCGTCGAGGCAAACCGCAAAGGTCGATTTGTCCTACTTCTCGTCTCCAAAACTGGTTTCTGTCTCCTTCAACTCGTATTATAATTGCCATTATTATTATTATTATAATGAAGTTAAAAACTGAACTTAAATATATACATAAGCATCACGTGATTGTTTTCCAAATTATTTATAGGCTAAATTAGCCTTTGATTAAGTAAAGATTTTCCTTATCATATTTCCATATGCAACAACAATATATATATATATATATATTAGTGGTGGACCGGATGTCAGTTTTTCAACATCTCCGGATGCGGATTTTTTATTTCAATATCCGCGGATGCGGATATTTAGTTAATCTATCAATATAATATAGAATTATGAATATATAACATAATTTTTCAAATTTCGTGATATTACTATTATGGCAGGCAATGCATAAGAATTAAAATTAATATTAATGTTTTCATTATGATAAAACTAATAACTTTCTCAAAAGTTTCAGCTACAGAAAATTCAATGAAACAAGTTTCATTCAATTTTCTGTGTTACCAGGTATTTATATTTTGAAGTTTATATATTTGTTTGTTCATTAATAATTAATACTTTACATGAAATGTGCATGACTGGGCCTTATGAGCTACTTTATAAGCTAATTTAATTGTAAATTGCATAATTTATTACAGGTAATATCCGCATAACATCCGCAGTCAGAAGTGCGGATGCGGATGTTAAAAATGACGCGGATATCCGGTCCACCACTAATATATATATATATATATATATATATATATATATATATATAGAGAGAGAGAGAGAGAGAGAGAGAGAGAGAGAGTGGCGCAAATTACAGTAGTAATAATAATAGCTAACTCGGTTTTCCTTCTCACCGAATTGTTCATTTTGACGAGGGTCAAGCTTTTCACTCCGCCTTAGACCTTCAATTTAATGTGGAATCCAAACTAAGTTGCAGCACGGACAGGCTGAAATCACGTCATTGCCTGGACACTCGATCTCTCAACCAGCACCCCAGCGTCTTAACCACTAGGATACCTAGGGCGCCCATTTATCTACCAACCCGAGCAGACATTCATTTTCATGAGCTAAACACAATTTAATCACACTCCTACGCAAGAATTGGCAGGTAAAAAGTCAAACCGAATACATTAATCAAAGTTGAGGATCGAACAGTATGACCGCAAACATATATTTTGCAAAGATTTGAAACCATCGTGGTAGAGACTGCAAGTGGCAATTAACACACACACACACACACACACACACATATATATATATATATATATATATATATATATATATATATATATATATATAACCAAATCCACAAGTCAGGAATCTTGGGAAAGCTGAGAATAGCATGACCGCAAATAATAATAATGCACAAAAACATTCTGCTTGTTAAGATCTTCTAGATTTCTTATTTTCTAATGATCTTTGTGTCGTCGGATGTTACTGTGCTGTCTCTGGTAATGATCTACGTCAAGATTATGAAGAGTAGCGGCGCTAATTCTGTTTCCTGTGGTACTGAGCTGAGCGGCTCTGATGAAGATACTCCTATAAAGACAGACTTGCCGCCGCTCAAGTTTTCCATCTCCCTATCCAAAATGGGGAAAAATTGAGGATCAAATAGTATGACCGCAAATAACAATAATAATGTAAAATATTGTCGTAATAGAGATGGCAAATGTTGATAAATGTTGCAAAGGGGCGAGGGATATTGCATAAAGGGGTGGGTTCTAAAATAGGAAAACCGAGAAAAGGGCGCAAATGCAATATTGTCAAGGTAGAGATTGCAAGTGGCAATACACGATGCGAGCATTAAATCTACGGAGAGAAGATAAAGACACCATTAGTCGACCAATCAGGACGTCTAAAGCGTGGACCCGTAATAAAAGTGTTACGATTGGTACACAAATTTATCATAACCCCACCCAGTTACATTAACAACCAATCATTAAACTTACACCCCGCCTATTATCTTTTGGGGTGGTGCTTGGGGATCATGCATATAAAAGGAAATATTTTCAGCTGGGAGTCACTAGTTATTTTCACCAGTGAATAAACATTCCCTCCGCCATGAATCAAGAACTTTACAGTTTACCGGAATTATACCAAGATAATGACATTGTAGCGTTGTCCACAATTAATCTTTTTAACGCGGCTGACCAGGATGGATTAATTCCAACGCAAACCGTTGATGATATTTGCAATGATGCTCCTTACGATCCGACGCAAGGGACTGCCGAAGAAATGTAAGTGCCTGTAATTTTATTTTTTTGTAGCCAATTATTCGCAAACTTGTTATTTATTTAATGTGCATGTCAGAAAGAGCAGTGTTCTGGATTATTTCATCATATACATGGAGGGTTGTAGTAATTCATCTCATCACATTAAAAGTGCTTCATTTGGATATCCGCAATTATAGATTAGTTTGCAATTAATATTATGCTAAAGTCCTGTTTTTGATTCACTGATTTTTTATACCAATCTTTTGTATGTTTTAAATAATTAATTTTTCTAGCAATTTTTTGCATGTTTTAAATAATTTTATAAATTCCGTAATAAATGTTATTCAGAATTATCTCTTAAAGGAACTTCTCTGAGCGGTTCAAAGATATCTTCACATTGTAATACTCTTACTATATGTATACTCTGCATATGTTTTGGGTTTTTATTCAAAAAGATTCAGTATGAACTAATGAATTATTCTTTCTCCTTTAAGGTCCGAGGAGAATTTGACACGTGTTATACAATTTTTTCGTTTTGAAGAAACCCATGTCATAGACCTGAATACGGAGGTAGAAGATTTACCGAGCAGTCAGCCCAACGATTGTCACATCATTAACGAAATAATGTAGGTATTTTTTTATGTTCCGATCTTTTTTTTGGGGGGGAAGAAGACAATGTATTTTCATCAATTTATTAAATGAAAGAAATCATGTTTTTAGTACAATAACCATCTTAAACTACAGAATATACAAACTAACATTATTGGTTACAAATATATATATACACGAACAAAACATCATACTATACAACGAGTACGCACAATCTGAAAACGGCTTTTTATCTGTCTGCATACCATTTCGTCGTTTCGTTGAGTGACACGGGTTGAATAATTTTTAAAAATTTATAAAATCTTTACCACGTGATTCCATACAACTTCGGGGATATGCAACTGATCGAGAAATTTTACAATAACATGGTCACTGCAGGGTTGAGTCCCGAATCAAAATAGTACATGCGGTCCCTATTTTTAAAATAGATTGCAAACCAATAACATGTGTTTACAATAAGGCTACCGCAATTTCTCGTAGATGGCAATTTCAATGATTCATTCTTCGCAAACACACCGATAAATTTGGAACGTGTGATTCGTTCACTATTCATTACTCTCTGAAGTGTATTCGCATCCATTTTTTAAAAGTCAGTGACAATGTTCCTAAATCTCTCTACTTCTATTAGGGCTTGTGACTCGTCTATAGGCTTGGCGAATTCCAATCTAACTGAGATGTTTCCACTCTGTTGTGGACTTAAGTGTGTATTTACACTAGCAGATAAGTCAGGTGTGATGTCAAACGGATGAAGGTTAAATTGATCAATGAATTCTTTCTGCATGACCCCAATCCCGAGCTCATCACAATTACCTGCAATATGGGCCAGATTACTGTATGCTCTCGTGCAAAGCGGTAACACAGCGTCTGATGAATAGTCCGTATTCAATGTTCCTCCCAACGCAACGCCATTAACGTATAGAGTTATATTTTTAAGGCCGAAATTCTCGAATTTAAAGGCATTCCTTTTATATTTTCCATTCACCGAATTGTGTTCCTGCATTCCAATTAATATCCTTTTAGGTAGATTTCCCAGGGCTATGTTTTCTATCTGCTTCGATGCCAACCCTGCTGGCACCGTGTATAGTTTGATCTGTACTCTGTTAATTGGATATTTTACTGTGGCGTGTAGTAAATTTTTCTCAATTTCTATTTGTTTCGGTGAACTTAATTTCACTCGCCGTACGCGGAGGTATGCCTCCATAATGTAAACCACAACGGTTTTTGCTCCCTCTTCTTGATCAGCATCCATATTTAAACAGATCTCAGGATTCGTGCGGGTGACCTTTATTTTCATATCCACCCCATTCACAAGCAACTTCTCCTGGAATGTGAAATCTGTATGCAGGCGTCCAAGACACTCGTATACCTTTTCAGAATTTTTAAATTTGTCCTTTATACTACTTTCGTCTTTAGCTTGATAATATCCCTCGGCACTTAAAAAGGTACCCTTCGCTTCTTTGGAAAAGTTGAGGACATTTTCCAGATAAGCTCGTAGGTGATAGTACCCCGTGCGTGCCTGCGATATGTTGACCTGATTTAAATATACGTCACACTGGTTGAATATGGAGTGCGGAAAGTTTGTTTCAGGGTATACAGCATATTTGTCATCGCAGTCCGTTCCATCAGAATGGATATACGTAGTTTAGCGTACATGTACACACAGCTTGGATCAAAAAAGTAAGGGCCTTAGCTGAGTATCACGAATTCTATAGGGGCACTCGGGGAACTAATTGTGTTTAAAGGGTTAATTGTAATAAAGTCACTGTGTTCAATAGAAACTTGAGTTGGGGGCATGTCAAAGAGGGGCATCTCCGATTTACAACATTGTGAACTACACGGATGGATGAAGCGTGCCATGACGAGTTAGAAATAGTGTTTCCTCTCTCGACAAGTAGTAAACAAACTATGATTCATGAAATCAATGTCCTTAGCCTATATCAGTCAAAAAAATGGTCAACCATAGGTTTCATTCGCTTAGAACACTTCTTTTTTATATTCTTTTACGTTTAATGCCACGTGATGGTAATCCCTTCTTCCGGACAGTCATCTTCTTCCCACCACCACGCATTTTCCTCTTTGCATCTTTAACGATTTCGTCCCGTGTACGCTTTAAGTGTTTTTTAGAGCTTCTTTAGGTTTAGCCCCAGCCAATATGTTTTCTGCAGTGTTAATGCCTAATTGTAGCGCTTTCCTTCCGAGGTATCTGGCACCCCTCCTCAGCAAAGGGACAGCCGTACGTAGTATGGTTGAAAAACTGGATCCAAGTCCACTACCACACTGGTATCTCACCCCTCGATAGACTGTGAAAGGCTTTCTGTCCATTATAACTCAGTGCGTCGAAAGTGCAGCTTCACTGTTAAGCTCCCATCACCGAATGGGAAATTGTTTCCCTCAATCGTTCTTATATATATTAAGATATTGGTTATTAGATTAGTTCCGACATTCACATAATGGGGTCTGTCATATGTAATACTCAAACTCCTTCCTCTCTGGTTGGGAATGTGAGCAATGCGCAGCAGGCGTGCCTGGGTATCCCCAACAAACTGGTGCTCCACTATATTGCTGTAAATATAGCACATGACTGGGGGGTGTATAGCAAGCAACCAATTTCTCCAATTTCATCTGATACATTAGGCTGGACAAGTCATGTTGTACCTCGTGAAATGTCTCTCTTTGGAAGGCTGATCGATATCGCCCCTCGGTCATAATTTTGAACACTCTTTGGTCTTTAATATTTCTGTTAGCCTTTGATTTTAGGATTAGAGTATGTGCAGGGTTTCCTTTGTTTACGATTTCGTGTACTAAACCAGTCGTAAGATTTGAGTTTTTTAAATTTACGTTTGTCTCTCACAACATCCTCAGCCGAACCATAACGGCCCGGACCTAGTGTTACTACTGTACTGTAATACCGTGCAACCTCAGTCCTGGTGATACGTATAGTTTCATCCCGAATTACCCCGGCTTTTTCACACTCATCAAGGTCTCTAAGAATCGTAAAAATGGTATCTTTATAATCAATATTTAAAAAGAGGGTGTCTAGCTGAATTTCACATATCCCCACCTCATACGAATCACGACCCAATTCAATGGGTCGATGGAGTTCTGTTACAAAGTTGTCTAGTGTGTTGTTGGGGTGTACAGACAGGGACGAGGAGGACGGGAGTGTGACGTAGAAATGGTTAGGAGCCATGTTGCATACTATTTAAGCTTCATTCTTGCATCAGCTTTTATATAGGTGTTGAAGCTTTCTGGGTACCCTAGCCATTTCACCAGGTACATTTTTCTCTTTCCTGAACCTTTGCTTCCTAAAATTTTCTCAATTTTAAACACATTTTTTCCTAAATTAAATGTCACTTTCTGCAACTCCTCGCGGTAAAAGCCTCCTGCGATTTCTTCCCCATTCAAATCTTCAACGTAATATATCATTATCTCACCTTTAGGTCTCACAGCCCTAACTTTAAAAATCTCACGTGTCCATCCTTGCTCAAATCCCTTCGCGAATTTATTTCCCGAACGCGACAGCCTTACATAATCATTGATTTTGAAACGCGCAGTGTGGTGGTGGTGTTCCATCTCTTTTCACCTCTGGGCGCGTGCCTTTCTAAAACTTCGCAAGGTGTTGTCCCAATCGTGCGATGGTGTGAGCGGTTGTACGATGAGGCCAATGATTCCAGAATGTCTAGAAATCTGTACGTGTTTTTATGTGTAAAATAGCGGTGCATGCGTTCCTTTATGGTACGTTGAACTCTTTCAGCTAAAGAAGCCTTATGTATAGAATTGGTAGTGTAGTAACTGATATTAAACTCTGTCAACATGTTCTGAAAAGCACGGCCTATAAATTCCTTCTCCATATCCGTACAAAAATAGCCAGGAACCCTGTTTTCTTTCAACATCAGCGTTTTCGTCCCTTTAGCAACTGTTTCAGGTGATTTATTCTTCAGAGGAATTAGCCACAGATATCTAGAGAATACATCTATTATGAAAAGAATGTAGCGGTAACCATCGTTATTCACTGAATATCTTTGCATGTCTGTTAAATCTGCTTGCCAAATAGAGTCAATCGAAGCAGCTGTTGTCTTGGCTGTTTTAAACCTTTTGCTCACAGGCTTATGAAGTGTATGTGTCCTGCTCCCGCAAAAATCTCTCAACATCTTTTTTCCCGACTCCGTAAACACTTCTGTACAGTCTATCTACGCCTCCGTAGGAGGCTGGGTTAGAAATGTCATAATAACGTCTTCTTAATATGTTAACCATTTGCGTATTTTAGAGGCACGTGGGTAGGGTTGACCGTTGTTTAGCCTCTTCTTTCTCCTCTTTAGAGGTGTTACCGACGAGGGTGCTGGCGTCTTCAATTGTGTCACGTGCGACGCATGTTCCAAGTCTTTTAACCTGTTCAGATTTCCTATTGTTTTGGGGACATTTATTTGTTGTAGTCTTGCTTTAATATGCTTCCATCCTCAGCGCCGGCATTATGATATTTCGGGCCCTGTGCAGAGTATACTGTACGGGCCCCCCATGACACAAGTCAAATTGTTTTTCATTGCTAATCATTTTATTTTAGTAGATTGTTAACAAGTACAAGTAAAATTTAACTATACAAGTGCACCTGTAACAGAATACCAACAGAACAACAGCCTTTACTATTATTACTACTTATTACTTTATTATTATCAAATATTTAAACTATCATAAGAGGTTTCAACCAGCGCCGGCCTTAGGATATTTAATTAGGAATAGGACAATTCAATTAAATTAGGATATTCAACAAAAGTAAATACACAAAATAAAGTTTGTAAATATACAAAAAAGAAAATAACTTAATCACCTACAAATGAATATTTGGCAATTGTAATATAAGAATACTAAAACATAAAAGAATTAACTAGATTTAATAAAAATAAACATAAACCAATTGCAGGTATATATAAGTAACAAAAATCTTTTCATTAAAATCTATCTACTGTTTTAAATGACAGAAGAAAAGAAAAATCAAGCTAATACACAAATATATATTTATAGCTTAAATATTCAATGCAATCATTAAGGCCATGATGGATCGGTGATCTGAAACTAAAAAAATAAATTACATTAATTTACACCAATTTTGGCACTCTGACGTCGATGGTAAATTTCTGTGAAATTTTCGGGCCCCCCTAAGTTGCGGGCCCTGTGCGACCGCACGGTTCGCACACCCCTAAGGCCGGCACTGCCATCCTGATGGTGAGGGCCTATCCCACTTTCTCACCAGATCATGGACGATGTCTACGATATTCGATCCCTGTACCATTGCTCCTCCCACAATGATCTCGCCTGTATGGGTCCATTGTATGGCGGGGTCCTCATTCAATAGATTATAAAGACTTAAATCTTTATTCCTCAATGTATGTGGGAGGGTGCTTTTTAATACATGCTCGATATGTTGTGTGGCTGACCCATTAATCTTTGGTTGGTCAGCTCTATCGTCGGACACAGGTCCTATGTCACCATGTCCATCGTTCCCCGTGCTGTGCCTAATAACCACGGGAATCTCTGTCGGGTTCTTATAATTTTCGTACTCGTGAAGAAATTTCTGCAGAGCTTCTTGGTATAAGATTCTTTTCTCATCAGGTGTTTTTTCACTGTTTAATAGGGCTAGCAATTCGCTTTCCATTCTTTTAAGCCTGCTTTTACGGGGATCTAGATCCGTGTCTGGATTCTTTGAACTTTGCAGTGAAGCATACACCTCGTGTGGAATCACTACCACTTTCTTCATTATATTAATCTAGTCAGTAAAGGACCCAAAACTGAAAATAAGATGGGGAGGAATGACCCTCCTCTTTGTACAATAATTCGTTTTTTCTTCCCTACAGTTTGACTTTTACGAGCGAGTGCACGTATTATGTTCTTGTAACGGTAGGCGAGCCTTCTGAGGTGGTTTCATTGATACATTGCAATTTATAACGTTAAGACAGATTTCACAGATGCATTTTAAAAAGTCGGAGTCGATATTTTTAGCAAACATCTGCTGCATTGCCCGGGGTCGATGATAGATTTTTATTAATTCATATTTCTTTAGCCTCTTTGTCATTCTGGAATATACACCGTTTCAGGCTCGTTTGGAAATATATTCGTTCTTAGAAGCACCCTAAACGTGTTTCGCGGATGAAGGTCGCAAAGCAAATATCCGTAACGCGGGCTTGTAGCTTCTTTATAAACTTCCAAAAACTCCTTACGCTGATTCGGGAACATTTGATTGGCTAATACCCCAATTTGTGATACATCTCTACGTTGCGCGAATAAGACTAGATATTGTGTATTTAACGACACATCGCGCATGTATCTATTTTTGAAAAATAGATTCTGATTGATGAAGAACACGCTTATGTTAAGATGGTGGGAGAATACTGTAAATGTCTCGGCAAACGTTTTATCCATCTCCAACATGAGATCGTCAATTACAATGACTGTATGTTCATTTCCCTTTAACGAATTAACGTCATATACACCTTTGTGGAACAAAATATCATCTTGGTACTCGTTGAACACTGATTGATACGTCGAATAGCACCATATAACTTTATGCACAAATTTTGAGAACATCTCTCCCTTTTCTTTAATGATTTTAAGCATAAACAGTTTTACCACATCCTGTAGGTCCAGATATAATACATGTAGATGGGCTCGTGAAACTGAATTTTTCTACAGAATGCATTTCTAACACGTCACACTCCTAAGTGGGTCATTTACAAAATAAATAAATATTTAAGTGATGACCCTTATATTCTACAGTCTTGCTTTTCTCTTCCCAGAACCGTGAATGACGATGAGGTACAGCACCCCATCATCGATATTACAGATGACCCCGACGACAGTGCAGTTGTGATCACAGAATCCATCCCCGCTAACGAATCCTGGCAGGCGCCAGTTCAAAGCGGAGGCATGATGAAGAGCCCATCACGTCAGGTATAAAGCGCGCCAGGATTGCGCCGGTTGTTAGACCACCAGTAATAGAGCCCCAACCTCTACGTCTTACGATACAACCCCCACAATAGTACCTTCCTCAAATATACCCCTTATTCCTGTTCAATTCCGGGTACATCCTCCACAGCAGCTTCTCGTTCTGTTGAGGATGGCATAACATTCGAGTTGGTGCGCACCGCTACCCCACCCCAGCCTTGACTAGAAATCGGTATATAGTCAGGGTTGATCCTAGATCCATGTATAGCAATGGTGTTGAACACGGACTACGGCGCATAGTTGAACGTATTGTAGAGTTTGCCCTTCAGAACCGCGACGAACGTGAAGTCAGGACGAGGCTGTCCTTCGGATTCGGGTCAGATGACGGAGATGTAGATGATTTTTGGGTAGTAATACCGTTCAGACGTTGGCAGCTGAAGATATAGAGTATATATTAGGCCGTATAATGCAGGCCTCTCAAAGTAGTATAGCCTTCAATATGGACAACTTCACGGTAAATATTGACCGTGTATTCCGTGTTGCGGGTCATAGTGCCACACCTTATACTCTTAACTTCAATTCTCAGGCTATTTATAGACGGCATATAAACGTCGATCGTGGTTGCGGCTTTATAGCAGTAGTCTTAGCTGTATGTTTACTGTACTAAATACACGGACCAAAAAATTTGGTTGCCTACGGTAGTGGAGCGTGCCCGTAAACTAGCTGTAGACTGTAAACTTGAGTTTGACTGTAATATGGGTCCTGAGAGCTGAGAAGGGTAGAACAGGAAATGAATGTTCGTATAGTTGTATTTGGAATGGATGATCGTCGTAGACTGTGTATGTTTTTAAAAGCAGTGTGAGAGATCGTACAAGACCCCTACTTATTTTAGGACTGTCAGGGACAACGTATCTCCCATCCGTAATATAAGGGACCTTTACGCGAGTTATGATAAAAGTCGAAAATATGGACGACATCATGATTTGTGTAAGGGGTGTATCGAGTTTGCGGATGATATAGTGAAACATTGTAAAGATTGTCACATGGTATGTGGGCAGTGTAAAAGCTCCAAATGTGAAAGCCGTGTAGTTGAAGCTGAGAAAAAGGATTGTGATGTGTGTACGCACATTTTTCAATAATAACTGTTTTGAACTCCATAAATCAATTGGCACGTGCAGGAAAATGAGAATCTGTGAATGTGGTATGTTTCATATGATAGATAATTGGGGGAATTTCAAGCATAAATGTGATCAAGTTCACTGTTCTACATGCCATGAGAAATATAAGGCGGTTGGAGTAAAGCATGTATGTTATATGAAAGATGCTAAGCCGAAAAATAGCCCTTGTATAACTGTGTACTACGATATAGAAACATACACGAATGCTGAAACCGAAGAGGTTATTCCACATTTACTTGTAAGCCAGACTATCTGTGATGAGTGTATGGAGAGCGAGTGTGATGAATGTCACAAATGTATTAAACGGACAAACGTTTTTAAAACGAATGGCCACGAAAGCCCTGTGAAACGCTTTCTGTCCTATATTGTCAAGTTAGCGGACAAGTTCAAAAAAATGACTGTGTATATTCCCGCCCATAACGGGGCAAAATTTGACACACAGTTCCTTTATAAGGAGTTGCTTGAGCACGAGTCATCTGAGATATTTACAAGTGATCCCTTGAAAAGAGGCAACAAGCTAATACAGATGCAAATAAGAGGTAATGTACAGTTTAAAGACACTTTATTATTCACACCTTGTAAATTAGCAAAGCTACCCAAGGTGATGGGCATTGCCGCTGAAGTTTCAAAAGGATATTTCCCTTACACATTCCTCACTAGCGAAACTTTAAATTACGTAGGACTACCTCCACCCAAACATTACTTTAACTATGAATGTATGAGTACAGATGAACGTGAAGATTTTGACCGATACTAACAGTTTTAATGAATCTAATCCTTATAATATAGAAGATGAATGTGAGCGTTATTGCGTGAATGATGTACGCATGCTTAGAGTATGTTTCCAGGCCTTCAGAAGGATGTACGTAGGTCGTTTCAAATGCGATCCGTTGCAAGTAGCAACCACCATCGCTTCATTATGCTTTACGGTGTTCAAGAATAACTTCATGCCTAAAGACACCTTAGCCGTTAGCCACAGAAACAATCCCCGCAGTTATGGGCACAAGGTTGTTTACTGGCTCATACACCTACATCAGCAGACAGGTGTATACATAAAGCATGCCTGCAACACGGGTGAAGTACCCATTAAGGTTGATGGTCGTGTTTTTTGGGTTGATGGTCTTAGTGAAAACTGTGCCACTGATGAGAAGACTGTGTACTCCTTTAACGGTTGCTGGTGGCACGGATGCCCCCGTTGTGAGTGTGGAACCGTAGGAGATATCCACGGTAGATCTCCTGCCGCCAGTCTTGCGTGGACCCACACCCGCGATCAACTTATAGGCTCCCAGTTCACTCACATAGTCTTGTGGGAGCATGAGTATGATGCACGGATGGAAACAGATGGACAGTACCGTGAAGAAATAAACACGATCAAACGTTCAATGGTGCTGGATCCTCTCAAATGCGGTGATAGCTTGTTCGGAGGGCGTACAAATCCCTTCAAGCTATACTTTCCGCCTACGGAGGGCGTGAAACTCCATTACTACGACTTCTGTTCTTTATACCCTACGTGATGAAGAACAATCCGTACCCCGTGGTGCACCTGAGAAACTGGTGGGACCTGACCTGCCCACCATCGAGGTGTTCTCAACAAATTTGAACGGGTACTATTTCGGCCTTTCTTTCGTAGATGTGCTCCCCCCACGCGATTTATGGATGCCGATCTTACCCGTCGTTATCGATCACAAGCTCATGTTTCCCTTGTGCGTGAAGTGCGCAGAAGAGAACAATGGGATGTAATCATCAGCAACCAGCGTAAGATCAGAGGTGTATATACAAGTCCAGAGCTGGATCTAGCTGTTCGCCATGGCTACAGAATATTGAAGATACATGAGGTGTGGAGGTTTCAGAAGCTACCCAACCTTTTCACGCTATATATAAACGCTTTTTTGAAGGATAAGGTCGAAGCATCAGGGTATCCGCGAGGAGTTGATACCGAAGATGAAAAATAGCCCTATATTCAACGGTAACGTTGAATATAGGCAAAGTTGTGTCTAAACAGTCTTTGGGGAAAATTTGCACAGAATACTGGCAAAGGGAAAGTTCATTTGGCACAAAGTTATAGTGAAGTCTCGGATTATGCCAACGCTCCCGATAAAGAGGTCATGAAGATTGTGAATGTCGGTAATACTTACATAATAAAGTACAACAATACAGAATTGGCCACAGATATCTCACGGGTTACAAACATACCTGTAGCCAGCTTCACAACGGCCTACGCACGCATCAAACTTTGGGGCCTACTGCATTCTCTTGGGCGGAGGGTTTTGTACGCCGATACAGATAGTGTGATATTCACAGAGAGGGAGGGTGAATATATGCCTCCTATTGGTGAATTCCTCGGGGAGTTGACTGATGATATCAAAGATGAGTATGGAGACATCGCATACGCCGACTCTTTTGTCTCAACAAGGCCAAAAACTTATGGGGTGCGGGTAAGGGTGGGGGAGGATATGAAATATATCGTGAAAGCTAAGGGTATCATGCTCAACCAGGCGAATCGGCGGGTCGTTAACTTTGATTCGTTGAAGGATCTACTGTGCTTGGATGATGATGAGGGTGACCGGCCGCCCCAACCAACTGTAGGTACCCACAATTTTCGGGCGCAGAAGCTGGAGGGCGTGAAGGAACTTAGGGGTACAAAGGTGTGCCGTAACACCTATAGGAAACGTTACCAGGCGCCTGGTACCTATGATACCGTGCCCTTTGGATACCATAATCTTTGATATGTCTATTGTTAACTTATTTATTACACGTATTTGTAAATATATATACCTTGAATATTTCGTTTATTAAATAAATCGTGTTTCAATTAGCGTTTCACGTTCTCCTTTGTGTGTGTGTGTGTGTGTGTGTGTGTGTGCACACAAGAGAAAATTCTAAGCTCCGCCCAGCGTGTGTACAGGAGAAAGTTCTAAGCTCCGCCGACTGTAAGATCGGCCACGTGACTCCTGCTACTCCCTGGGCATATCTCTTCCCTGCGTGCTCAGTTGATCGCAGCAAGCCCTGGATCTCAGACGTGTATTCTCCCGCGTAGACAAAAAATAGTAATGGCTACCTTTAATATTGCGTGTTCGACGTTTATGAAGTGGAATTCGGTAAAGTGCCAAGATGTGGTGGATACTGGAAAACTCCCTATTCCACCCTTCTTTGATACTTTTAAGGCTACATTGAATCGTGCGAAGGAGCAAGAGGTACAAATACTCTACGGCTATTCTGGCGAGAGCATTGTAGGATTTCGTGGTACAAGTGATGTATTGAACTATGTTGTAGGACTAAACTTTATAAAAGCTTACATATACCGTGAAGTAGAAGAAACAACACGTGCAGAAGAGAAGCAACGGATATGGATAGTGAGTCTTGTTGATGAGTGGTGTGACAAGCGATATTATGACATGTTGCATTATACCGGGTACTCGTACCCTGCGACTGAGAATGTAAATCTTGTCATCATGGAGAATCTTAAGTATTTTTACCATAATATATATCATAACGAGGTTTGTAGTGAGGTCGTGGCTAATGGCCTGTGTGAATTTCTAACAGACTTTAGAGACGAGTATCGCATGCTAAGCAAAAAGGAAAAATATGGTCATATGTTTCTCTCAAATAGTGCGCCGTGTGAATAAAATGTGTTTAGTTCGTGAAAATCCCCCTATGCAAAAATGTCTGGTGCGTATTCTGAGGAGTGGGAGTGTTAAAACATTAAAACCGGTATTACTTCATGTATAGCAAAATTTCTCAAAACACCTACCCAGTATAATGGGATACAAGTATTCGAACAGCGCCGTACACGTTTCATTACCTTATGGTGTAACTCACTCCTCCCGTCGAGCCGATCCGTTGCATGTGGCTCATCGTCATCTCAGAGCTTGAACCGACTGGACGTGCGCTCCTCGAATACGATGGAACTTCCTTTGAGCAGCATTCTCAACGCCGTGTACGATATGTCCGTGACGAAGTCGTTGCGCGTGTTCAGGCGTAAAACCGGTGCCATTAACTATGTACTGAAAACGACTTGTAGACAAAGAAACAAACGGAATGTTGTTTATTTAAGTGTTGAGGAGATGAATAGAATCTTCGTGGTAGTTGAGAAGTGGAGTGAGGATCGTTATAAAATTCCTGCAGGTGTAGGTACAAGAAGAGAGCAGATTAGTGACACCCCCTCATATGCCGTTGTTTGTACTTGTGTATAAATAACGATCGGCTATGCATTGATATACGGCTGATGTGGAAGAATGCTTCCGATAATAACGCTCTTGTCCCTACGCGAAACCGTTTCATCCTTGACAGAATGTTTGAAATCGTCGGATTCCGCAAGCTGAAGCCTATATTAGACGCGCGTGTTACGGATATACTTTATTTTGATACGGTTCTTGAATACGCATACACCGCTCTGCTCGATGGGTTTACCGAGTGTAGGACTGAACAAGGCGATAATGGTCTAGAGCTGGATGCTTATTTAAAAGGTTTAGACTCTTTGAAATATCATGAACTTTGGTACAAAGCACTTGAGCGGTACAGGACTGAGCTCACCTACACCGTTCACCCTGAAGAACTATTTCTTCATATAATGAGCAGCTGTCGTAACGACTTAGAAGATTATTTCAACTGCCGCTATGCAGTGTGAAGAAGAGTTCATGATTAAAAAGCTCGGGTCGGTAAAAATAAACCCTCGATTGGAAAGGAGTGTTTATAAACTTGTATTTAATAATGATGTTGTGGCTAACGATGACCTCTTTGTGCGTGCTTTTTATTGTATTCTAGCCATATTCAAAGGTAACTTGCCAACCGATTGTAAAGTGGGTACAAAAATAGTACTGAACGATATGAAGGCCATTTATATAGAGTATAGGTCTCCCTATAACTTGAGCGGTGAAATAATATTAAGCCGCGTTTACTGCGTAGTGCAAAGCAATAATGATGTGATTGTAGACTCGATTACGTGTGAGTTTAGTGTTTTGCGCAGTAGAACAAAGTGAATGTATTTTGATGAATTTTCAATATATTTAATTGTTTAACATAATTGTGTGTGTATGTATATATTTCTCCTGTACTGCTATATTGATGGTTATACTCCATCGGTTTGTATTTATTTTTTTTTTTTTTTTGTGCAGTAGAAGATAAAGTGTATATATTTATTTTCAATATATTTAATTATTTAACATAATTGTGTGTATATATTTCTCCTGTACTGTTATATTGATGGTTATATTTTTATTTTTTATTTTTTTATTATATACATATTCCTCGTTCATATTTCTTATACTATTATTATTTTTTATTTTATTTTTTGATCATATATATTCCATCGTTTGATTGTATATTTATTTTCTATATATTTCTGATTCCAATAATTCGTCTAAATATACAGAATGATGTAATGGTGTTTTATTTAATTCATTTGGTTGTAAACGATATTATTATTTAATTATACCAAATGGCTGGTTACGCCTTCTAAACCGACTGACGGATTTATAAGCCAACCGTCATGAATATATGCTTCAATTAAATAAATAGCGCAATCTGACAACTCAACCTGTACACCTGAACAAACCATTTACACCTAAGCCAACTGACGGATTTCTAAGCCAACTGTCAATAATATATGCTTTAATTAAATAAATAGCGTAATCTGGCAACTCAACCTGTACAAGCCATTTACGCCTTCTAAGCCAAGTGGCAGGTTTACACCTTATAAGAGCGGGAGCTCAGATGAAGTCTTAATATGCGCTTGGCTCCTGCCAGGTGAACACCTCTCTTCCTCTCTCTCCTCTTCTCTTTTTCTTGGGGATAACTCAGCCTCCAAGTTGCATAACCACTTGTTGCTCTTGCAACATTCCCCCACCCCCTTTGCATAAACCCCTCCCCCTTCATTGCATAACCCCATCCCCTTCATTGTATACCCCTTTGCAACATCTTGTAATATTGATCCACATTTGCAATGGCATTGCAACATTCTTGCACTCCCATTTTGCGCCCATCCTACTCCCCTCAACTCCTGAATGGGTTGTAGCCCCAACACTCCGACCTAACAGCACTGAACTCTGAAGCAAACATTTGATCCACGAACCCGGTGAAACTGGTTTCAGAGATGTCTTTTAGGTCACTGAGATAACTGTCCCGTTTGGATGTTTCTGTCATGAGAGTAACCTTGCTGATAAGGCCATATAATGAAGGAAAACATGCGATAATGTGAGTCGAATTATTGCAGCCTTTCAACTCGTTTATTTATATATATATATATATATATATTATATATATATATATATATATATATATACACAGAGTGTTCTAAAAGTACCTAGTAAAGTTGGGTGTTCTAAAATTACCTAGTAAACTTGGGTGTTTTAAATTACCTAGTAAACTTGGGTGTTTTAAAATTACCAAGTAAACTTGGGTGTTTCAAAATTACCAAGTGAATTTTTATATGAACACAATAGCTTCAAAAAATTATGCAATATTTAAAAATGTATTTCATATAGAGCAACGATAAGAAAAGCAACAATAATTGTTTATTTTAGATGTTCAAAGTGTCTTTCTTCAACTTGGCCACATTGTTCACAACGTCCGACTACTGATCAACAGACATATAAGAGTTTACTAGGTAATTTTAGTTCACCCTGTATTGCAACAAAGAGGATGTTTCGTCCCCGCCAGCTGTGAGCTACGTCCCCAGCAGCTTTTCAGTGTATCTTGTTTTATCATGTTTTCAGAAAATACACTAAAATTCGCACATGAAATAAAATTTTTGTTTCGTGGATGGTATAGTGGTAAGAGACGTGCTCGGAACGTGGTTCACGTAAATGTTGTATCTTCATTATCAATAACTCTGAAGAGGAATACTATTCAAGAATTTTTATCAATTACTTTTAGATACGAATAGGATATGAAAAAGTGGTTAGGACTGAACTGATGTTGTTCGTTTGATGGGGTTATTAAACCTCCTTCGCAACATCTTAGGGAATATGACGTAGGGGACCTACAGCTTTACGTGGAATCCGAAATACGAGTCGCTACATAATCTAGACACGGAGGGCGGTCTCCCATCCCACTACTATCCAGACCAGGGGCCCTCAACCTTTCGGCACTGAAGGGCAACTTAGAAATATAATGAAAGGCCATCGGCCACATTTATTATACTTCCTTTTTCATAAATTTAATTTATTCGAAAGAAAGAGAAAAATCATCAGGTTAAAAAAGCTTTTATGGCTTATGTACAAGGTGTTCATCCGTTAATCTGGATCTTTATTTTAATTTTATTTTTTCATATTCGAAAACAATGATTCACACAAGTAGGTTGATCCAAAGAAAGAATTCAACCGGAAAGCAGCGTTTCTTAGGAGAGGATATTTCTCTTTGCCAAAACAAGATTCCAAAAGTTTTCATCTTTTGCATAACTTCTCATTACAATATCATTTTGAATATTCACAATTTCAAGGTCAAGGTCTTCTATTTTAGCTTGGGGAAACTTTTGCTAAGGAAGCTCTCATTTCAGAGACATCGATTGTTTTATATGGATTTATAAGGAACTCCACAACTGGAGTAATTAACTTAAACTCTTGAAGTTTGTTTGTAAATTCTTGTGCAAGCTTTTTAAAGTGGCACATGAAAGGTTGTGCATCAAATTAAAAAATATTTTTATCAAAGTTTTTAATAGTTTTCAATAGATTCGGGAAGTGCTCAAGGGATTTTTAGTAAAGTCATTTTTCCACAAAATTAATTTACATTTGAATAAATTTACTAAACTAATCATCTCAGCAACGTGTTTACCACTACCTCGTAGCTCCATATCTAAAGTTTTCAGCTTCTGAGTTAAATCGGCATGAAAAGCTAAGTCCATTAACCAAAACTGCTCAATGCTCATTTAATTGATGATAATGTTCGCTTCCAGATTCTTCCAGATTCTAAAACAATCTTGATCTCCGGCATGAGCTCTATAAATCATGCAAGAACTTCAACTTCACTCAACCACCTTACTTCTGCGTGTAGTATAAGCTCTTTAAAGTAAGCACCAACTTCTTCTAAGAGAGCTTTAATTAGTTAGTGTTGCGGGGCTGATGCACGAATAAAGTTCACTATCTTAGTTACTAAACTCATAACGTGTCGAAAATCAATCACTTTAGAATACAGAGCTCCTTGATTTATAATGCAGTGGTAATTAATAAATGCAGGGAAGGAATATCTATTTCGCAGAGTCCTATAAAACCATTATTGCAGCTTATCATTGCGGGTGTCCCATCAGTAGTAATAGATACAAGCCTTTGCAGAGGGATGTTGTTTTCTGAAACATAATTTTTAAATGCTTTGTAAATATGTATCTTCTTGCTTTGCCTTTCACTGGAATTATTTTTAATAATTCTTCTTTTGTTGAATTATCTGACAATACCATTTTTATTACTATAAGTAGTTGGGCTGTATCAGTTACGTTTATTGATTCATCTCGTAATTCTAGTTGCATGGAATAGTATTCACATTTTTGTAAGTAATTATTCATTAAATGAACTTGAATGTTCTGTGAAATTTATTCTGTTCTCCTTGCTACGATGCTATGAGACAATTGTAGTCTTTTATGGATGAAATGATTGCTGGTTTATTATTAAAACCTTCAAAAAGCGATTCTGCAGCGGACAACATTACCTCCTTCACTAGTTCTCCATCTTCAAATGGTTCTTTTCTCTTAGCAATCACACGGGCAACTTTGAATGATGCAATTGTGGCATTTTTGGACTTTGTGGAATGTTTCGTGAATACAGGCTGCTGAAGTGTCAGGTTAGATTTTAAGTTACTCAACTTTTTCATCCTAACATCAGATTGGGTCGGATAATCATTCTCAAAGCTTTTGTGGTTAGTTTGAAAATTCCTTTGTAAATGAAACAAATATGCACATAAATTTTTTGAAGCACACGTAATTATGGTTTCGAGAAACTGAAAAATGAGGCATTCATTGTGAAAGGAAATTAAGGGGTAAGCCAGATGCCAAAGGCAAGCCGTGCATACCTAGTTGCCAAGCACTATTTTTACAAAAGAAAAAAAAATTCTGACAAAAATCATCTAAAACTATACGAATGTTAATACTTTTTTCAAAGAACAGTGTGATATTTTTAACAAAATTGCAAACATAACTAATAATAATGGTGCTGGTTAAGTATGCGGTCTACCATCTGAGTTCTGGTTAAGTGTGCGGTCTACCATCTGAGTTCTGGTTAAGTGTGCGGTCTACCATCTGAGTTCTGGTTAAGTGTGCGGTCTACATCATCTTAAATTACACTTTTATAAATGTATTTAAGGAAAGGAATTAAAATATAAGAAATTTAGTTCAAGAAATATATTTAATTACAAAATTTTATTTATTAAAAGAAACCAAAAAAAGTTTGTAAAAAATTTAAAAAAAAAATGTTTTGCAAACGCTTATACTGTATTAGGCATTACTGTGTATACAGTGCGGATATCATTTAAGAAGGCTACGAACAGATCCTCCTCTTCCTTTCTTAGCATTTTCCAACAAAAATGGTTTAAATGAGATTGTAGCATTTGCACAGGAATGCCCCTTTTCTTCTTTAAAATACCTATTTTTGCATCTAGCCAAGAACGTTCCATTGCTTGCGTATGTGCGCCAGTTGCAGGATCCACATAATCCACTTAACCTAACCAATTATCAAGGGCGTACAGTTGATCTATTAGTAAATAGTAAATACTATTCCAGAAACAAACAATGTTATAATTAATAATAGATCAACTGTACGCCCTTGATAATTGGTTAGGTTAAGTCGTAATATTTTCGTTAGTTTATATTCTGTCAAAACTCAGATGGTAGACCGCATACTTAACCAGCACCAAATAAACTAAGATATATTAAAGTTTATCGTAGCCTTCACGGTTGCCTTTTTGGTAGGTTGGTTGGTCGCAGCTTAATTGTGGTAGACTGCTCGAAGCTAGGTAGACCGCACACTTAACCAGCACCATAATAATTATTTTGATGGCACCACTCCGTCTAAGAATGTGAAGATACGGTGCCTTAAAAGGTTTAAGATATTATTAAAGTTCTAGAATGGGTAATAGTACCTGATGTTAACGAATGTACCTAATAACTCAAGAATTAATTCACCAGCGATATTAATAGTGTGTCCCCGATATAGATAGGCCACTAATAATAACGTAACTGGAGAAATTAATCACAACTTAGTTCCTAGCCACATAAACTGATAAATGTGTTCTTCCCGCAAGTTTGTTAAACAAATATATAAAGAATACTTATTATAGGATAAAGTTGAAAGTGGTATTATCAGCTCTTCTAAAGATAGGCTAAAAAGTTTACTGCAAGTAACTTTGAAAGCTCGTTTCAAAGTTACTTACTTTTACTGTAGTGTGAAATACTACAAAACTTTGGAAAATAGTAGTTCTCAATGGTTAGTGACCAGTAAATGGTGCTGAAAAGGAATAATGAGTTTGTGATTTAAATTTTTAAAAGCAAATGGAAAAGTGTCTAGTTTCGTCCAGCGCTAAGCAAAGAGTGATTTGTCAACATGGCGCCTCCCACAATGCACCTATAAAGTACTCAGCGGGCACTAGGTTGAGTACACCTGATCAGACGAATGTCGCTTAAGTACGCTGGTCAAGGGAAGCGGTGCTATGACATTGGCTACGACGTAGCCCAACTGATTAGATAGATAGATTGTCGGTCTTCTGCAAGAAGGTTTGTCTATTTCCTCGCATTATAAAAACTAGTACAGTTCCCGCCGCTTCGCTGACGGTTAGACAGGCTAAACTACAAAAAAAGAACCCAGCCGTGAAAATTTTGAGCTTCACATTGTGTCAACATTTCTGAATCTGGTATCTCCCAAAACCTCCTCACCCCCATTCATACAACTTGGGGGCTAACCCCTTCCCCCATTACCCCCACCCCTCCCCATTACCCCACCCATCCCCCATTACCCCCACCCTTCCCCCATTGCTAAACTACAGAAAAGAACACAGTCATGAAAATCTTGAGCTTCACATTGCCGCCCGTAATACAATTTCTGAATTTTTTTTACAATTTCTGAATTTTTTTCTCACAATTTTTGAAAGTGTGACGGACAGACGGACAGACAGACAGACGGACAGCTCTCTTATTATAATACCGGGTGTTTCAAAAGTCCCTCACTAATTTGATTTTCAATTTTCTTTGCAGCTAATCGACCAACGACGTTCCTCTTGTGGTAAACTCTTACTCAGTAGTTGAGAATTTTTTTGAGTCTACATTTGAAGTTTTGCTCCGTTTTCTTCTGCTACCATGCTGACTCTAGAGCAGAGGTGTAAAATCGCTGCATGGCAGGAGGTTTTTCAATCTGTGGTCGAAGTGCAGCGACGATTCCGGGCAGTCTACGAACAGCATTATGCACCGGATAGGAACACCATCGTCGCCACCCACCGGAAGTTTATGGAGACCGGATCCGTAAAGGACAAACCACGATCAGGAAGACCTCGAAGTGGGCGGAGTGAGGAGAATGTCGAAACTGTCCGTGAGGCGTTTACTCAGAGTCAAGGAAAGTCCATTCGGCGAGCTGCTGCGGAACTGAACATCAGCGCGACATCTATCCAACGGATTTTGCGGCGTGGTCTCAAGCTGTATCCGTACAAGATCCAGGTGGTTCAGAAGCTGGAACCTCAAGACTACGATTGCCGGGTGGAGATGTGTGAGACACTGCTGCATCACTACGAAAGAGACCCATCGATCCCGGAGCACATGTGGTTCAGCGACGAAACTCTCTTCCACCTTTCTGGTCGCGTCAATCGGCACAACACCTGCATCTGGGGAACTCACAATCCTGCGGAGATCCGTGAACATGAAAGGGACACGCCGAAATTGGTCGTCTGGTGTGCCATCTCCTCAGCTGGGCTGATTGGTCCATTCTTCTTCCGGGATCAAGATGGAAATTCCGTGAACGTCAACGGAGACAATTACCTTCGTATGCTTCAGGAGTTCTGCATCCCCCAACTGTCAGCTGTAGCTGACATGCAAGAAGTCATTTTCCAGCAAGACGGTGCCCCTGCTCATTACTCGCGTGAGGTTTGCTCATTTCTGAATAAGCAGTTCCCGGATCGGTGGATTGGTCGCCATGGTCCCATCGAATGGGCTGCTCGCTCGCCTGACCTTACCCCATGCGACTTCTTTTTGTGGGGCTACATTAAGAGCAAAGTATAAGCCACCAACCCGCGAGTCCTCCCCACACTAGAAGAACGGATCAGGAATGCGTGTGCTTCTGTTACTCCCGAAATGTTGTCCAATGTCGGCCAAGAATGCGTAAAACGGTGGCTCGCTTGTTTCGAAAAAGACGGTGCCCACGTTGAGGTGTACCAGTGACTTTCCAGTAGACTTATGAAGCCAAGTTTGATGCCACCAAAATTCTCATGAATCGTAGACTCAGCAACCAAATTGTCATTTGGTTCCTCTTGTAACTGCTATTTTAATAAAATTTTAAAAATAATGAGGGACTTTTGAAACACCCTGTACCTATAGATTAATTAATTACAACTCAACGTTGTTGAAATGTGATGCATCCCGTTTGCTGGGTACGACATGAAATATAAGTTTAATATGCTGTAATTAGATTAAGGAGGGTCATGATTAATGGAGCTTTGCGAAGTTTTGTTGGGCATAATGGTATGGCCCCGGTTATGGGGAAAAATAGTGCTGGATTAGGTTATACAATTAACTGACTATTTTGCTGATTACGCAGTTTCTTCGATAAAATATTGAACATCTTTAGTTTTAGTACAGGCCAAATAAGTTGTCCGTCTTTGGCGGTAGCGCTTGTTTTGTTACCTCACATCACAAAAAGTCATTACTTCGTAACGCTGTTAAATGTAACACAACCTCATGTAGTGGTACGACATAAAATTTAAATTCAGTATAATTAGGTGAGGTACGATTACGATTGATAGAATTATATGAAGGGTTGTTGCAGGTTAAATAGTATAGTCGGAAAAATAATGGCCGGTTGGGTTACGATAGCCTAGGGTTGTTTCGTTAGGTTAGTAAAATTATAATTCTGTTTTTAATTAGGTTGGGTTGGAAAGGTTTGTATTATGGTAGTTAACCGGTAACTTTAAGTTACTATAACACAGAAACAAACTAAAGGCATGGATAATGGAGAGTTTGAAATTGCAGAGATTCAGAGTTCTTGGCCCAGTTTGTATAGAGCATACCTACAATAAGGTGATTTGTATGTACAGTAAAATGCAATTCCCCTCGCTCAACCAAAAATTTAGTGTTTTCAGTGTTTCGGACGCGTAGTGTCGGATGTCGGTGATTGGTTGACGCACGACACAATTGTCCAAGAAGAAAAAAATAAAGAAATAAAAAATAAAAAAATAATAAAAAAATAAAAATATATATATAAATAACTGAGGGGTCGCACGTCTTAAGGTACCTAAGCACCAAAATTAAAATTCGTCAGAAATCGCCTCCAAAGTTCAGCAATATTCTGGCAATAGTATCTCTGTTATTATTTGAGCTAGAACGTTCATTTTTGGCTAAATTAGAGTTCTAAGTATGCTAATGAAGATGTTGATGAGTTTTTGGAATAGTTTTTCATATTTTATATTTTATATATATATATTTTTTTAATTTTTTGATTTTCCTATTATGCCGAACTTTGGGTGAACTTTCGGCTGGCGATAGAGGTGAAAAAGTAGTTCGCTTCATAAGGTTTTCAACCATACTTCTAGTATCGTAAACCCAAACCCCGCGATAGAGGAAGGGTGAAAATAGTGATATCCATCAAAAACACGTTTTCGCCTGTGATGGCGCTTAGGTACCTTAAGACGCGCGACCCCTCAATTATATATATATATATATATATATATTAGGGTGTTTCATACCTATAGGGTAAAATAAAAATGAGCTTGGAGTTTTAATCCACACGTTTCTCCGTATTCTAAAGAACAAGAAAACACGTTTGTGCAAGTTTGAACCAGATCGCGCTGCATTTAGAGGTCCCCAACTTTGACGACTTTTTGTCAGTTCATTTCTCGCCTGCCTGCAGTGAAGACGGTTTTCTTCGTCACTTGAGCGGTTCGTGTTGTATAGCTTATTGGACAACTATGGAGGTAATTATATATGCTACTAATTATCTCATTTTACTGTGGTAGTGATATTTATTATTAATATTACATGAAATTAATTAGTCTGTTGCATATTGGACAACTAAGCTGGTAATTATTTATGATACTAATTAATGTAATTTTACTGCGGTATTGAAATTTATTTAATTAATGAATTGTCAAAGAGAACGTAGTGTACACGTATCAGTTTTATAAATAAAGAAAAGCAGTAACTGGGACTCGAACCAGTGTCATAGCCGTTTGGCGGCATCGCTCAAGTCGGCGTACACAGCACGCTATCCACTCCCTAGATGGTGTAGTGGATAGCGTGCTGTGTACGCCGACTTGAGCGATGCCGCCAAACGGCTATGACACTGGTTCGAGTCCCAGTTACTGCTTTTCTTTATTTAATTAATGAAATTAATTACGATGTGAAATTATTTCTGTGGAATTATTTAGTTTGTTTTTTTTCCAGGTGTCTACCAGAGCGAAAACAGAAGTGTTTCTTATTGGCCAGACGGATGCGAACATCACATCAAGTGGCCTTCCAACTCAGTTGCAAGTACTCAAAAAGTACTTTTACCACCAAAAGGAGCAAAAATTTGGACGTACTAAATGCCTGAACCTGTGCCTGGATGCCTGTCTCATATTTTGGGAGAGAGCGAGAATCCCCATGATGCGTCGAGATTCGGCCTTGAGGAAGATGGAATCCCTTCTCAAGGAATACGACCGGCTTGTGAAGCACAAGTCACATAAAGCAGAGTCCTTCCGAGTGAAGGAGGCGATGTTCAAGGAGGCAATAGCGAAGGAGATCATGGACATTGCTCATTCACAGGCTAAGGAAATGATGAAGAATCAGGAGGACATCCACTTTCTCGACATGCAGCGTGAAGATCCAAATTCCTGCAGCATGGGCCCTGTTGACATGAAGCTTCACTATAAGGAGATTAGGAAAAGGAAGAGGCTGGACAAGATTAAGGAACAACAGGAGAAGGCCAGGAAGGAACAAGGAGCTGCAGAAGATACGGGGGCTTTAGTGATTTCAACTTCGTCAGAGACTGACTCAGATGTCGTTGACCCAACCGTGGAAGTTTTTCCATCCTCCTCCAAGGGAAATACCAAGAAGCGACGCAGGAATCTGATCTCACAGGATGTGACGACTACCTACGATCGGCTGAATATTTCGTACCGCGATTCAGCTATGTCGTACGCTGCAGCGGCTAAATCACTAGGTTTTGACTTGGATGAACTGTCCATTTCTGCCAGTACCATGTACCGCACACGCAAGGCTCTCAGGAAGGTGGCTGCTGAAAGTTATCAATCCGACGAAGTTTGTCCTGGTCAGCCTCTTGTCTTGCATTGGGACGGTAAGCTCCTACCTGACAATGAGCAATGGAAGGAGAGCGTTGACCGGATCGCCGTCCTCGTCTCTGGCGACGGCAAGGAGAAGTTGCTCGGCGTTCCTAAGGTGACGTCCGGAACCGGCGAGAAGATAGCGCGAGTTTGCTTGGATTTGGTCAAGGAACACAGGATGGAAGAGCGCGTGCGGGGACTGTCTTTCGACACGACAGCGTCGAACACCGGGATTTATATCGGGGCCTGCGTCCTGATTGAGAAAGGTCTTGGCAGAGAACTCATGTACTTCCCCTGTCGGCATCACATCTATGAAGTCATCCTCAGCTCCGTCTTCAAGCGTGCATACGGCCCTTCAAGTGGCCCCGATATACCCGTTTTCAAGAGGTTTCAGGCACAATGGAAGTTCATCGACCGGTTGGACGTGCGGCCGTACGATTTTGATCAAGTCAATGACTCTATGAGGGAACTGAGGGAGAAGTCAGTCCTGCTGGTGAGAGGGATGGTGAGCACGTCGCATCAGCGCGATGACTACAAGGAACTGCTAGTTGGTTCTCATTTTCCTGGGAGAAGCAAAAGTGGTGGATTTCCCTCTCAGAGCCCCTGGCGCTTACCATCACGCTCGATGGATGGCGATAGCCATCTACTCCTTGAAAGTAATTCTACTGAAGAAGCAGTTCAAGATGTCGAGTCACGAGTTGGAAGCTCTGATAGCCGTAGGTCTCTTCGTGTCCCTCGTCTACATCCGAGGTTGGACTCGTGCTGCAACCTCAAGCAAGGCTGCCGCAGTTGATCTGGAATTTCTGCGTGACGCGGAAGCCTTTGCCATGTCGGGATATTCGTGTGTTAACGCTGCGCAAGAAGCCATGTCTCGACACCTATGGTACATCTGTGAGACTCTTATTGCCATGGCGTTCTTCGACGCAGATGTGGCAGATGAAGAAAAGGCTCAGATGGTCGTCAGTTTGGGTAAGCCCGCATCGAAAAAGGACTCAAGCGACCCCAAGGGAAGAACGTCAGGAATCTTGCCTCGAAACACCTGGCGGAGTTCGTGACAGGAAAGACGATGGCTTTCTTCCATGAATTCGACTTGGACACAGAATTCTTGAAAAAGCCAGTTGCCGAGTGGACTGAAGTAGAGGGCTTCAAGCAAGCAGCGGCAACTGTTAACAAAATCTCTGTCGTCAACGATCGGGCCGAAAGAGCCATCGCGCTCACCAAAGAGTTCAACTGTTCTCTGACGAAGAACGAAGAGCAGAAGCAGTATTTGCTCAAAACTGTGATGCAGCATAGGGCGAAATACCCGAATAAAACCAAGAAGGATTTCATGGACAAATGATTCGCAAGAAGTGGTTATGTTTTTTGTATCTTTGTGAAAATGTGTAGTGAAATGGTACTCGTTTGTTGAATAAAAATTCATTGACAGATTTTTGTTTAATTTTTTCCGTTTATGATCTGCCAGAGCATCAAACTGGGGACCCGTAAACTTTAAACTATTGAATTAATACTTCGGTTTATCAGTCTCCTCAGCAAATGGAACAAGGGGATCCATGTGGATTAAAATTGTTCCAAACTTTTAATTTATGAAACACCCTAATATATATATATATATATATATATATATATATATATATATATATTATATATATATATATACCAAAAAGTAAAAATCAACTTCGTCAACAAAAGAAACAATCTCTAGAGTCTAAAAACTTTGTTCTTTCTCCGCCAAATCTTGATGGCGCAGTGGATAAAGTGGAAAGATGCTCAATCACTGTGAAATGTGCCAAGACCCAGATGTTGAAATCCCACTGACGTGTCTGTATTTGTAAAATTTGTAGCATACATTCATATTGCTTATAATTGTATACGAATTTAGTGTTAATACGTTGGTTGTATGAAGTAGGTTCAATACGAGTACATTTCAGTAATGAAATCACACCTACAACGAGTATATAAACTAAAAGCAGATTGCCTAAAACTCCCTACTACAGATGACGCTGTCTCATGATCACGTGTTGCATCCCTCAGTTTTTGTTATAAAAATGCATTAGGGATCTCGCATTATTAATATTCTATTGAAATGTTTCATATTTTATCACTTAACTTCGTGTTAAAGCTAAGAGCACGTTAAAAACATTGCCATTTTAACGTCCGATAAACCTGGTGTTATTTTAGCTTTTAACATTTATAAATACAGAAATCCTACTTAATCAGAAAATCTCTCTCTCTCTCTCTCTCTCTCTCTCTCTCTCTCTCTCTCTCTCTCTCTCTCTCTCTCGTGGGAGGGACGAACTATAGGTTAATCTTGGTGTACAGACCTCCGCATCTCCTCCTCGAGGAGGATACAGCCCTGTACACCGAACTCCGTAGCCTGCTAGGGGATAGGGCAGGGGTGGGCAACCTTTTTAAGTGAGCGTGCCAAAATCGTCAAATCTTTGATGCAAAAGTTAATCTTTACCATTTTTTAGCAGAAAACATTAAGTTAAAATATAAAACTCAGCGAAGAATTTGGATATTTATTTATTTAATTTTTTTTTAAGGTGAGCCCGGGGAATCGCGTGCCGGAAAAAAAGTCGTTGGCGTGCCACGTTTGGCACGCGTACCAAGGGTTGCCCACCCCTGGGATAGGGTGTGCGTAGTTTTAGGAGACTTCAACTGTCGCGGCATAAAGTGGGAAGACAGGACTGCTGATGCTGAAGGGACGAGGCTAGTTGACTTTGCTGATGAGAACTTCCTCACTCAGTGGGTCAATGAGCCTACACGAGGCGAAAGCGTTCTAGACTTAGTATTCACGACCGAAGTCAACCTCATCACTGGCCTCACCGTTGACGAATCGTTGGGCGGGAGTGATCACGGTCTGATTAGGTTAAGTGTGTGCGTCCCTCGGGTGAAGCGTAGTAACTCGAGAGGCAGTAAGCTCGATCTACGGCGGGCGGACTTTGTTAGCCTCCGGGATAGCGTAGGTGAGATGGGGTTAGAGGTCGGCGGCGATGTTAAGGGAGTGTGGAGTGCATTCCGGGACGAGTTTATGGTGCGGCGTTTATGAAGTTTATGAAGCGGCGTTCTGCGGACCTCCGACGTGGACATCGCTAATGTGCTTAATGAGTACTTTGCGGGAGTGTTCGCCAGGGAGGACACCCGCGTCATCCCCGAGCCAGGCGTCAGGCACGAAGGTACTGGCCTGGATAGTGTTCGATGTACCGCGACAGTCGTTGCCGATAGAATAGACAAACTGAGCGCGTTTAAGGCTCCTGGGCCAGACCAGTTTCTCCTCAGAGTGTTGCGAGAGGTGCGCGACCAGGTGGCTCCCCACCTGGCTACAGTCTTCAACAAATCGTTGGAGACGGGCCAGGTGCCTCGTGACTGGAGGGAAGCCAACGTGACCCCTATCTTTAAGAAAGGGGATCACGAAAGTCCAGGGAACTATCGTCCCATTAGTCTCACTTCAGTTGTAGGTAAATTATTAGAGGGGATAATAGCGGATAGGATCGTTGACCATTTGGATTCCTACAAGCTGCTTGGGGACTCCCAACATGGGTTTAGACGGCATAGGTCGTGTCTCACCAACTTGCTCGAGTTTTTCCACGTCATGTTGAGTGACGATTGATATACTTTATCTCGACTTTGAGAAAGCCTTTGATAAGGTACCTCACCGCCGGCTTATGGCGAAAGTGCGCGCGCTGGGTATTGGTGGGGAAGTAGGTAGGTGGATTGAAAACTGGCTGAAGAGTAGGCGGCAGAGGGTTGTAATTAAAGGAGCTAGTTCGGGTTGGGCCTCGGTCACTAGCGGGGTTCCTCAGGGTTCCGTTTTGGGGCCACTGTTGTTTATCATTTACATAAATGATATAGACGGTGGCATCGTCAGTCGGATCGCCAAATTCGCTGATGACAAAGTTTGGGGCCAATGTTGGGACGCCCGAGGCGATAGAGCAACTGCGTGCGGACCTACGTAGGATAGGAGAGTGGTCCGAAAGATGGCAAATGCCGTTTAACTTGGGTAAATGCAAGGTGATGCACATTGGCTACGCCAATCCCAAGTCGGACTACTCAATGTTGGGGAGTAATATCGAGACCACTGATTTGGAAAAGGACTTGGGTGTGCTAATTAGCAACGACCTTAAGTTTACCAAACAGTGCGTAGAGGTGGAAAAGAAAGCCCAGAAGTTGTTGGGTTATATCAGGAGGCAATTTCAGTTTCGGAACAAGGAGACTGTTCTCTCTCTATACAATTCCTTGGTTCGGCCGCACCTGGAGTATGCTGTGCAGTTCTGGTCGGCCACCCTTAGGAAAGATATTGACAGGCTGGAGCGAGTGCAGGCGAGGGCCACAAAGTTAATCCCTTCCGTTAGGCATATGGGCTACAATCGACGCTTACGCGCACTGGACTTGTTTTCGCTGGAAACTCGGAGGCTGCGCGGTCAACTGATCGAGGTTTTCAAGCTCTTACGCGGGTTCAACGATGTCGATTTTAGAAGCATGTTTAGTTTAAATGATAACCCAACTCGCAACAATGGTTGGAAGTTGGATTTGAAACGGTTTAGGACTAGTGTGTAGGAATTACTTTACATATAAGATCTGTGACACGTGGAACATGTTACTTTCAGAAGTTGTGAACAGTTCCTCTGTGGATCACTTCAAGAAAAGGTTAGACCAAATCTTGCACACTATTTGAAGGTGTGTGTTACTGTCTTCTGGGGGTGGCTGTTCGAGAAGCTAGCTGTGACAATGTGTAGGAATCTTTCCCTGGTACCCGTTGCCATTGGTACCACCTCGGTATGGGCCGCAAGGCCTTTTGAGGTACTTCTTGTCCTTGTAATTATCTCTCTCTCTCTCTCTCTTTCTCTCTCTCTTTCTCTCGTTATTTCTATTTATATTCTGCATTCGAGACGAAAATTGAGCACAACTGACCTCTCACCTTGGACCGAAAGTGTGTGTGTGTGTTTGTGTTTGTGTGTGTTTGTGTGTGTGTGTTGTGTTATTTTCTCGTGAAGTAAAACAACTATTAAGTGTATATATATATATATATATATATATATATATATATATATGATACACACATAGTATACTGCTCATAAAACAAATTAATAAATTTACTTATAAAAACATGTTTGCATGAAGAGTAAATAAACTTTGTCCTGAATACATAAACAAGCAGTTACCTGCACAAGTGTTTAACTTTAAAACATAATTAGTTGGTTGGGTGGCTGGTGTGCTTTACATTATTTTGAAAAAAAGTTCGCCTGCAACCGTAACATTTCTAAAAACCATAAAAAGTTACGGATCTTTTCCTTTATAGCACCCCCCAATTTCTCTTTTTCAGTTAGTAACAATTTTGACACAGACAACAAAACTAATTCATGCTATTGGTTAGGTTAAGTCGTTATAGTTTCGTTAAAACTAACGAAAATATCACGACTTAACCTAACCAATCGTTAAGGGCGTACAACTGACCAAACCCGGCATTCAATTAACCTAACCGGGCATTCAATTAACCTAACTAGTTGGTTAATTTGGATCACCTGAAGATCAGGGCCCCCATGTATTCTTGTTTTTTTCTTTACAGTACCCAATATATTAATAAATTAAATTGAATGCCCGGTTAGGTCAACTGTACGCCCTTGACGATTGGTTAGGTTAAGTCGTGATATTTTCGTTAGTTTTAACGAAGATATCATTTGTTAATTGAGGCTGGGGGCCCTGACCTACAGGTGATCCGTTAATTTTTAACATTCACGTCTGGGGGTGCTATATAATAAAAGAACACAGTAAAACAATGGGGGTGCTATAAAGGAAAAGATCCAAAGTTACTAATTTTAGCGACAGGATTTTTTTTTTAAATTTTATCATCGTTACCAAAAAACATAAAATATCCGAAGAAAGAATATTACCAATTAGTAGTTCTTTATGCATTTTAGAAATGTCATAGTTGTAGACGAACTTTTTGCCAAAACTTCACCCTAGAGGCTCATTGAATTGAAGAGTAGACCTACAAATTGCGGGAAAATATTACGCTCTTATACAGGGTGTCCCAGAATTAACTATCTATTTCAATGAAATCGGACAAATTTTTAAAAAACACACTTTTATTTATGTTTATCATGTTTAATATGTGTTAAAAAGGTATAAATTTCTAAATTTTTTTCATAATTTTATTTTCATAATTTTTTCATTATCTGGTCCAATGAAAGACCGTCTGAAGTCATAGAATGGCAAAGAGACTCTCCAAAAGTTAACGTGTGGCTTGGAATGACCAAATCCAAAATTTATGGTGCTCCATCTTGTTGAAACACAACATTATCAAGAATGCCATCATCAAGAAGCTGTGGTTCGAGAAACTGCTGAAGCATATCAAGGTAGACGGTACCTGTTACAGTTGCTTCCGCAAAGAAGAATGGGCCATAAATTTTGGATTTGGTCATTCCAAGCCACACGTTAACTTTTGGAGAGTCTCTTTGCCATTCTATGACTTCAAACGGTCTTTCATTGGACCAGATAATGAAAAAATTATGAAAATAAAATTATGAAAAAAATTTAGAAATTTATACATTTTTAACACATATTAAACATGATAAACATAAATAAAAGTGTGTTTTTAAAAAATTTGTCCGATTTCATTGAAATAGATAGTTAATTCTGGGACACCCTGTACAGCAATTTGTATTCACAATACATCAGGTCATAACTTTGCATGCGGTTGTGTGTGTGTGTGGAGGGGGGAGAGCATCAATTTTGCTTGTATTCCGTTAAGATTTGTTACTTAGCTTTCTCTTTTGTATTCTTCAGCATTGAAAAGGTCATTCCGCTTGTTATAGTCATAGTTATATAAAATTCTTATATACAGGGTGGCCCACAAGTCCGAATCTGTTATAATTAAACCGAAAATCCATCTAGCGGAGCTTACACTGACGTAATCGATTACTAAGGAAAGAATATTTATCGAGATGGTCATAATATTTTCCACTTTGAATAATCAATAAATATTTCTAACTTATTATAAACTTTTTACTTTGTTTGATTTTTTTTTGTATTTCATTGGAACTTCTGCGCCACCATGTACAGTATAAAAACTTAAACTACTTAATTTCTAACTTATTTTATTTAAATATATATATATATATATATATATATATATATATATATATATATATACACAACCTTAATCTTACAACCTTACAAAGGTTTCGCGTGATGATCTCTCATTTCGCGAAGGTCAAGCTTGTCGCCCCTCTTCTTATATATATATATATATATATATATATAATATATATACAGGGTGGGCCGTAAGTTTCCATACATAGGAAAAATAAACATTTTTTTATGGACAACCATTTTTATTTATATAATATGCTCTACATGGTTGCCATTGTTTTGAAAACACATTTCAATACGTGTTCCCCACTGTTGATGAACACGCATTAGCACAGTTGACGTTATGCTTGTAATGGCGTTGGTGATACGTTCCTTTAGATGATTTATGTCTCGTATCTTTTCCTGATACACCATGGCCTTCAAGTGCCCCCAAAGATAGAAATCAAGGGGGGTGAGATCTGGGGATCTGGAGGCCACTCCACAGGACCACGCCGACCAATCCAAGCATCCGGAAACTGCTGATCCAAATACCGACGCACGTGAAGACCATAATGAGGTGGAGCTCCATCTTGCTGGAAGTAAACTGGGAAGTTACCTTCCTCGTTTAGCAGGGATGGGAAAATCTCTTCTTGCAACATGTTAAGATACCTTTCGGCATTAAGATTTCCACTGACAAAAATTGGTCCAATAATTCTGTCCCCATATCCCGGCCCACACCATCACTTTACCGGCACCTTGCATCTTCGTCGGACTCAGCCAGTTAGGGTTAGCATTACTCCAGTAACGTATGTTTTGCCGATTAACCTCTCCATTGACGTAAAAATTTGCTTCATCAGTAAACAAGATCTTAGTTGAAAAGTTTGCATCCTCGTTCACTTTGGTAATGCCATTCACAGAATTCCATCCGTCTATCCGGGTCGTCTTCACTCAAATGCTGTGCCATATGCAATTTGTATGGATGCCATTTGTTTGCTTTCAAATGCGCCTGATACTCGATCTGCTGACACCACTTTCTGCAGACAACCGTCGTGTACTTTTTCTGGGACTCCGTGTAAGCGCTGTAAGTATCGTAGCTGTTGTGTCTTCATCGGTGGCTGTACGTCTTGGACCACTTCGCGGTTGATCTGCAACATTTCCAGTTTTCTGAAACTTGTTAAAGTTTGCCACAGTGTCGTGTGTGATGTTCGTTCCATGTTGTCTGTTAAAGTTCATTGCAACCATGCGACTGCTTCCCGACCCAGCCATCAGTATGATTTCAATTCGTTGCTCTTTCGTCAAACGCATATTCTTAGGGTATCTGAAACATAAAAACAAACGTTTAATTTTTCCTATGTATGGAAACTTACGGCCCACCCTGTATATATATATATATATATATATATATATATATATATATTATATATATTCACACGAGTATATTATTTGGCTATTCAGAAAGCAATAAATGCCTCGCAAGAGTTAAATGCCTTTTTGATCCAAACACAGGTATCCTTTGTTGCCATGCGAAACTATACCCAACGAGTCGTTTCTATCAATATCCCGTCTCTGGTGAAAACCATGCAAAGACCCATTTGTCATAAAACTTCTGCCTTTCTTATTAGATTTCTGAGGCCAGGATGAGTTTGACATAAGACTGAATGAATTAATGAATATTTTATTATACTGTAGAATGCCTTCTATCGCATTTATATTTCAATTAAAATTTCTTAAAGAGAACTCTTCTTTTATATTTTATATACAGGGTGCTTCAAAATTTTCCACCACTTATATGACGCTAATATGTCATTGCTTACCACTTACTGTTTGTAATTTTTTTTTTTTGTAAGTATTTGTGTGTTTATTTCTTTCTTTGTTTTTTAATAATAATGTCATTTCTGCGTTGCTCTAATGTAAATCTTGTAGACATTTTCATTGAATGGGGGTTCAATCATTAATTACTCATAAAATCCCTGAAAAAAACGACATTATTATTATTAAAAAACAAGCAAATAAACACACAAATACTTACATAAACAAAAAAAAAACAGACTATAAGTGATAAGCAAAGACATATTAGCGCCATATAAGTAATAATTTTTTTAAGCACCCTGTATATAAAGATTGGGTTATTTTCTATATTATATAAGATATTATAGTTATATACTTGACATCTTTGCAAGTTATAAGATTCGTTGCGCAGTTTTAGAACTTTGAAGATAACTACGATACTTTAGTTAAGGTTACTCAAAATTTATGCATTTTCTGCCTATGCATGAACTAAATGAGAGAGAGAGAGAGAGAGAGAGAAGAGAGAGAGAGAGAGAGAGAGAGAGAGAGAGAGAAAAATATTCTCTAAAATTTAAAAGAAGCAAGGACTACTTATATATACTCTGTAATATGTATCATGTAAATACTGTACATCTACAATTACAGAATAATACAGGGTGTCCGAGAATTATCTGTACAATTTTTGGCTGTTATTAAAAGTCAACCATGAAGTGTAGAAATTCCAGCGTTGTCCCATTTTACAGAGAATCTCATTAAGTTTTTTCTGATACCACGTTTTGACAAGTTTTTTAGAAATGTACGCGGGTGACAGACATTGATGAATTAAAAGCAAGAATCACAACTGCTATTGAGCGAATTGATGTGGATATGCTGCAGCGTACATGGCAACATTTGGAGTATCGATTGGATGTTTTGCGAATCACTAATGGTGCACATATCGAATGTTTGTAACAACGTTACTTTAATAAAAGAAACTTTTGAAAATACAGATTCTAAATAATCTTGTTTAAGAATTTTACGTGTTTTATCAAGAATTTTATTAAAAGATGAAATTGTACAGATAATGTTCGGACACACTGGAATTTCTAAAAAACTTGTCAAAATTCGGTATCAGAAAAAACGTAATGAGATTCTCTGTAAAATGGGACAACACTGGAATTTCTACACTTCATGGTTGACTTTTAATAACAGCCAAAAATTGTACAGATAATTCTCGGACACCCTGTATATATATTATGCAACAAGGAGAGGCCAAAGGCGAATGCCCACAAAAAAAAACCACCTCCGCATAGAAGGAGAGGAGAAAGAGAGAACCGAAATAAAGATCCAGAATTTTCGAGATGCCTGGGCACTCTGCGTTTGAAAGATTGGAGGTCATAAACAGGGGGAAATGGGGTTAGGAAGGTTGCTCCAGAGTTGATCAAATGAGTAGATGAAAGATTGAGAATGCCAATTAACCCTTACGTTAGAGAAGTGGACAGAAAAGAGATGAGAATGCGTCGAAAGTCTGGTAAGTACTGCAAGTTCTCCTTAAAAGAGGAAGCATACAGTTGGAGAGTTCAGAAGAGCAGTGTCCGTTACAAGAGCGATAGTAAAGAGAGGGTGACGCAACACTGCGGCGAAGAGAGAGGGATTAAAGACAGTCAGTAAGAGGCTGTAGAGCTATAGGGCCACATCACACATAAGAAGCGTACTCCATACAGGGGTTGACAAGATTCCTGCACAGAGTCAGCAACTGAGTGGGAGTGAAGAAACTGCGGAGGCGGTACAGCACACTTAACCTCTTAGAAGCTGCTTTAGAAAGAGCGTATATGTGACCTTTCCAGGAAAGATCACGAGAAAAGGAAACACGAAGAATGTTAAGAGAAGAAAAAGGATTGAGTTGTGTATGTTGAAGGTAAGGGGAAAGTCGTGTGGAAGATTATGACAAGTAGACAGATGAAAGAACTGAGTTTGTGAAGCATTGAAAGCCACAAGGTTTTCTCTGCCCCAATCAGAGATAGTGGAAAGATCAGAGGTCAGGGGTACCACAGCCGTCCAACGCGAAGCATGGAGTGACTGTTAAGAGGGACGCTTTGTGAAGCGGGTGGAGAAGTGAAGAGTGGAATTATCGGCATAGTAGTGGATAGGACAGGAAGTGCAACTTAATGGATTATTGATAAATAAAAGGAAAAAAGTGAGTGACAGGACAGAGCCCTGAGGAACACCATTATTAAGAATAGAACCCGAAGGAAGGCAGTTTGGAAATTAAAGATTTGTGCCAGACTCCGTCAAAAGCTTTTGATATGTCTAGCGCAATAGCAAAGGTTTCACCGAAATCCCGGAAGGAGGATGACCAAGAGTCAGAGAGATATGTAAGAAGAGAAACAGTAGAGCGTCCTTTGTGGAACCTGTACTGACGATCTGAAATAAGATTGTGAGAAGAGAGGTGTTTAAGAATCTTCCGATAAAGAATGGATTAAAAAACTTTAGGAAGGCAAGAAATCAAAACAATTGGACGATAGTTGGAAGGTTGAGAGTGGTCACGTTCTTTGGAACAGTCTGAATGAAAGCGAACTTCCAGCAGGAAGAAAAGTACCAGAGGAAAGAGTTTCCCTCGGCAGGGTGTCAGCACATAAGCACAGTTCTTGAGAACAACAGGAGACACGCCATCAGGACCGTACGCCTTCCGAGAGTTGAGCAAGATAGGGCAGAAAAAACATTTTTGGCAGAAATTCTAATTTCAGACATAATTGAGTCGAAGGGAGGAGGAATTGTCCAGGGTTGAAGTTGGAGGCGAAAGTCTGAGCGAAGAATTCAACTTTATCAGGAGAATATCCAGGGTGTTTCAAAAGTCCGGAATGAGAGGAATATTTATTTTTCAAATATATTATAATAATATATCGGGTCATCATCAAAAGTCACTCTAATTTGAATTGCTTATATTTATTTTAGTATTTCAATTACAACACTGTTTCTGCTATCACAACAACAAGTGAAGCACGGGAGATTTTATTCAAGTGAAAACATTTTCAATATGTGATCCCTGTGCATCCAACACCATTTGCAAAAGTCTCCTGCAATGTTTCATAACCCGAGCTAGTGTTTCATCATTGATGCTCTCCAGAGAAACTGTAATTTCTGCCTTTAATTGTTCGACCGTATGTGGATTATTCCTGTACACATTGTCCTTAACGAATCCCCATAAGAAATAATCACATGGATTCAAATCTGGTGATTACGGTGGCCAGGACCATCCAAACCCAAAGCGTACAGGACAGCGATTCGAGATGACCCTATCATGAAAATGTTCACTAAGGAAATCAAGAACGACATTTGCCGTATTTGGTCTTGCAAATGGTGTTGGATGCACAGGGATCATATATGAAAATGTTTTCACATGAATAAAATCTCCCGTGCTTCATTGTTGTTGTGACAACAGAACCAGTGTTAGAATTGAAATACTTCAATAAATATAAGCAATTCAAATTAGAGCGTCTTTTTATGATGACCCGATATATATATATATATATGAAAATTATTTCACGAAGGTAACACGTGAAATTTCTGTATATATATATATATATATATATATATATATATATGCTGACATTAAAAATATTTACTATGATTCCGGACTTTTGAAACCCCTGTGTGTGTGTGTGTGTGTGTGTGTGTGTGTGTGTGTGTGTATAGGCTAACCAAAGGTTTTATATATACCATATGTCCCACAAAAAAGTACACCCAACTTTAGATTGTACTAACTCCTCCAAAAATTGAGATATTTTGGATCTGTTTGTTTGATTTAATATAGCAAATTATTCTTTGTTAACGTTCAAATTTATTCATGTTTAAACGATTTAGTGTTTAAGCATCTGCTTTTAACTGAAGGGTACAGCAAAATGGGTTGCGCGGAATGATCATTTCTCCCAGCCAGATAGCTCCTCTTGCTTTAACCAATGTGCTACTTTTTACGTCGAAGGATATTGCAAATATATTTTTTAAATAATTCGAACTTTTGTATCTAAGATACGAGTCATACATATAAATGAAGAATCTGAATTACTAAATTTATAAATAACTTTGAAACCCTCATCATGCAGTTTACACGAAGGCAGCGCGTTCTCATGGTCACAACTTATCTGCAAACTAAAAGCTTAAAACAAGTTCAGAATACCTTCGAACTGCAATTTCCCGATAGAGCTTCTCCAACTAAACATAGAATTTTGAAGAATGTTCGGAAATACAAAGAAGGAACGGTCCTCAATTTGAACAAAGGACGTTCAGGCCATCTGAAGACGGCAAGAACAGACGAGAACATTCAGCATGTTCGGCATTTATTAGAGAGACATCCAAAAGTGTCCACCAGGCGAAATGGTACAGAACTCTCACGCATGTCATTTCATCGACTAGTTCGTGAGGATTTGAATTTGTACCCATACAGAATGGAAATTCGACATCAACTCATTGAAGGAGATCTACCTCGCCGCCTAAGATTTGCCCAGTGGTTTCTTGAAAAACCAGAAAGATTCACGGAACAATTAGTGGTTGGAGATGAGGCGGCCTTTTTTATGAATGGTCTAGTGAACAGACAAATCTGCCGTCAGTATGCACCAAAAAATCATCCACCTGACAATCATATCTACGAAAAGAATAACTCTAGACAAAAACTGTCTCTCTGGGTAGGACTGTGCGGTAATGGAGTTTAATTGACCCGGTCTTTTACGATGGTAATCTAAATGGTGAAGCTTACCTAGAAATGATAGACCGAGAAATCCTTCCACAAATACGTATTACTTATGGAAACCGATTTAATCCTGCTCACAGGAGAGTTATTTGAAGGAACGCTTGCAGGAAGTCTTCCACCAAAGAGTAATTGCTACAGGCCATGACATTGAATGGCCTCCCAGAAGCCCTGACTTGACCCCGTGTGATTACTTTTTATGGGGTCATTTGAAAAATAGAGTATTTGCATCACAACCTATCAATTTAGATGATTTGAGGACTCGCATCACAGCTGAAATCAACTTGTTAAGAGACAATCCAGTTCTTATCAAAAGAGTGATGGGGAAGATGCGAGCTCGACTCCAGATTTGTATCGATAGGAATGGCGGTCATGTTGAAAGAAAACGAAACTAAACATAACTTTTGCAATAAGGAATAAAGAAAAAAATGCTTTGTATCTTATTAAAATTATGTTAAAGTATCTATTATTATGTATTTGTCTTTTCATTACATCGATAGCACACACATTATTTTTTCATTGACCAATTTTGCGCAATCCATTTTGTTGTACCCTTCAGTTAAAAGCAGATGCTTAAACACTAAATCGTTTAAACATGAATAAATTTGAACGTTAACGAAGAATAATTTGCTATATTAAATCAAACAAACAGATCCAAAATATCTCAATTTTTGGAGGAGTTAGTACAATCTAAAGTTGGGTGTACTTTTTGTGGGACATATGGGGTATATATATATATATATATATATATATATATATATATATGGGATTGAAATGGAACACGTCGGGCTAACATCATGAAAAAGAAAAACTATACTGTTTGTCATTTACCATTACTTATTCGGACTATAGTGTATTTAATTTTCCCAGAAGAGGTCCTTGTTCCATGCACGGTCTGTGTGTATTATATATATATATATATATATATATATATATATAGGGTGTCCGGGCTTAAATGGCAATAAAATACATTTATAATGTTTTATTTTATTGCTATTTAAGCCCGGACACCCTGTATATGCTACAGAAATTCCTTCAAACATCTCTCTGTCTTGTACTTTTATACGAGTCCTTGACAACCCATTCCCATGGAAGGCCTAATAACCCCGTGGCTCTCTTTTCCATCCTTTAAGAAAAAAGCTCTGTTAAAGTGGAAAGAAAAAGGCTTAATAGCGCGGGAAACACACTACTGGAAAATGTCTGTTTTTAACTTTTTGTGTGTACTTTACGTGAAAAAAAAAAAATATATATATATATATACATATATACCGGGTGTCCGAGAATTATCTGTACAATTTTTGGCTGTTATTAAAAGTCAACCATGAAGTGTAGAAATTCCAGTGTTGTCCCATTTTACAGAGAATCTCATTAAGTTTTTTCTGATACCACGTTTTGACAAGTTTTTTAGAAATGTACGCGGGTGACAGACATTGATGATTTAAAAGCAAGAATCACAGCTGCTATTGAGCGAATTGATGTGGATATGCTGCAGCGTACATGGCAACATTTGGAGTGTCGATTGGATGTTTTGCGAATCACTAATGGTGCACATATCGAATGTTTGTAACAACGTTACTTTAATAAAAGAAACTTTTGAAAATACAGATTCTAAATAATCTTGTTTAAGAATTTTACGTGTGTTATCAAGAATTTTATTAAAAGATGAAATTGTACAGATAATGTTCGGACACACTGGAATTTCTAAAAAACTTGTCAAAACTTGGTATCAGAAAAAACATAATGAGATTCTCTGTAAAATGGGATAACACTGGAATTTCTACACTTCATGGTTGACTTTTAATAACAGCCAAAAATTGTACAGATAATTCTCGGACACCCTGTATATATGTATATATATATATATATATATATATATATCCAAGGTGATTCAAAAGTCCTGCTCCAAAGATGTTTACTGAATATTTATTTCTGAGGCAGAACTCTTGGATCACCTCATATATGGGTTATATCGTAATACATGTCGTAACATAACTTCCCGTAGATGAACAAAGTTGAGTGACATTAGCTAGGTGGCTGTCCTCTGCGTGAAGAGGATGTAGCGACCTGTGGTTCGGATCCCAAGTAAAGTTATAGGTCTCCTCCGTCACATGAACTTCGCCGTAACGAAAGATTTTAAACAACAGAAACTAACATATATAAATATATATATATATATGAAAACGAGGGTGGAAAATACCCTCAGAATACGAGGTCCAAAGCTTTTTAATGCCCTACCAAAAGAAGTAAGGAACCTCCAGCTTACCGACCTTCATGAATAACTTCATGAACCAGCTGGACATTTTCCTGTGCAAAGTGCCCGACCAGCCATACGTGGCTGGCAACGAGGACAGGAGGGAATCGGAAAGCATTTCCCTCCTTCACCAAATCCCGCAATTGAGGGATGCTGCAGAGGAGTCGACCGCAGATCGATCCTGAACAGTCGTTCAAACCCTCATAAAGTAACAGAAGGTGTGTGTGTGTATGTATATATATATATATATATATATACAGGGTGTTTGAAAACTTTCTGTACAAATTGTAATGGGGGATAGGCAACACCAAGACAAACCCTTTTCGTCTATAAGTGTATGTCCGCTGACGTCACCATTCGGCACGAGAGGGCGCCGCTGCAATTGGCTAAAAGGTGAAGTGGGCTAGACTCGCGCTTGCCGCGGGCATTCTTAAATCGGACGTAGTACACGTAACATGGAGCGCTTCACGACTGCTGAGATGGCTGACATGCATATGGTGTATGGGGCTGCCAATGGAAACGGAAGAGTTGCTGTGAGGTTGTACCGACAGCGCTTCCCAAACAGACGTGTGCCAAACCATCCAAACGTTTGCGCATTTGCATCGGCGACTGCGAGAAACTGGAACATTCCATGCAAACATGGTCGGGAGAGAAACGTGCGCACTCCTGACATGGAAGAAGAAATCCTACGGCGATTTGAGGACAATCCAAGAGCAAGCACGCGAGGTGTTGCACGTATCCTCGGTGTGAACCACGACCTGGTCTGGAGAGTGTTGCACGAGCAGCAGTTACATCCGTTTCATCGTCAGAGAGTCTAGGCATTACAACCTCTGGATTACCCTTTTCGTGTGGAATTCGCACGCTGGTTTCTGCAGCAGACAGCGGTGCAGCCTAATTTTACGACTTATGTGCTGTTCTCAGATGAGGCCTGTTTCACACGTGAGGGTGTGTTTAACATGCACAATTCTCACGTGTGGGCGCACGCAAATCCACATGCTACACGGGTTTGTAATGCCTGGACTCTCTGACGATGAAACGGATGTAACTGTTGCTCGTGCAACACTCTCCAGACCAGGTCGTGGTTCACACCGAGGATACGTGCAACACCTAGCGTGCTTGCGCTTGGATTGTCCTCAAATCGCCGTAGGATTTCTTCTTCCATGTCAGGAGTGCGCACGTTTCTCTCCCGACCAGTGTCATGCATGTTTGCATGGAATGTTCCAGTTTCTCGCAGTCGCCGATGCAAATGCGCAAACGTTTGGTGTTTGGCACAGTTTGGGAAGCGCTGTCGGTACAACCTCACAGCAGCTCTTCCGTTTCCATTGGCAGCCCCACACACCATATGCATGTCAGCCATCTCAGCAGTCGTGAAGCGCTCCATGTTACGCGTACTACGTCCGATTTAAGAATGCCCGCGGCAAGCGCGATATATATATATATATATATTATATATATATATATATATATAAATTGCAACTTCCAGCTAAAAAAATAAGAATTTAATCCGGGATTACAACGATTTTTTTTTTTTAAGTCATAACTCATCCATAAAAATATGTTCGAATCAACGTCAAAATAATTTCGATCAACTTTTGTTTTCGTCGAAAGAAGTACATTAATATGAGAAAGGAAATGACGAAAGAGAAAAGATATGTAGAGAATAAATAAAAGAGGATATGTCAAATTCTTTGAAAATGTTTTTCCCCCCTTTTAAAATTTGATATACTGTAGATCCGTTGGCCACATTTTTTACAAGCGTCGCTAAATTCGAGATACAGAGATGTATGATAAGTCCGTTCTGCTTTCACAATAAAATTACTATCAAGGGAAGATCAAAATGAAATAATTTGACACAACAATATGTACAAAATTCTTTATTTTATTGTTTTCTTCTTCATTCGACAAACTAACTCATACCTACTGAATTGTACAGTGTGTGTGTGTGTGTGTGTGTGCATATATATATATATATATATATATACTGTATAACCTCTGGTTAGCTTCCGCCCGAATTGTTTATTCTGACGAAGGTCAAGCTTTTCACTACACCTTAGACCTACAGTTTAACGTGGAATCCGAACCACGCCCCACCAGCAGCCCAGCGTCTTAACCACTAGGCCACCCAGGGTACCCATTTATCTGCCAACCACATCTGCGAACCACTTTCTTTATTGTGTGGAAGGATGAACAGCTGGGTTTTGCTGCGCGCCGGCTGCCGTCACCGGGTCTCGAACCCGGGGCCGATGGATTCGTAGTGAGCGACGCTAACCACTTCACCACCGAGGCGCATATATACAGTATATAACCTTGTTAACCTTGTTTGGGTTCCGTGCGTCGGTCTTTCTTTACACGAAGGTCAAGCTGGTGGCCCCACCTCTAGTCCTGGCTTGGTGGAGGAGCAAGTTGCTCTCTTGCGCTCTCCATCGTACATAGCCAGGTACACCCGGCTCATCTGGTACAGTCCTGAGCCAGGCATCTAGTCTTCTCTTAAAGACTTCAACTTTGACCCCTGTAATGTTTCTGAGGTCCTTTGGAAGCTGGTTGAAAATTCTTGGCCCCTTGACAACCAAGCTATTTTCCTTCAGAGTTGAGGAGGTCCCTTGTCGGGCCTTTAATTTGGGAACACTACAGATTCTGCCTTTCCTATTTTCCAGCGTTGTCTGGGTGGTAATTGGGTTTAGTGTGAGGTTTGGTATCAGTTTTTCGATAATTTTCCATATGTAGATTATGGTATACCTCTCTCTTCTTCTTTCCAGGGAGTACAGATTTAGTTTGCGTAGTCTTTCCCAGTAGTTGAGGTCTTTGCAGCCATCAATCTTGGCTGTGAAATGTCTCTGCGTATCTTCTAGTTTATTAATTTCTTTCTTTTTATATGGGAACGTCAAAACTGAGCAGTATTCAAGTTTTGGTATGATCAGTGTTCTCAGCGGTGGAATCATTACTGTCTTGTCCCTCCTTTTGAACGTTCTTAGTACCTGTCCCGCGACACTTTTTGCTTTGTTTATTGCTATCTGATTTTGTGTCTCGAATTTGGCATCTTCGGTCATTATTACCCCCAAGTCGACCGCTTTCGTGCTTCTCTGAATTTCTTGTCTATCTGGAGCATAATATGCAGTCTTTTTAAGTTCCTCATTTCTATCATATCTCAAGAGCTGAAATTTCTCGGTGTTAAATGTCATATTGTTGTCTTCTGACCATTTGTATATTTTGCTCGTGTCTCTCTGCAAAGCCTCTACTTTCTTTGCATCGCTGATTTTTCTGCTGATCTTTGTATCGTCCGCAAATGATGTTACTATACTGTTGCTGTTTACTCCACTGTCTATGTCTGTTAGCGTGATAATGAACAGGAGTGGGGTCAGCACTGTACCTTATGGTACTGAGCTGCGTACTTCTGAGTCTGATGATGATTCACCTTGAATTTTGACCACCTGTAGTCGATTTCTGAGGAAGTTGTAGATCCATTTTCCCACTTTGCCTGTTATTCCCATATGTTTCATTTTATGTGCTATTATATCATGATCGCATTTGTCGAAAGCTTTAGCAAAATCCGTGTATATGACATCATAGTTTTCATTGCCTTCAAGTGCATCTAGGATATTGTTATAATGCTCTATAAGTTGTGATAGGCATGATCTTCCTGATCGGAATCCTTGTTGATTTTCGTTGAATCTTTCCAATGTCTCCAAGAAGTCATAGATTTTCTCTCTGACTATTCATTCAAAAATTTTGGTGAGGTGGGACGTCAAGGACACTAGTCTATAGTTCTTTGCTTGAAATCTATCTCCTCCTTTATATATAGGGACAATGTTTGCTCTTTTTAAGATGCTCTGTATTTCCCCCGTGTCTAAGGATCTTCTCCATATCCAGTATAAGGGTGTAGGTATTTCGTTTTACTGTTTTTAATTAATTGTGCGTTCCATTTGTCCGGACCTGCAGCTGAATGTGATTTCATTTGTCCTATAGCTGTTGCTACATCTTCTGGGGTAAAATCAAAGTCTGTTATACATTCTCCCTGCAATTTCTCTTTGAAGAATGCATCTATGTCAGGTATCGCTTTGTCACTTTTTGGGGTACTGAATACCGATTCATACTGGGCTCTCAATGTTTCAGATATTTCTTTTAGATCGTCTATTAGTTGCTTATTCCCTTTCCTTAAGGGCTCGATAGTAGCGCGCGTTTTTGTTTTCCTTTTCGCATAGCCGTAGAAGTATTTTGGATTTTCCTTTATTGCTTCTACCGCCTTTTCCTCTTCCCTCTCTGTATGGCCCTTTATCAGAGTTTGTATTTCCCTATCGATACTCTTCAGTTTTTCTTGTATTACTTTCCTGGCATTGTTTTCTCCGCATTTAGCTAACTTCGTTGCTACTCTCTTTCTTTTGCGGAATAATCTCTTTTGCCTTTCTAGCCAGTTCCTCTTTCCTTTTGGCTGTGGTTTCGGAGCATATTTTCGAAAATTCTCAGCGTCTTTTCTTCCAAGGTTGTTAGCATTTCCTCAGTTGTTTTATTCTCGAAAACTGTTCTCCACTCTATTTGGGCCATGTGTGATCTGATTTCTTCCCAATTTATGGTCTTGGAGTTTAAGTTAAAAGCCCCAAATTTGCTTCTTCCTTCCGTATGTGTATTGTCTTTTAAAGTTATCGCCATATTTGTTGATAACTCGATTATATTGTGGTCTGAGATAATAGTTGGAGTTATTTTTATATCCGCAATCAAGTTCGTGTTATTCGTGAATACCAGATCTAGGCAGTTATTTTTCCTGGTATTTTCTGTTATCTCCTCTCTTGTGCCCCCCTTATCTTGCTGTATAAATTTATTTCTACCCACCTTTTTGTATTTTATAAATGGGAAATTAAAATCGCCACAGAGTATTATATTAGGGGATGGAGAGTTTACGGACTTTATTAGGGTTCTGATATCCTCAATGGCACCCAAAAAACTTTCATTTGGAGAATTTGTAGGTCTATAGATGACTATCAGTACCACGTTTAGTTTCTCTATTTTCACTGCAAGGGTTTCCACGAAACTGTTGGATTTACTTATTACCGTCTCTGTCATATGCCTTTCATGTATATAAATAGCACAACCGCCTTTACGTCTCGCTGTTCTATCCGCTCTTAGTAAGTTGAAACCATCGCTATGCAATTCTTTCTTATCGATACAGTGTTCGCAGTTATCGCTGTTTCCTTGGCAGTCTTTAAAATGTGTTTATGTGAGGCATGCGATGTCCGCTCTTGTTTCGTCCATAACACCTTTCAGGTACGAAACTTTGTTTTGTGAATTGTTCGGTTTTATTCCTTGAATATTTGCCAGGACAATGTTTATGTTCTTTGTCTTGCATTGCCCCTTGTGCATTTTAAGTTCGTTGTCCTTTGATATCGCATGTTTTGTAGCCTTGTGGTCCTCCGAGATGGATCCGTTCCCACCTACCTGTTCTGGTAGCTTCTTGCCATGTAGCGGTCCCGCTCGAGGGCTCCCAGCTGTCAGCTGCATGTGCTATATAAGACTTCGCAGCCGTATTGTGTCCGAGATGTTGAAAACATTTTGTTTGCTGTGTGTGTTTTGTTTGCTATTTGGGTACATATTCTTTTTTCTCGCATTCCTTCTGTTGTCACTTGAGACTTGTCCTTTGAACTTGTCGGGAGATGATGGTAGTAGCATTTTCTCCCGTACTGGAAGGTTCCATATATCGCGTAGGTCTTGCAAATGTCCGGATGATAGAATTTTCATTTTCCACCAAATTTGCAGTGACCATTATTGTAGAAGTAGTTGCACAGAGGAGGGTGTTCGTAAATACATTCTCCTCCCTTATATCTGCATATTCCTTTCACATAGTATTTACATATATTTTCTTCTCCATTTTTACTTAGGGCCTTTGTTTTTGGTGGTTTCAGTATGGTTTCTTTATTGTCTACTTGTTTTTTCCTATTGCTGCTAATGCCCTTTGTTTGAAAACTTTGGATTTGGTTTTGAGCCTCTGTTTCCTCTGTTGGTGCTTCTTTCATTTCTATTATTTCTGCTTTTGCTGTTTTCTTTTCCTGTTCGTTTTTCGCAGTTTCCTCTCGTACTATCTTCGTTCCTTCTATTTCTTTTCTGTGTTCATTATTCATAAGCTCCTCTTTTGCCTTTCCCTCATAGTCTCGTTCTGCTTTAAAAACCGTAAACGAGTCTATTTCGATTATGCAGCTTTTGCAGAAGAACTTTATTCCGTTCACTTGTTTAACGCCCGTTATAAGACAGATTTCTTCGTCGCTCCAATTCAGGCGTTGAAATTCGAATAAGTTCTGGCAAAGATCACAGCGAATTGTTTTTGATTCATCTATTTCTTTTTTACAGTATCCACAGGGTTGTATAAATTGATTTTACCATTGCCATGTTTCTAATGGTATGTAAATGATTTTGTGCTGGAAATATTAACTCAAAATTGTAATTTATTAAGTGAGGTATTTGACTCGACTTTAGAAATGAGGGAGGGAAAATTTTTCTGTTATTCCGTGGGGTGGGAGAAGGGGGATGTGGCACGCTGTAGGTTCTCACTGATTGGTGCCCTGGAGTGTACCGCGGGGGGATATCTGAAGGATATTGCCTTTCGATGGGCAGTTAGAAAACACTCGGAATAGATTTTATAGATTAAATTGCTTTAATCTTATCTTATTTGCTTTATTTCAACAAACGCCGCTATTTTACCACTTAAATAGGCATACGACTGTGTTCAATGAATATTCACTCAAAATTTGGCACTACTTAAAAAGGATTAACTGCTGGATTTTTTATTGTAATATCACTTTATTCAGACTTTCCAACGAAACACGTGTAACTGTCACACTGGGCAGGAAAACTATATATATATATATATATATATATATATATATATCAGTGGCGTGCGGTGGATATGTCCACAAGGTAAGCGGTATTGCGTGCGACCACACTCAGCACTCGCACTATATCTACATATTATATAATTATAGTAACTAATGATAAAATTCATAACTGGCTAGTGGGTATGTACCGTAGACTATTCTCAAAAATACGGTAGTCTTTAATGTCTTTAATAAGATTTTTATTAGGGTAGGCGGCGCTTACCTAGCTTACCCTGAATGCACGCCACTGATATATATATATATATATATATATATATATATATATATATGTTAACAGTCAAAGTGTGTAACCAGCCATTTCGCGTAATGGCTGAAACTTTTAGTCATTTCGCGAAATGCCAGGTTAGGTCAACTGTATGCCCTTGACAATTGGTTAGGTTAAGTTGTGTTATTTTTGTTAGTTTTAGCGAAAATAACACGACTTAACCTAACCAATTGTCAAGGGCATACAGTTGACTTAACCGGGCCTTCAATGGCCGATAGCGTTCAAATGTGTTCAAATGTGTATTTGAAGAGTGTTTCTCACTTATTTGAACAGACCTGTGGATGTATGTATGTTTTAGCAGATTTAGTTAGTCAAATAAAGGTTTCCAATTTTATTGTGATGTTTGTTATTTCTATGAATTCATGACAAAAGTTATTTTAGCCATTTCACGAAATGACCAAGATGGAATTTCAGCCATTTCGAGTAATGGCTGAAGATTTTAGTCATTTTGCGAAATGACCAAGTGAAACAGCCATTTCGCGAAATGACTAAAAGTTTCAGCCATTACGCGAAATGGCTGGTTACACACTTTAACTGTAACATATATATATACTTTTAACAAGAATCACAGATTAATTTCGTTCAGAAAAAAAAATAAACTGAATTTATGCAAATGAGAGCAACCTAACTAAAATTGGACCGAAGTTGAAGCCCAAAAAGAAAGCATAAAAGTTGGTCCCAAACCGCAGACCAAAAGTAAAACGAGAGAGTGTGTATTTAAGAATTGTTTAACCTCCTTCGCGACATCTTAGGTCGTAAGTAAAACGAGATAAACAAGCAACAGAAAGGTTCGTTTCAGGCAACTGCTGAACAATATTCAACAGCGTACGAAGATATTCATTGTAGGAAGTCGAACTATAAATTGCAGTTCTTGCAGAGGTTAATGCAACATGCTGACAAAGAGATTGAATATTCAACAAAGACGACCTTGCATAAGTATACGATTTGGGAAGTAGAAACTGAATGAAAGGAACTGAAAGCGCGTTAAATAATTCAGTATTTTCAAAGGAAATAACTGGACAAAGAGGGAAGAGAATGTTGTATAAGTGTGAAGTTATTATACATAATGAAACATAAAAAATCAAGTCAAATGTACAGCTGAAGTTTCTTTACTTACAGTACAGGGTGTACACAGAGTCCTTTCCCCATTATAAACTTTAATTACATGAAATCCGAAGAAGACACAGTAATACTTTGTTTTGCGTGTTGTTGCATAACACATCAAGGTTTTTCTCTTATTTTCAGATCCTGTTGTGCCTGAATGGGAGCCATTGTTGATTGACCGAAACAAAATGGCAACTCCGCAGGAGAAAGCAAGCATAGGAGTGGACGTCCCAGTGTTTCAGACGAAACGATTGCCAGTGTCCAACAGGCTTTCCAACGAAGCCCTCGAAAGTCAGTTCGTCGCTCCTCACGGCAACTTTAGGTGCCACAGGCAACAGTACACAAAATTCTGAGGAGGAACTTGAACCTGCATTCATTTAAAGTGCAGACAGAGCAAGCGTTACAACTGAATGACAAGCCACGGCGCCGAGAGTTTGCAGCTAACATGTTGAGCTTCATTGAAGAAAACGACTACCGAAAAAAAAAGTTTTGTTTTCTGACGAAGCCATATTTCACGTATCAGGGAAGGTAAACCGTCATAATGTGCGTATCTGTGGATCGGAAAATTCACATTCGTATCGTGAAAACATTCGTGACAGCCCCAAAGTCAATGTTTGGTGTGGATTAATGAGTGATAGGATGATAGGCCCATTCTTCACTGCTGAAAAGAATGTTACGGCACGAGTGTACCTAGATATGCTCGCGTTCTTTGTAACCCCCCCAGTTGGAAGACTTTCAACCATCCATTATTTTACAGCACTGGGGTTTGTTAGTGCGTGAGTTCTTGAACACCACTTTTCCCGGAAGATGGATTGGGCGGGACGGGCCGGTGGTGCCATGGCCTCCACAATTTCCCGATATTATGCCCCTGCACTTCTTCCTGTGGGGATATGTAAAGGATTATATGTACCATACTCCTGTAGCTGACATTGACACTCTTCGTGCAAGGATTTGCAATGCCATCAACAGTGTCACGAGAGATATGCTAGCGAACGTATGGCGTGAACTCGAATTTCGTTTGTATGTGATACTCGTAACCAACGGCGCACATGTTGAAATTTAACGAAAAACGTAATAAACTTGATGTGTTATGCAACAACATGCAAAACAAAGCATTACTGTGTCTTCTTTGGATTTCACGTAATTAAAGTTTGTAATCGGGAAAGGACTTTTTGTACACCCTGTATATTGAAGCTGAAGAATTAAGAATAATCTATACTATAATAAGAGAGCTGTCCGTCTGTCCGTCACACTTCCAGAAATTGTGAGAAAAAAATTCAGAAATTGTATTACGGGCGGCAATGTGAAGCTCAAGATTTTCATGACTGTGTTCTTTTTTGTAGTTTAGCAATGGGGGAAGGGTGGGGGTGGGGGTAATCGGGGATGGGTGGGGTAATGGGGATGGGTGGGGGTAATGGGGGAGGGGGTTAGCCCCCAAGTTGTATGAATGGGGGTGAGGAGGTTTTGGGAGATACCAGATTCAGAAATGTTGACACATTGTGAAGCTCAAAATTTTCACGGCTGGGTTCTTTTTTGTAGTTTAGCCTGTCTAACCGTCAGCGAAGCGGCGGGAACTGTACTAGTAATTATAAATCTTTAAAGCGTTGACAAATGATGAGGGATTAGTTTGTAAATATACATCATTTTGTGATCATAAATGAAAGTTGAGTGTGTGAACTTCCCCAGTACAAGAGCGAACATCATACTAAAATTATGGAAATACTTGGTTTTAGCATTAAATGGAGTCTCACATTTGGCATTAATTAGGTCCTCACAAGTACGCAAATATGAAAACCGAGATATCGCGGAAAAAACGCTTTACAAGAATATTTAATATTGAAAAATTTTAAAGGCTTACGAATTATGAAATTACTTCACACAAGGAAATTCTCCTTCAATGAAAACTCTTCTTCATTCAGTCTAAGTAATGTGAGATGGTATGGAAAATTTGGGAGTACCGAAATGGAAGACCCACCTAATCTTGGATAAGCCATATTGACATTAAAATAAATAATAATAATAAAAAATAACTCGGAAGGAGAACATGAACTCTTGCTGAGAAAAATTAAAAAGACACCAACGAAGAAACAAATATGGGATGAAAAGAAAAAAAGATCCCATGGCTAGAAATAGCAACACGGTTTTAAGAAGAAGAAGAAAAAGATCGGAATAAGCAGAATAACAGGGCGAGAAGCTGAATAAGCATAAGCGGATGAAGCATAAGGACAGCGACGGAAAAAGCCGGAATAAAAATGTTTTAGTGGTGTCAAGAGATAAAATTCATAACAGTTTCAAGGTAAGAAGTTCATAAATTTCCCTTCGGTTATTAAATTTAGGTTAAATAAGCTGACATTTCAGCTGTAATTGTTTAACAAAAGAGTATGGAAGTCCTGTTTATGGACAAATAGTTAGGCTGGTTCATCTTTGGCCTAGGTCTTCCATCTTCAACATAGCCTAGGTTGTGTTTAGGCTACTCTGGTTGGAGCAGGACCTATTTTTTCCATATCTATAATGGTGGCCCGTGTGGGGAAGGGTTATTTGCTGTGAAAACCTTAACCTTGAATAAAATAAAATAAAATAAATTAAAACAAAAAAAATAATAAAATCACGCCTTATCAAACATTTTGACATCTGAACAGAATTTATTCCATGTTTGGCTTTTTCAAATACTTACTACATATAAATAATAATAAATTACGAAGCCCTAACTAAAAATAAAAATAAGAAATAATTCAAATGCTTCAAAACTTACCATTTGGTCATAAATGTGGTAAAATTCTAGAATAAGGGTAATCAGAAGCCTAGCCTATTTAACCAAAATAAAGCTTATTTATAGAGTTGAAAGGGTTTTAGGATTTTGGGGACTTAATTTTGGAAAAATAAAATAAACAAAATATGGCTGAATGTGAAGCAATTGAGGCAAAGATTAAATTATTAAAAAGGAAGAGATCAGCAAGGAAGGGAGTCATTACCAGGCTTTTAACTACCTTTAATAGCAAAGAGAATCCAAATAAAAGGGATTATGATACTATTTTGGGTGGTTTAAATAGAATAAAACAGGAAATAAAATTATAGACGAGGAAATTGTTACAGAAACTGATGCGTTAATGTTGGTGAAGAGACATATACAGCACTTTTGTGTGAACAAGAACAGAATATTTTTGAAATAGATTCTCACATAAATGAATTATATGCTGCTTTAGATAATCTACCAAATAATTTAGAGGCTACAAATCAAAGTTTGATTGAGGCCTTCAGAAATGTATCCATTTCTAATGATGACAATAAACAACTAAAAGCCAAGTTACCAACATTACAAGTACCAATATTTGAGGGTGATCGAACAAAATTTCAGTCTTTTCTAGAAAAATTTGATAGTTTAATTGGCAACAAAGATTATATATCTGATGTTGACAAATTCAGTTATCTCTTAATTATTTAAAGGGCCCAGCCCTAAAACTGGTTGATGCCTTACCGGCAATTGGCAGTTCATATAAAATAGCTCTCAAATTACTAGAAAGAAATTTCCTAAATAAAAAAGAAATAGTAAATGATTTAGCAATAAAATTAAAAAATATAAAACCAGCCAAGGATAACCATCAGGATCTGTACAATTTCTATTGTGAAATTGAATGCATGTTAGGTCATCTACAAAATAATGATATAGATCTAGAGAAATCAGCATGGTTTATCCAAGCCATAATATTTGATTGTTTACCTACCCAAATTAGGGATATTTTCCAAAGAATAACGGGAAATACATACCCTACCCTTGATGAAATAAGGAATGAATTTCCAAATGTTTTGTCAATGTACAAATCTTCAAAGATTGATTCACAAACAAAGATTGATTCACAAACAAAGAAAATACAAACAAAACCATAACCACAACAAAAAGACAAATCAGAACAAAAAGTGATAGGTCTAACTCCTACACTACGAAATTTTAATGTTACGACAGAATTTGTACGTAAGTGTAAATTTTGTTCGGCTGATGATCACTATAGCACACGATGTACTAAATATGTAGACTTAGAATCCCGGATAAATAGGTGTTCTCAGTTAAACCTTTGTACTAAATGCACAGGTGCAGGACATACTAACAAAGACTGCAAAACAAAAATAAGATTCAAATGTGTTAATTGTGGAAGTTTAAATCATGTCTCTTGTCTTTGTGATTCATTTAAAAATTCAAATAAACAAAACCTAAAGAAAAATGAAAAAACATTTAATGGACATATATCAATAAATAATGTCAATAAAAATTCTAGTGTACTCCTACCTACAATAACCTTGGATTTAAAAAATAAAGAAGGTGGGACAACTCCTATAAGATGTCTAATAGATTCTTGTTCCCAACAAACATTTGTAGATCAATCATTAGTTAATCAATTAGGCCTACAAACTCATAAAAATGAACAAGAATTGTGTATAACATCATTTGTCAAAGAAAATGAACAGAAAGAAAAATATAATACAGTCAATTTAGATCTGGATATACCCACAGAGAATAAAACAACAAACATAGAAGTAGTAGTCATTGAACAAGTTGGTCAACAAAAATTTAAAATACCAAATTTAAAAGAAGTAATACAACAACTTAAAAAGCAATATAAAATTGCAGATAGAAATTTAAATGATGATATAATAGATAATGTTCAAATGTTAATTGGAGCTGATTATATTCACTTAATTCAGAAGGGCATAGTCAGAATAGAATAGGAGATGGGATTGCTCTAGATACTCACTGGGGTATAGCTCCACTGGGACACATAGATAAATATAAAATAACAATGAAAAATAAAAATATATGACTAACAAACTTGCCCTATTATGACAAGGTCTTACACAACTCAAATAATGACATAAATACTGAAATATTAAATAAATCATTAACAACTGAAGAGTTAGATAAAGGTGTACAACAGCTCTGGCTATTAGAGTCAGTGGGGGTGCAAGATGGTGATCATACAGATGAAAATCAATTAATGGCTGAAAATTTTGAAAACACCATCATGTATGAAAATGGCCATTATTCAATTGAACTACCTTGGAAGATCAACAGTCCAAAATTAAATGATAATCTAAAGGTAGCTAAAGGTCATCTCTATAATTTGATGAAAAGATTAAAAAATGACAAGAGAATTAAAATGTATGATGATATTTTCAAGGACCAGTTAGAAAAAGGCTTCATTGAAGAAGTTAAAGATCACCCCTTTAAAAAAGACAACTGCCATTATCTTACTCACACAGGAGTCTATAGAAAGGATGCACCCACAACAAAACTTAGAGTTGTGTATAACTGTAGTCTTAAAGATGGCAATAAGCATAGCTTGAATGACTGTCTCATAGAGGGGCCTAAACTTATTTCAGACCTTGTAAAAATCCTTCTAAGATTTAGATTAGATGACTATGCAGTTCAAAGTGATATAAGCAAAGCTTTTTTGAGAATTCATCTGAAAAATAACTATGACAAAGATCAACTAAGATTCTTGTGGTTTAATGATCCATATGACTTAAATAAAGGGTTTAAAACATTTAAATTTAATGTGGTTTTGTTTGGAGCAAATGCAAGTCCTAGTTTACTGGCTTTACCATCAAACATCACTTAAATTTGTATGATGAAAATGATTTAACTGTTCAGTTCTTGAAAGATCACTTCTATGTAGATAACCTTGTAGGATCAACCAAAACAGAGTCAGAATTAAATGAAGTTTACATAAAAGCAGATAAAATAATGAAAGAAGGTAATTTTGAATTAAGAGAGTGGATCACAAATAATGAGAGACTAAATCAAAAAATAAAATCAGAAGACAAAGGATTAACAGAACCAACAAACAGGGTGAAAACATTAGGCATGATCTGGGATTTGAACTCAGATTCTAAAGTTCATGATCACTCTGCACAAAAGGCTACACCTTAGATACAACAGCTAACACAAAAAGAAAGATCTTATCCGAAAGTTCAAAAATATTTGATCCTATGGGTTTACTCCTTCCTTCTACTATCAGATCCAGGGTTCTTTTACAAGAATTTTGGAAACAGAAAGTAGACTGGGATGATCCTATAACCAATAAACAACAAGATAGCTGGAAAAGGTTAGCTAAAGATCTCAATAAATTACAAAACATAAATATTCCCAGAGTTTGTGGACACAGAGATACACCTCAAACCTTGCATGTATTTGGTGATGCCAGTGAAAAGGTGTATGGCTGTTGCGCTTACCTTGTAGGTGAGGATGGCAGCCATTTGATCTATGCCAAGGGGAAAGTAACACCCTTAAAACAAAAGAAAACTATTCCTCAGCTTGAACTACTTGCGGGTTATCTAGCTGTAAAAATAACAGTATTTCTCCATGAAGTCTATTATGATGTAAACATCACAACTACATATATTTGGCTTGACAGTCAAATCTGCTTGGCATGGATCAACTCTGATGAGCTAAACTCAAAAAACATCTTTGTCCGTAACAGATTAAGAGACATTAAAGAAGCTAGACAAAATTTGGACATAACCTTCAGATACATTCCAACAAAACAAAATCCTGCAGACTTTCTCACAAGAGGATTATCCTGTAAATTACTAAAATCCAACAAAAATTGGTTTCATGGACCTGAATTCATTCAGGATGAAACAATGTGGCCAGCAGAACAAATTAATGTAAAACTTAACATGATAACCACAAATAAAGTTGAGCCACTATTAGATTATAACAGTTATTCTGACTTTGGCAAACTTGTAAGGGTAACATCTTACTGTCTCAGATTCATTCACAACTGTTTAAAGAAAATAAATAAACAAAGAAATAATGATAATGAAATGTATACAAGTCTAGCTACCAAATATTGGATTAACCACATACAACAAACAGAATACAAAAATGAAATAGATTTTTTAACAATTGGTAAACAAATGAACAAAGTACCCTCTGTGGTAATAAACTTGAATCTTTACATTGACAAAGATGGCTTATTAAGATGTAAGGGTAGATTAAACAAATCACAAATCACATATAACAGTAAACAACCCCTTCTTCTTCCTAGGTTCCATCACATTACAACCCTAATTATTAGAGAGAAACACAATGAACTTTATCACATGGGCGTTCCACAAACATTAAATGCCATTAGAAAGTTGTATTGGATACCCAAAGGCAGAATGACTGTAAAGACAGTTTTGAATAACTGTGTCACCTGCAAAAGGATTCATTCCAGATCTTTCAGGAAGACCAATCCTCCTGATTTGCCAACAGAGAGAGTCACCTTTAATAGGCCTTTTGAAACAGTTGGCATAGACTATACAGGAAGTTTGACTGTTGGTCTGGGAACAACAGAACAAAAAATGTACATCATACTTTACACATGTTCATCTTCTAGAGCAGTCAGCTTAGACGTAGTGAGTGATCTCTCCGCAGAATCATTTGTCTATAGCTTTAGAAGATTTTGTGCTAAGCATTCTGTACCCAAAATTGTTTGGACAGATAATGCAACCTATTTCAAGGCTGGTGAAAATCAAATAAATGACATATTACAAAATTCACATACCATAACATATCTACAAAATAACAAAATAAAATGGAAATACATCCCTGTTGCCTCACCATGGTATGGAGCAATCTGGGAAAGGAATATCCAAACAATAAAGAATTGCCTAAAGAAATCAATAGGTAAAAAACAAATTGAATTCTTTGAACTTCTCACTCTCATTAGTGAAATTGAGAATGTTGTCAATAACAGACCTCTTACTTATGTAGGGGATAATATTAATGATGTAGAGCCTCTCACCCCAAATCATTTGATTAAGGGAGAAGTCATTAACCTTCTACCTGATTACAATATCTCCTTGGATGATCCACCTTGGAGTGATAATAATCATGATTTGCAAAATAGATTATCACAAATAACAAATATAAAAACAAAATTTAAAAAGCAATGGAGTGATGAATACCTTGTTGGGTTGAGAGAAAGACATAAATATATACAAAACAAAGACTGGGTTAATAAAATTAGGGTAGGAGATGTAGTTCTAATTAGACAAAATACACCAAGACAGTGTTGGCCATTAGGTAGAGTTTTAGAACTAAAAACTGGGGAAGATGGATTAACCAGGGTTGTAAAACTTAAAACTGCTTCAGGTGAAACTATAAGAGATGTATCACTCTTATACCCCCTAGAAGTAGGACCAACTACTGTTAACAAAAATGATCAAGATGATGAATCTATAATAGATTCTGATGATGATCAAAATTTGACCCAAACTATACCAAACCTAACCTGTTCAATAAATGATGTAACTAGTCCTACTACTACAATAACCTATACCACAAATAGTAGACCACAACGTTCAACTGCTCTACGAGCTAGGCAGATGTTACAACAAAAGATAAGGGCTGGAGTATTGTAATATTTCCTATGGAAAATAAACTAAAATGCAACACCCTTTCATTTTGAAAAGGGTGAGGACTTTATAAAATGCTACACTTTTTATATTAAAAAGTGAGGAAAAACAAAAATGGAATAACAAATAAAACATAAAATATAGGTAATCTAAGATGGGTTAACAAATATTAAAGAAAAAATTGGGTTTCACATGCAATTTTTCCTTTCTGGCTGGCCCCAATGTATGGAAAATTTGGGAGTACCGAAATGGAAGACCCACCTAATCTTGGGATAAGCCATATTGACATTAAAATAAATAATAATAATAAAAAATAACTCAGAAGGAGAACATGAACTCTTGCTGAGAAAAATTAAAAAGACACCAACGAAAAAACAAATATGGGATGAAAAGAAAAAAAGATCCCATGGCTAGAAATAGCAACACGGTTTTAAGAAGAAGAAGAAAAAGATCGGAATAAGCAGAATAACAGGGCGAGAAGCTGAATAAGCATAAGCGGATTAAGCATAAGACAGCGACGGAAAAAGCCGGAATAAAAATGTTTTAGTGGTGTCAAGAGATAAAATTCATAACAGTTTCAAGGTAAGAAGTTCATAAATTTCCCTTCGGTTATTAAATTTAGGTTAAATAAGCTGACATTTCAGCTGTAATTGTTTAACAAAAGAGTATGGAAGTCCTGTTTATGGACAAATAGTTAGGCTGGTTCATCTTTGGCCTAGGTCTTCCATCTTCAACATAGCCTAGGTTGTGTTTAGGCTACTCTGGTTGGAGCAGGACCTATTTTTTCCATAATGGCGAAGATGGAACTTATGTTAAACATTGTTTTTGAGGATGCGAGTCTGTTTATTCATCATAAGGCGTGGGTGTATCAAGAAACAGATTTTCCTTTAACTCTTCAATGCTTAGAGAACTTTCAGAGATTGAATAAAATCGTTTGGCTTTATCCTCGTAGAAAAAAGTAATGTGCTGCTAGGTGCTAAATGGTTAACAAACCCTATCAGTATTTCACTACACAGTATGTCGTAACGGTATTGTTATTTGTAGTTCATAATTAATGTTCCTGTTCATCGGTTTCTTCTGACGTGCCAATTCCATCTTATTTTTAAATTAAAAAGGACAGACTTCAAAGTGTGAATCTCAGATTGGAGACTGGAACGCGTACAAATTTCTATAGGTATATCTGTGCCCACCCACATTGTGAAATTGAAAACTTTACCTGCTCTCCGAAATCACTGAGAAAAATCCTCTTTCATCCGCGGGCATTCATTCACATTCTAAATAGGTTTACACGTAATTACAGTTTGCGTGCCCAGAAAATAACTTATCTATACTCGCTCAGAACCGCGACTAATTCTGGTTGCACATTCGTGTCAGAGGTTCTGCAGGTCTGAATCTCAAATGTTGCTATATACTGCACTCTCAGATATAGGTTTATTGCCAGCTTATTCTTCGATTCTCACATTGATTACTGTCGCATACCTGCGCTTACGTCATTGTAAATGTGAATTCCTTTTAAGCCACCATTAAAACTCTGTTAAATTGTCATTCAGAGGTGGAAGGTCCCCATTTAAGCAGCATCATTGCAAACGAGCTTGAGAAATCATGTTTGGTGCGACTGAGTCAAGGAGTGCTTTTGGGCAACCCAGCTACCCATTCGAGGTTTACTCACGAGAAAGTGGTACAAATCCTTCTAACGTTCTTCCTGCATGCCGCACAGCGGCGTAACTGCGGGACAAAAAGGAAGCGATACTCAGACTTCGCTGCTAAAATGTTCGGCTTATCCTACGTATGTGCCACTAGATTAGATTCTCAGCTCCTACCAAAATATCTGAATAAGGATGAAATAAAAGGAAAAACTTCAGTCTGTATTAATTTGATTCCTAAAACATTATATGTAATTTTTTCATGTTTTTCTGGTATTCGGTACTAAATAATAATGCCTATATTTATTGCAAAAACGTATATGCTTCAAGCGGTTCGTGCGTCATTAGCCCCATCAAAAGTTCATCCACTTTGCACCATATATACGTACTGCAATACTTTGAATAAAATTTTTGAAGAGCTTTTTGGACACTTTAGGTGATGTTGCTTAAATTTTCAAAATGGTCGCTTTTAAATTTTTTCCCCTGCAAAGGATAAATGCTGAAGGGTTAAATTTTTAAAAAATAATTAGTTAAATTTGTTTTCCAGGGTGAGTCTCAAACCAAAAAGTGGGTAGCAGTATTCCTGAAATGGAGTTCTCATTTGAAGAATTCTCACATCACGAGACCATCAATGAAAGTAGGAAGATCTTTTATTTCTCTTGAACGTTTTATTAAAAAAGAGCGTTATTTACTTCATACGAGATGCCAATATTTCACAACCGGGGTACCCCGAAATTTTATGAAAATGACAAGAATAAGTTATTGAAAATTCAAAAGTCGCTGAAGATATGCATATTTAAAATGAAACAAAACACTCGCGATTTATTATGTTCATACGGAAACTGTTTCGTCTCAGTTCGAAGTTACATGGTGTTGGGGGTTGAGGGGGGAGGAAATGGATGTAGAACAGTTGGAAACGAAAATCGTTCGGGGTGTCGCGAAAGAAAAACAGGTGACGTTGGGATGCCTTGAGCCGGAAAAGATTGGGAAGCGCTGCATTATGCAATAAATACACATCATGCTTTATCACATCTTTTTAGGTTTTACGATTTCCCAGCATATATAAGACTTTTCTAAAACTTACATTACGTAGCTATACGATAACTCATTTCCCCTCTGAAAGGGGAAAAAACAAAGCGCTTACATTAACTGCCTCAGGTAAAAAAGTTAATTTACATTGCAATTTAGTGCTTTCAAAGTAAATTCATGCATGACTTTCGAGGATTTATGGAAGAGAGCGGAGAAAATTTTTGCTTGGAGAAGACAAAATAAACAAACCTGAAATGTTGAACGAAAAAATATAACTTTTCGGATGCAAAATGTTAATTAGTGTCTTTGTTTCATTCAACTAAAGAGGAAATTCTAAAAATAAATGTCTCCTAAAGATTTCATCAAAGGACGGCTTAATTTTTCTCAATTACGATGTAAATGAAATCCAAAGGAAAGTCTTCATGCAGCTGATTCGCTTCTTTTGTTGCAAGTTACGCCACCGCACAGAAGGAAACGAAAGAAGCAATGAATCCATCTCCCAAAATTGGAGAGAGAAACGAAAATTTCAACGAACGCCAACATGTTTCGAACCAGCCTTCAGAAATCGGGCTAGGGTTCAGGGAAGAGACCACCACTGCACGTTTCGAACCGGTCTCGGGAAAACAGGTCTTGGGGCTTAGGGAATTTCTCTTTAATTACTTTTGACTCTAATTCACTGAAATAAGACTACAAGAAAAATATCACACACTTACGAAGACAAAAACCATGCTAGGTGTAAGTTTCATAAAAAATGCGCGAGAGGCACAATTATCATCATCAAAAAATTACAAATAACGAATTTATTAAAAAAAAAAAAAAATTATTTATTGCGAAGAAAAAGTTTTCTTTCAATTCCGTTATTAACTTCCGAATGGAGAAAAATGTGTTTTTATATAGATTTTTCTTTTGCCGCTGTTCGACATAGTAAAACTCAATATTTATGGCCAAAGGTGATTCTCTCTCTCTCTCTCTCTCTCTCTCTCTCTCTCTCTCTCTCTCTCTCTCTCTCTCTCTCTCTCTCTCTCTCTCTCTCTCTATATATATATATATATATATATATATATATATAATGCAAATCCACAAGGAAAAAAGAAAAATGATTCCAAGGCCTTTCGTGTGTTCAAAAGTACACCTCGTCAGGGAATGAAGGGAGAAGGCGAGATGACAAAAATATATACATATGTACAACGGGACAGAAAAATAAAAAGATTAACACCTGATTAACAAAAGTTAATTAGAGGCAAAAGGTATTTTAACAAGATATTGCCAATTTTATACATTGTTATTTTATATACTGTTATAAAATTACTTTTAAATTGGATAAATATACATTCTAGAATATTCTTTCAATTATATCTGTTTTTAACAAGCGCTTTAGAACTATCACACTTAATACCGTGATTACACCTACACATATGGTTAAACAATGCATTAGAATTGTTTGCTGTTTACACGCATATTTATGTTGTTTTACCTTGATATCTAACGTTTTACTCGTTTGGCCTATATATGTTACAGTCAAAGTGTGTAACCAGCCATTTCGCGTAATGGTTGAAACTTTTAGTAATTTCGCGAAATGCTGTTTCACTTAGTCATTTCGCGAAATGACTAAAATCTTCAACCATTATGCGAAATGGCTGAAATTCCACCTTGGTCATTTCGTACAAGATCATTTGCCCGGTTAGGTCAACTGTATGCCCTTGGCAATTGGTTAGGTTAAGTTGTGTTATTTTCGTTAGTTTTAACGAAAATAACACAACTTAACCTAACCAATTGTCAAGGGTATACAGTTGACCTAATTGGGCAAATGATCTTGTAAGTTGTGTTAGTTTCGTTAGTTTTAACGAAAATAACACGACTTAACCTAACCAATTGTCAAGGGCATACAGTTGACCTAACCGGGCCTTCAATGGCGGACATCGGAATAACATTGAAGGCCCAGTTAGTATTTGAAAACCTCTATATTGAAAATTCAAATTCAAATGTGTTCAAATGTTCAAATGTGTTCAAATGTGTATTTGAAAAGTGTTTCTCACTTATTTGAACAGACCTGTGGATGTATGTATGTTTTAGCAGATTTAGTCAGTCAAATAAAGGTTTCCAATTTTATTGTGATGTTTGTTATTTCTATGAATTCATGGCAAAAGTTATTTTAGCCATTTCACAAAATGACCAAGGTGGAATTTCAGCCATTTCACGAAATGACCAAGGTGGAATTTCAGCCATTTCGCGTAATGGCTGAAGATTTTAGTCATTTCGCAAAATGACCAAGTGAAACAGCCATTTCGCCAAATGACTAAAAGTTTCAGCCATTACGCGAAATGGCTGGTTACACACTTTGACTGTAACATTAGGGTGTGTCGAATTTTTCAACTTTCAAATTCCAAATATGAGGGGTGCTAAAAAGTTGCAGCATGACTTAGGAATTCTAAAGATATTTTTGTTAATTTAATATAATTTAGTTTTGCTTGGTAAGAAGCTACATAAAAATAGTGACTTTTTTTGACTTTTTTGTGGAATTATATAATAATTATTATATTAATAATTATATATGCTGTATATATAATGCACTGCTGTTTTTGCTTATTTCACAGGTTGAAACATATTCATCAGTGTGCTGAAGATTACTTGTCCGTCAGTGCTACCATCCTAACCAGGGAATTGACCTACAATGGCTTCTAAAAGGAGGACAAGACTGGGGACATTCACACATATGAGCAACCTAATTGGAACTGGTAGAGAGTTGTTGCCCTCTGAACTCCCAACTCTGCGAGACGTTCTGAAATATGAGCTACTGCTAAGAGAACAAAGTGGTGAGGATGTGAGAAACTACCCAGCAGCCAGTCTTGCAAAGGACATTTACCCTAAAGTGCTTGAAAAGTGGGAACGAGCAAACAGTTCTTTTGTAGCCCCCGTTGTAAATTCACGAGTCACAATCTTAAACAAGATCCAAGAGAGCTGGGAGCAGGCCAAAAACATATCTCTTGGGAGAGGAAAGCTACATGTCAAAGAGGCTTTCATTGCAAAACTTGACAAGCTTTTTGACATCCTCAGTTGCAAGTGTAAAATTGTTCTCTGCTCTGAATTTGGCTGCCTTGCAGATGATGGTTGCAAAAACGAAACTCACATTAACTGTACATGCCCTAGGGAGATGAAGATCCCTGTGAAGGAACTTGCTTTCATTAAAGGTCAGAGAGACAAGTCTGGTTCTATTGGACCACATCAGATTGGCTTGCCAGATCAACCTGAGCACAACAGACAAGTCAAAAAGCAGAGCGGCAAGAAGACGAAAGAAGAAGGCTTGCTGAATATAAGCAGACAAGTAAGCACGATGTTTCAATGCCATCAAATGAAATAATTTTCTCTGATGATGAAAATGAAGAACAAATAGCTGATGCTCAAGATGGACCACATCAGATTGGCTTGCCAGATCAACCAGGAGCACAACAGACAAGTCAAAAAGCAGAAGCGGCAAGAAGACGAAAGAAGAAGGCTTGCTGAATATAAGCAGACAAGTAAGCACGATGTTTCAATGCCATCAAATGAAATAATTTTCTCTGATGATGAAAATGAAGAACAAATAGCTGATGCTCAAGATGGAAAGGATGGAAGTTATGAAGTGACATTAGAAATACCAAGCACGTCTTCAACTTCCAATAAAAAGCCAGAGTACAACACATTAGAAATACCTAATGTTGCTATGCATAGCATCAGATATGGTGTTAGCCTGCGTGCCACAGCTGCCATCATCACTGCTGCCTTTATGGATGCTGGCTAGATCACTGAAGAAGACAAGAGACTTGTAGTTGATCACAATAAAGTCAAGAGGGCCCAAGAAAAAGTTATGAGATCCCTGGATCAGGAATTTGATGATCTTTGTAAGAAGGGTGAAATTGACTGCATCTTCTTTGACGGCCGTCAAGATACAACTAAAGTTATGCTGAAAACAGACAATTCAGATCGTCAGTTCCCCAGCATCATCAAAGGAGAGCATTATTCTGTGTGCAGTGAGCCAGGTGGAAGATATCTCTACCACTTCACTCCTGAGAAAGGCTCAACGAGAAAAAAACCTGCTGAAGTTATTGCTGATAATCTTGTAGATTTCATGAAGAAGGGCATTGATAAAAGCCTGCAGGCCATTGGAGGTGATTCTACAAATGTTAACACTGGCTGGGAGGGTGGTTCCATGCATTGGGTAGAGGTCAAGCTTTGTCGTAAGCTGATCTGGTTGGTTTGTGCCCTCCACACTAACGAGTTACCCCTGCGACACTTGATCACAGCACTGGATGGGAAGACCTTGTCTAACAACAAGTGGACAGGTAACATTGGCAAGATGCTAGACACTGCAACCGAACTTGAAATTGATCCTTCATTCACCAAACTCTCAATTGGAGAGCCTCTTACTTCACTGAGTGACAATGTCGAAAGGATCTCTCTACTGATCAAGCGTACGGGTATAGGATCACACAGGCCATAAGGACAGGAGAACTTCCCACAGATCTGGCCCTTCTTGAAATTGGTCCAGTGAGCCATTCAAGGTGGTTGACAACAGCAAACAGGCTTTGTCGCATATGGGTTTCAAAACATGGCCTTAAAGGCAAAACCCTCAACAACTTAAGACTGATAGTGGAATACATTGTTGGTGTGTACTACCCCTGTTGGTTCAACATCAAAGTAAAACACTCTTGGGTGGAAGGCCCACGCCACATCTTGTTTCAGCTGCGGCTAGTTAGGCTGCAAAAGAAGGCTGTAGTGGATGCTGTTTTGCCAACCATCAAGCGCTCAGCATGGTATGCATTCAGCGAAATGATAATCCAGACACTCTTGTGCTCAGATGACACTGAGGAGAGGAGAGCTGGTGTCCAAAAGATTGTTGACATGAGGGGTGGAGATGATGACACACTTGGAGATCTTTCTGTACGTCCCAGGAAGACACTTTCCATCAACCCCAGTGCTTCTTCCGTGTTGGAGCTGACAGACTGGTCTGACGGGGTATTTGAACCTCCTTTGACATGTAAACTGACTACAGCGGAAGTAAAGAAGTTCTTTGACAAGCCTATGCAAGTTCCACAGTGGCCCTGTCATGCTCAGTCAATAGAGAGGTGTGTGAAACAAGTCAGAGAGGCAGCAGGCAGGGTGTATACACATGATAAACGTGAGGGCTATATCAGAGGCCAAGAAGCAAGTCGGCGGCTGATGTCCAAGAACGAATCAAAGCAAGACTTGATGAAACTTGTTGTTTAAATATTTTTTTTTACTGATGTCATTACTTTCTAATGTTGTTTTATGATTACAAGGATATGTTTTATGATTACTAGGATATGTTTTATGCAGAGAAACTAAAATTTTTATAGCATTACCTGACATTTTGAGAAGCTAAAATTAATAAATGTTGTTTTCCGAGAGCAATTTATGTGCTTTTTAATCAAACGTAGATTTACCAAGCTAAGTGTTGAGCAATCACAAAAATAATAGCAGATTTAAATTCTTCACATCCAAAAACATATTTTTAAAACCCCTCAGTGAAGGAATTGGCAAAAATTAATTTTCACCTCCCAAATTGACACACCCTACTGTAACATATATACTGAGTTACATTGTGTGCATCCGATCGAATACACACAAACAACCGCATTATCCGGGCTATTCTTTATTAGGCGTGATTTAACAATATTATTATACTTAAAGACTACGCTGATACCAATTGCTTTAAGTAAAGTCGGAAGATATTGAAAATTAACATGGTAAGGTAGGCTCAGGATATTTTTACGCTCAAATTCCTTTACAGTTACACTATTATAATACCTATTCTTGGCTTTCCTAAGGCAGTTATCTAAAAATGAAATAGGATAACATAATTTAATACCAATATTCATGATATTGCATAACTCGGAATCTAAAAATTCAGGACTGACAACTCTCAATGCTCTAAGAAACATATTAGAGAAAATAAAAGATTTAATCGAGAGACGATGGTCAGAATAAAAAAGCACATAAGTTATTATTTGTAGGCTTACGAAAAACTTCAAATTTAAACTGATTGAAGCATCTCCAAATTTTTAGATCCAGAAAAGATACGCTTCCATCATTTTCTTTTTCAACCGTGAACTTAATAGATGGGACTAAATTGTTGAGCCTACCAAGAAATAAGTCAACATCCAAATTGCTAGGCCAAAGGCACAAAATATCATCTATATACCTGTACCAAACAAGGTTAAAATTAACAATAGTAGGCAACATTCTGCCTTCAAAAAATTCCATATACAAGCTAGCTAATACAGGTGAAAGGGGATTACCCAATACCCATCACCAATCCAAACGACATAGTATAAAACTTATTTTCAAACTGAAATTTACAATCTTTGACGCAAAGCTTAATTAACTCAATAAGTAATCTGACATGCTGAATTACAGCGTCCTTCGAATTTTGGGATTATTCGTTATGCAATACTTTTTGTCACATCGTGATTCGATATTAACACTTAAAAATAAGTGTTGTATTCCTCTACATTATGATGATTAATTTCAGCTTTTGTGCGATTCCATGTAGACGGTTTGATCTCGTAATATCGTCGTTTTTGGTGTATTATTTAAAAGAGAAAGAAACCACGAACATTTTCGGAAGCTGTTAATATATTTTTGAGTATTTATAAAGGAAGTTTTACAAAAAATTAAATGCGTGAGTGGATGAGCGAGTCAGTTATTATGTAAAAGAGAATGGATTAGGAGGGGAAGGTAAAAAGCAAAGAAGCAAAAACATAAATGACAGTAGTTGTTGATGGGTTGGGAGGAATGAGAGACATGGGAGGAGGTAATAATCGGGGGGGGCAGGGGGGGAGAGAAAGAGAAGGGTCATGTACAGGGTGTACATAAAGTCAGGATCTATTTTTGTGTTTTTGTGAAGCACTTGGAAATTATATGGAATTCAATCATAAAATGATAAAGTGGTAACATTTATTAAATAATTAAGAGTAGGATTCGACGTGACGCCCATCAGTATCCCTGCACAGCTCAAATCGTTCCGCAGCATTTCTAAACACATTCTGGAGCATTTGCGGGGTTATGTTATCTGCAGCAGTTCGTATACGTGTACGTAAGTTTTCAAGACTCGTAATCTTCGTCTGATAGACGTGCGACTCGATAAAGCCCCATGCAAAGAAATCTAAAGGGGTTAAATCTGGTCATCTCGCGACACAAGGTCTGTTGCTTCCGCGTCCGATCCAGCGATTTGGAAACGTCCATTTAGATAATCCTGAACAATTTTGGCATAGTGACAAGGAGCACCATCATGTTGATAGACGACGGTACTAACAATCCTATCCCAATCAGCTGAGGTTCAAGGAATTGCTGCAACATGTCCAGATAAATAAGCCCCGTAACTGTAGCTTCAGCAAAGAAAAAAGGACCATAAACCTTAGATTTTGTTAAACCCATCCAGACATTAACTTTAGGTGAGTCTCTTTCCCAATTTTGGACGAAATCATTCGGTCTTTCATCTGCCCAAATTCGACAGTTATGGCGATTTACTTTTCCACACGTATGGAAAGTGGCTTCATCACTAAGAGAATGTTGTCCATTAAATTATCACTCCAGATTTGTTCTACGAGATCAGCACACACAGCACTTCGTTGAGGGAAATCTTCCTCATGTAAATCATGTAAAACCTGCAAATGATAGCTTTTCTTCTGCAAATTAACTTTCAGAATTTTGTGCACAGATGACGTCGGGAGGCCGAGTCTGTGTGATGCAGCACGAACGGACGTACGTGGCCTCCTCAGTGATAATTCCGCGTACTGCATTCACGGTAAGATCTGACATACGCGGTCGTCCTGATCTTGCTTCATCATTACAGATCCCGTTCGTTTAAATTTGTTCACCATTTTCGTATTGTCTTGTCTATTGGCCCCGGCTTATGAAATCTCCTTCTAAACTTCTCTCTGATGTCATTGTATTTCTTCCCTCGATTCGCCAAATTACTATTGCCACACGCTCTTCTGTATTCATTCTAAGGGCTTCTGAAAAGAAAAATAGAAAAAAATAATTATTTCACAAAAATAGATCCTGACTTCATGTACACCCTGTATTAGTATGACGTGAAGGGGAAGGAAAAAGGAAAATAAGAATGAAGGTAAATCGAAAAAAAATAACAAGGGGAGAGAGAGAGAGAGAGGGGGGAGAGGGAGAGGGGGGAGGAGGAGGGGGAGGAGGAGAGGGAATGAGGGAGTGAGGGTGGGGGAGAAAGAGGGACTGCGTTTCCTCCACATCTCGGAGAGGGCGGAGCGGAACTGTTGTAGGGGACTGTACATGTTATAATATGATTAAAATTACAAGGCTAAAAAGATCAAGAATGCAGGGAGTTCGAATAAATGAAGAAGTAAATATCTTAATATGATCGAGGATTCATCAGAATTCAAATTCGGTTTGAGTTTGTAAATAAAGATTCCACAATTTTAAGTTTGAGGTTGGAACTGCCGTTAGCAAGAACGCTGAAATTAGTCTGTGAAACTGGATGATCGTTATTAAGTGCATGGTGACGTATGTAGGGGTTGGGTGGTTTGCTGAGCAGTAGATTTGTGCGGACTGATCTACCAAGATGTTAAAAAATACGGGATATTAAATGTCTTTTAGTTTTTCCTATACATGACCCATTGACCCTATACACTCAGTATACAGTGGTCACACTTATGGGGCCACAATAACACGAATGCAGAGCTGGGGATAAAATTCGTTAAGTAGTTTGATAAGTTTATTTTTTGTGTTGAAGCTTAAAACTCCAGTAAAAGAAAGGTATAAGACATCAGTGGGGACTGTGACTGTGTGACTGTGTGATATGCGGTCGATCAAACTATTTAAAACTTTGTCAATCGTAGATTCTATTAACTTTAAAGGGAAATCATTCTTAGAAAGGTGTTCTATAAATCCTAATTCATTGTGGAATTTCAAGTAATCTGAACAGGTGCTAAACGCTTTGTTGATCAAGGTTGAAATTAAATTCCGTTTAAAATTAGAAGGAATGAAGAAGAAATTGGTGGTAAGACCAGTAAATGTTGGTTTACGATAAACGGAGGTTTCAAAAGAAGAATGAGTTTTAAATATCTTAATGTCCATGGAGGATAATGAAGTGTTTGATTCAATTTCTGTATTAAATTCGATATTGAGATGTTTAGAATTCAAGTAATCAAGGAATTGAAGGACGTGGTCAGGGGACTTGAATAGAAGAAACGTGTCATGAATACTTGTATATTTTTTGTTAAAAACAGGTTCAAAGCCCGAGGGGTAACCATTCAGCCATTTTGTTTCATGATGACAAAGGAACGCGTTTGCCAGACTGGGGGCAATTTGGACACCTTCGGATTGCTTAGAAAATTCATTATTGAATATAAATATAAGATCTTCGACCGAGAATTTTAATAGTTCTTTCAGTTGATATCTGTTGAAATCATGAACTGTGTCAGCATTACTGAAAGGATATCAATACAAATATTAAGGGTTTCTCCAACAGCGACGTTGGTGAATAAGGATTTCATGTCAAAACTGGCCATTGCGAAAGAAATCACTACATTCAACAATAGCGCTTACACAAGGATGTTCTTTGTCTATTTGGTGTATATATATATTATATATATATATATATATATATACATCTTTTAACTGCAAACGACAGAGTATAATTAATGCAAAGAACGACGCTTATCAGAAGAATGTCCGCACAAGAGGAGGAGAGAAAACGAGCAGTGAAAAATGAGGCACCTCCCGGGAATCGAACCCGGGATCATCCGATTGCCGGTCAGATATGCTAACCATTACACCAAGAGCCTCCATAAATCAGAACTCGTAATTCTACTACGAGACCGGCGATCGGATGATCTCGGGTTCGATTCCCGGGAGGTGCCTCATTTTTCATTGCATGTTTTCTCTCCTCCTCTGGTGCGGACACTCTTCTAACCAGCGTCGTTCTTTGCATATATATATATATAAGGGTGTCCCATAAGTCCGGCATCATAGGAAAAATAATAAAAAAAGGCAAAACAAAAGATTTTATTTACAGAACGTGCTCAATATGTCCACCATTATTTTCAATACACAAATTCAGACGTGATACCCAGTCAGCAAGCACACGGTGAATGATGTCAGGAGTAATGGGGTTACATGCCCCAATAATGCGCTACCGCAAATGTTCAACACTCATAATTTTCTCTGCGTATACCAGCGCTTTCAAGTGGCCCCAGAGATAAAAATCTAATGGCGTGAGATCCGGGCTTCTAGCTGGCCATTCCACAGGCCCTCGACGTCCTATCCAATGACCAGGGAATTGTTGGTACAGGTATTCCCTTACTTGGGTGCTGTAATGTGCAGGAGCGCCGTCTTGCTGGAACCATGTTGGGAAATTTCCTTGTTCGTTCAAGACACTGGGAAATGCTTCTTCCTTGAGCATACGTAGGTAGGTGCCTCCACTGATATGTTCATCGAAAAAGAGGGGGCCGATGATGCGATCCTTCCAAATGCCACACCATACCATCACCCGAGATGCACCTTGTTCCTTTGAAGAGGTATACCAGTGAGGGTTGTTTTGAGACCAGTAGCGGGTGTTCTGTCGATTTACCTCACCATTTCCATAAAAAACAGCCTCGTCACTGAACGGAATGGTGAACGGGAAATTGACATCCCGAGCATATTGTCCCGTAGCCCATTCACAAAATTCCATCCGCCGGTCGGGATCATCTTCGCTTAATTTCTGTAGGATCTGAAGTTTATATGGATGCCATTTGTGAGCCTGAAGAATGCGATCGATGCTACTTTTCGACACTCCTGTCTCGGCGGACAATCGCCGAAGAGACTTATTGGGACTTCTGTTAAAATGAGCCAGGATAGCAGTCGCTGTATCATCATCAGTGGACCTCCTTGAAGGTCCACTGCGTGGTTTATCTTCTATGGATCCTGTTTCCTTAAACTTTGCAACAAGTCTGCTAACACAACTCTGTGTTATTGGCTCGCGGTCTGGATGCAGTCTGTTAAATTCAGCAGCGGCCTCTCTTTGACTCCGATTTTCTATGAGTAGAATTATCTGGATTCGTTCTTCCTTGCTCACAGACATTATGGCCTGTAGAAAGAGAAAAATATGAATTATGGTTTGTAGAAATAGAAAAATATGAATTATGGTTTGTAGAAATAGAAAAATATGAATTTCTCCTATGATGCCGGACTTATGGGACACCCTGTATATATAATATATATATATATATATATATATATATATATATATATATATATATATATATATATATATATATATACAGCAATACCTCGCTATTCGCAACCCCGCTTACTCGCAGTTGATAGTTAAACAACCATATTAACCATATTCAATATTCGCAAAGCATACCCCGCTTACTTGCAAAGTGAATTAGTGTGTCTGTGACCTTGGACGAATTGTGCAGGACGAGTTGAGCAGGCTAAGAGTCCTCCTCTCAAAACCCTCACCGTTCCAGTTCTGAGGAAGCTTCTTTCTTCATTCGAGACGGCGCTGGACATGGCGTTGGACGTTGACCCGAATGTGGAGAGGAGCACCACTGTCATCCGCAACGTCAAGAACGACATTCGAGCCTACTATGAGCTTCTGGAGAAGAGGAAGATGGCTCGCCAACCGACACTTCATGCATTTTTTCCAGCCCAAATCCTCCCCTTCTCCTGATGTAGCTGCCACTCCAACTTCTTCAACCTCCAAGTCCGCGCGCGTTCCATAGGCTTTTTAGTCCTCGTTCCTACAGCAGCAGTGTCAGTGCCGTCTCGAGTGGGGAGGACGATGACCCTGGCCCCTCTTCACCCCAGTAACTCCTCACCCTCTCCTTCTCTTTATGCCAGCTCCGGTACGCCATTGACACTCACAGCAAAGGTAAATGCTAGTTTAACTGTTTTACGCTCATTGTAATTATATTGTAGTATGTAGGAGAACGCATCCCCCCTAATTACATTAATTCTTATGGGGGAAAATTGCCCCGATATTCGTAAATTCGTTATTCGCAATCACTTTTAGGAACGCATCCTTTGCGATAACCGGGATATTGCTGTATATATATTAGGGTGGTCCACAAAATGGAAGTATTTTAAATTCTTCCTCCCAGGGTTTCATTAGGTTCCCTTTCCCAAACAACTTCTCTGAGCAAACTTTGGGTTCAATCGGTTAATATTTAGAGGTGGCTCAACTACCCCCAGAAGTCCACATTCATGGCTTCTGGGTCCCCCCCATATATATGTGGGTATTATCCGCTTGTTGGCGGGGGTATCATGGCTGACCAGGCCACTCATTGTTGCCCAGCTAAGATTGTGGACTTGTTAGAATCAGGAAACCTCTTTCGGTGCTCATCCACCACACTTAAGAGAAACTGGAGTTGATCTTCTCCTTTCGTCAGAGTTCCGCTGAAGGTCTGAATGAGAGCTACTGCCCTTTCAGCATGATCATTAACTACTCTGATGTTTCCTATGATTGTTTTAGCTTCTTGGAAGTTTTCATTCTCCTCCCAGGTGCTGGGGTCATCATCAAGAAAACTAATATTGATCGGTAGGACCTTAAGAAGCTTTAATGAGTTCTTTGTGGCAAGAGTTTCTAATTTCAGTGTTGCTTTGCATTCCTTAAGTCTTCTTCTCTTTGAGAAGTCTAATGACCCCTCCTTTTCCCTCATACACTGGACCATGATTCCCTTGGTGTCTGGTGCAACAGTTTGATCGAAGAGAGCAAGGGCCACCAGCTCTTCTGATAAGTACCATAGGTGGTTTTCAAATTTTTTGAGAGCTGCTTTGGCCACTTTCTGGTCATGATAGTCCTTTAACTTTTGGATAAGATCCAGATCATTCTTCGGAGCTTGTGATGGAATAGGAGCAGTGATCCAGCTTTTTAAGTAGATTAGGACTCCAAAAAGGGTAAGGGTTTTCAGGTCCTTCTTCTCTCGAGGAGTCAGGGTGATTTGATTTCGAAAAAGCCACATTTTGATGGCATAGATAACTTTAGCCATCCACCTTGCATAGTGCGTGCCAGCAGGACGTTTGAATGTGTAACTTTCAATTTTTTCACCAAGAAAGATCAAAGAAAGTTCCAAAAACTCTTTATAGTCATCTCGAAAATTTCCAGTGGCCAGATGTTCTTTGGCAAAGGCAATTATTTCATTTCTGAAAGGATCAACTTGCTCCTTCATCATCATCATCCTGTGATGTAGAGAAGGTTTTTAAATCAATGTAGTCCCACATAGATTGGAACCTTTTGAACAAAAGTGGCTCAGGGGCAGAAGATGAACCATGGACTGCTTCAAACACTCCTCCATACATGACTTCCATGCAATGATGCCTACAGGCAAAATAGAAGAGTGGTCGACCAAGTTTCTGTCCCAGAAGAACGCATGCTCCCCTGTTTGTTCCTGTATTTGATGCTGTAGTATCTGATAACATTCCGATTATTGACTTATCTATGTTCCATTTGGAAAGAAGATTATACACTGCAGCTGATTGAGCTTCCCCTGTTCCACTTGGTAGTTTGGGAACACCAAGCAGTTTTGAATCACCTGATTCAACTGAAGAGACAAAGACTGGGAGTCTGTCTACCTTTTCATTCTTGGGCAAGTAGATTAGGGATCAACTTCCCATCCCAGTGGACAATCGAAATACTTGGACTAAAGCTAGCTTTAATGGCATGGGTTATTTGCCTTCGATGCCTCTCTCGGTGCCTTTTGATTGAAGAACGAGAGATGTTCACCTCTGAAAGATCTTGACCAAGGCTAGATGCAGTTTCAGCTAATACAAAGGTGGCCCTCCTGTCACTGATGCCAGTCCTGTCCAGAGCAGCAGCCAATTCAGGAGATATGATATTCTTTGCTACCTTTTTCTTTGGTGGAGTTGGTCCGCTGGTAGATGGGGGATTAATAAGGTAATCTTCATCTTCTCTTTCTGACTCACATAAAGACTCAGAAGAAGAACTTCTCTGATCTAGCATAACTTCCTGTGAAGCAGCATATTTTTCTTCAGCTTTCCGCTTCTTATTTACCAATTTCATTTGCTTCTCAGCAGCTCTTTTTTCTGCCTTGTCAGTCACCATATCTGCAGAGACCATTGATCCCACTCGTCCCGCTTTCCTTTGTTGGATCAAGAACTGCCGGTCTTCTTCATTTTTTATTAAGGTAAAGGCATCAGCATGGGCGGCATCAAATAGATTCTCCATTTCTTCCTGAAAGGTTTTCTCTTTTTCTAACTGAGAGTTGCTTTTCCTCCCAGCATTCTTCTTAATCGCTTTCCACTCCAAGTGTAGAACCTGAATTTTGTGAAGAATGTGGTCTTTCCTTTGAGTAGGGATTCGGGCTCTCTCCCAGAAGAGACGCAATTCTTCAAAAACAGCTTCTGAACTAGGTTTGATCTCCTTCTTCAAGACTTGATGATGGTGGAGGAACATGCGGAGGACCTGGCCACGGGAAGGCAGCTTGGCTCCAGTGATTGTTTCCTCTGACTTTTTCATTAAGTAAAATGTACGTTTATTTGACATTGCAAAACCTGTAAATTTAATAAATCTATCTGAAAGAAAAATAATCATTAGTTAATGTATCTGTAAATAATGTTTCTTTTAATTATTCACTATATTAATAAAGGGCATAATGGTATACAAAAAACAGCTTTGAGCCACCCCTAAAAGTTATTCGATTTGCCTTAAATTTTACATGAAATATTTTTTAGCTAAACGGAACCAGATTATAGCCTGGGAGGAAAGAAAATTGAACTTCGATTTTTTTACCCCATTCTGTGGACCACCCTAATATATATATATATATATATATAGGTAATGTGCCCAGCCATCGACCCCCTAACCTAACGTTATTGGCTGGGCAACTTCCCTAAAAATAAAGATTTTCTAAATAAGCTTTTGCCCAAACATAGCTAGAAGGCTGTGGATAAATTATTTCTTGGTGTCAATATGTCATTAATAATGTTGAAAAAATTATTTATATTCACTCAAAAAAAAATGGATAAAAGTCGATGGCGGGACAACACGGCGGCACATGATGTCCCGTCATCGACCCCTCTGCAAATGAAGCTTTTATTTTATCATACCTTATTTTAAACTACCCGGGCTTGCCATCGACCCTTATTTTCTTTTTAATCATACCGCATATTTACCCGGCCCGCTGTCGCGTTCTTAGGTCTGGTACCGACCTCATGGGTCTTATCGTAGATCCAACAGCCATTTTCAAAATTTTACTACTGCATGCGGTACCACGTGGAGCCACATCTAAGATCATACACTTATTATTTATTGAAATACCAACTAAAAGTTATGCACATATTACTTTGCACATTCTGCTATCCATTTCTTACCTAATTGCACCCAAATACAGAACAAAAGTTATACTGGAAATGAAAAAATGTGAAAAATTTGCCTGGTAAACAATGCACACACATTCAGGCGCGTATCCAGGATTTCCGAAAGTGGGGGGGCAAAATGCAAAGTAGTGCTGCCGAGCGTAGTGAGGCAATACAGCAATACAGGTCGGGGGAGCGCTGTGAGCTCCCCCAGCGGGGTCCGGGGCTCCGCCCCGGGAGAGAAGTAATTTTGACCATATTTTTCTTTTAAAGTGCATAAATCATGGACTAAAAACGGTGAAAAGTACTAAATCATTTGACTTCATCACACAATTAATTAACGACAAAATAAACCCAGTTACCTGTCTTAGCTTGCTGAATGTTACCGAAATTTACTTATCCTTAGGTACATCCTCTTCACCTCCAAAGGGGGGCAAATTCCCCATTTGCACCCCCCCCTGGATACGCTACTGCGTCACACATTGCACTGACAAAAGCTGCGGCGCGCACTGGGATATTTCAACCTTGCGCTTCGTTTCCAGTGGTCGCCACATACATACAACTTACCGTTCTATTAAAAAAGTCAAAGGTCGATCGCAGCGAGCTTTTGTTTATATATATATATATACAGGGTGTCCCATAAGTCCGGCATCATAGGAGAAATTCATATTTTTCTATTTCTACAAACCATAATTCATATTTCTCTTATGCTCGGGATGCCAATTTCCCGTCCACCATTCTGTTCAGTAACGAGGCTGTTCTCTATGGAAATGGTGAGGTAAATCGACAGAACACCCGTTACTGGTCTCAAAACAACCCTCACTGGTATACCTCTTCAAAGGAACAAGGTGCATCTCGGGTGATGGTATGGTGTGGCATTTGGAAGGATCGCATCATAGGCCCCCTGTTTTTCGATGAACATGTCACTGGAGGCACCTACCTACGTATGCCCAAGGAAGAAGCATTTCCCAGTGTCTTGAACGAAGAAGGAAATTCCCCACCATTATGTTCCAGCAAGACGGCGCTCCTGCACATTACAGCACCCAAGTAAGGGAATACCTGTACCAACAATTCCCTGGTCATTGGATAGGACGTCGAGGGCCTGTGGAATGGCCAGCTAGAAGCCCGGATCTCACGCCACTAGATTTTTATCTCTGGGGCCACTTGAAAGCGTTGGTATACGCAGAGAAAATTAGGAGTGTTGAACATTTGCGGCAGTGCATTATTGGGGCATGTAACTCCATTACTCCTGACATCATTCACCGTGTGCTTGCTGACTGGGTATCACGTCTGAATTTGTGTATTGAAAAAATGGTGGACATATTGAGCACGTTCTGTAAATAAAAGCTTCTGTTTTGCCTTTTTTTATTATTTTTCCTATGATGCCGGACTTATGGGACACCCTGTATATATATATATATATATATATATGTGTGTGTGTGTATATATATATATATATATATATATATACATATATACAGGGCCGGATCTAGAAGTTGCGAGGCCCTAGGCAGATCTAAAAATTGCGAGGCCCTAGGCCTATATATATGAAAATATGGACTTAGTTATTGGTACTATACCAGCAATATTAGAATCCCGCATAGACAGAACTATGCCAGCACTTAAAAATTAAACCAAACCAAAATAATCACGCATGGAAATTGTATAAGAAATATAAATAAACCATACAAATAAGTATAAATTATAATATGAATCAAGATTTGTATCGAAAATATAAGACAATGATTTCTAAGATTTATATAATATTATAGGTAATGACTTTCCATAGTATACAAACGTTTTTCATATGTGATGTATAAGAGATGTTGACATTTCATTTTTTATAATAGTGAGCGATCGACTTATCAGGCTAAATATTAATGCTTTAATATTTGGTTCAGATGCTCCTTGAATATTACAGCAATGCTTTTCTACTTTTCTTCGAGCTAAACTCTTCAATTAATTGAGAATAATCTAATGAATTTGTTATATCGTTTTCTATTGATAACATAGCTAATGATTGCAATCTCGCTTGAGACATGGTGGAACGCAAATATGTTTTAATAAGTTTGAGACGCGAGAAACTTCTTTCAGCCGAAGCAACAGTAACTGGGATGGTTAATACTATTCGAAGTGCAACATAAACATTAGGATAAATCTCACTTAGTTGTTTTTGCACTATATAAACAAGGGCATTTCCGAGATCTGTTTTCTCAGGTATAAACCTGCAAAGTATTTTAAGTTCTTCATAGAGTTCTAAATCATTAATATCACTTGAACAGAACGCGCAAAACGGCTTGAGCGAGGCCCCCTTTGGCGCGAGGCCCTAGGCGATCGCCTAGTTCGCCTATAGCTAAATCCGGGCCTGTATATATATATATATATATATAGTGACCAACTGAAGTGGCAGAGACATTTGAAAACACCTTAGCAATGTTCCATCAACACAATTAACGATATTTCCGTCAACACAAACACGACCAAGATGACGTCACACAAACATGACTAAGATGACGTCACAGAGCGGGAATAGGGCATCACCTCTCAACTTCGTTACAAGGACCTGGACGCGGCTTCGCGGCTTCTTCTCTCTCTCTGAAAACTCAGTGACATCATAACATTCGCCAAGTAAACAGCATTTGTGCAGGCCCCAAGTTGGGCCTGGTGTCATTCACCTAACTTTATATAAAGCATAATCATTATCTCGCGCGTTATTAAATGTCAAGCCATTATTGTATTGAAAGCATTATTTCAAGTGTACACATTATAGTGGGCCGGCCAAAAATTGAAAAGTCCTCTAGAAAAAACTTAACGGCGTATTTTGTTAATAGCAGGCACCCACCTTAGATAAGTAGTATTGAGGATGCCAAACAAGATGTGGGTGGATGCCACTCTCAGTTTTGGGTTTGAATGTCCCATACAAGGTTACAAAAGTCAAATTCTAAAAAATTCCGAATTTTTGCATTTCAGTGGTGGCTCTATGTAACAACGTGTTTAAAGGTGTATCATTAGCACATAAAACATATTTTTGTGATTTTATGGATAATAATTGAATGTAACTATGACTCTGGATGTCCTTATTTCCATTAAAACTACATTTAGCATGCTGGGTGAGGTGCGCATGTGCCTACTATTACCATAGTACAAATAATAGCATACTTTCACATGTTGAATATTTTCAATGCACTGGCTGGCCAGAAATTGGTTTGGTATATGCAATTAAAAGAGTGCAGACAGTGACAGCTGGTAAAATAATAATAATAATAATACTGCTAAAGAATAGGTATGTTTCGAATTGTTTCAACATATCTGTCGCTACTACATACTGCCATTCCCACTTGTCTTTGCAGATAGGGAGCTCATCAGCAATGGACCCTGTAGCTGTCAGCAAGCGCAAGAGGAAACGTCAGGATGTCAGTGAGGATTGTTGATTCTTCTGCCAAAGCAGCGCTGGTGATCGGCGCACAGCATCAGCAGAAAAAAAAGCAAGAACTATGACTATGGGCGATGAGAGAAAGAACCTGGGAGATACCTACTGTCTTGATATTTTACAAAGACTGGAAAGTCATTCCAAGGATGATTTCAATGCATTGGAATTCAAGTGGCATAAATCATGCTACTCTTTATTCACCTCTGAAGGCAAATTCAAAAGGCTGCGAAGTCAGCAGCAGACCATGGGTGCATCGGCGACCAAAAAAAGTGCAGGCTCTCAGGCGTAGATGTTCAATACCAGTGATTGACTGGACCCTCTGCATGTTTTGCCAAAAGAAGACCACAAAGAAACTGCACAGGGTGGAGACAATTGAGAAGTCAGATGACTTGATCCAGCGTGCCAAACACGACCCTGTCGTGAGCATACCGTTGTCAGCGGTGAGTGATGTGATTGCAGTTGAAGACTGCTATCATCTGGCATATTTGGTGACATTTGAGAGACGTACTAGAAAACAAGCGGTGTCAGAGGAGCAGCAAGGGCCTGAAAATGAGTGCATGACGAAGCTGTGCAAAGACTTGACAGTACGCCTGTCTTGTGGTCACGTATACGACATGGGAGACGTCTGGGACAGATACGAGAGTATGTGTAATGACACCGGCATCACCGTGAAATACTCCAGGAGAACGTTCTACGAAGATATTCAAAGGCTGCTTGGATCAAACGCCAGCTATGTACGCCCATTGTCAAGGGGCCCGCTGCTGATTTACCCTGGAGAGAGCTCAGATTTCATCATCTCCAAAGCACTGGCTAAGTCTTGTGAACAAGGTCCTGTCACCTCTGAGTCAGAGTCTACTGAAGATGAAGATGCTGATGTCCGTATGTGTGCCACTAGCTGCATATTCCAAGATATGGTACACGTGGCTCTGAAGGTTCGACAAGATCTTTTTGAAACTCCTGGACACTCCGAGAGATGGCAAGGTCTTGATCAGGAAAATGTTGATCGCGTCATACCCGACAGTCTGTACCTGTTTCTACGATTGCTCTTTGGGGGAATGGATGCTGTGGATGAGGGAAGTGAAGAGGACCAGAAAGTGAAGCAGCGTGTGTGTAGCATTGCCAAGGACATAGTCTATGCAGTCTCCAACCGACGAAAGTTGACACCAAAGCATGTGGGCTTGGGTCTTACTCTGCACCAAGCCACCCGCTCAGAAGCACTCCTAGATCTGTTCCACGCGGCAAATCACACTATTGGTATCGACACTGTAAGAAGGATGGACACAACCATCGCTCAGAACATCCTGGAGAGGTATGCTGAGAATGGATGTGTCTACATCTCTGACACCATCGTCAACGAGAATGATTCACTGCTCTTGTGACAACATAGATATCTTGGAGTCAACCTTAGACGGGAAGAACACCTTCCACAGTACTCAACTGATGGTATGGCAGAGAGGACCCCCTCCACAGCAGAGTCATGGCTAAAAGGGTGGCAAGCATAAGAGATCGAAATCTATCAAACCTGATGACCTACAGGAGTTCCAAAGGCTGGACCAGGCTACCCTCCCATCTGGCAAGAGGCCATCTCCTCCTGGCTACGACACTGACATAGACGACGTGTCACATGAACCTGAGAGGGACCGGGCACGTGCCAAGGACTTGGCCTGGGTGGTGTCACGCGTCCATGATGAAGCGATGTTCGTTCCAAGCTGGGGAGCATTCAATCAATCTGTCAGCACTGCGGACCCACCAGTAACGACCACCGGGATGTTGCCAATCCTGCAGGCACCAGCAGATGACAATGACACCATGACCACCGTCAATAATCGCTTCATGGCCATTTCTGAGTATGTCAGCCAGAAGTACACCATCATCACTGCTGATCAGCCTCTGTACAGCAGGGGTAAGGAACTAGTCTGGGCAAACTCGAAATTTGCCAACGTGGTCTTGCTCATGGGAGGCCTCCATATCTGCTTCAACTTTCTGAAAGCCAGTGGTCAACACATGGAAAGTGTGGGACTTGATGACTTATGGACAGAGGCAGGTGTGTACGCGGCTAACACCACTGAGACAATACTGGACGGCAAGACCTACTACCGAGCTGTGAGAGGTCACCAGCTGACGTATGAGGCACTGTGGCGCATCAAGTGGCAGATGTTTGAGTCATGGCTGGCTGCAACTGGGCACCAGAAGTTCATGCAGAGTTCTGTAATGGGAACTTTGTCGTCAAGAGGACGGCGAAGCGCTTCAACCAAGTTCCACCTGATCAGGCAACCGAATGGATAAATCGTACATACAAGATGCACAATGGTATCATCGGCATCAGAAAGAATGACCAAGCAAGAGACAGGTTCTGCATCACATGGTCAGAGCGGTCACGCATCTCTCAAGACACAAGATGCTTCTTCAATCTTTAAGATGATGATGGGGAAGCCACCTTCACTCGGGTTGACAGTCTGCCTTCTCACACTAGGCGTGACGCTCATGATGTCATGAAGCTAGTTCAGCAGTTGAAGCAGTTTGACGTCTTCAGAGTTCACGTGAGTGAAGCAGGAGATACAGATGCCGCCACTAACATCCCACTTGTTTCACTGGCAACCAAAGACACTGCACCCACAGATGTTGTGGAGAACCTACTGACAGCGCAGGATCGAGGAAAGCAGCATGTAATCGGCTTCATGAAGGAGAGACTGACAAAACAGATAGTAGGCTTCCATGAAACGATGAAGAAACATCGGTCGAAAACCTTCGCTGATGTGTACAAAGCTACAGTTTCCACCAAGCAGAACATGCAGAAGACCATCAAAGCTGAGAGAAAGCTACTACAGCGGCTCCTGAATGCCGCGACCGCAGGTCGCATGGTGGAGATGGTCAACGTCTTGAAGCATGAACTGTCTCCAGTCCCATTTAGTCTGGCGAAGGCAGGAGGAGAGATGAATTCGACATCGAAGTCTGAGCTCATGAACATTCTGATGGCTCAGCAGACCATAAGCTCAGGGGTTCCAACCTCTGATCTGAAGACTTGTGTAATGATAGATGACCATGCACTCATCCAAGCTTTTGGCAAGCCTGGCGACTGTCGGACATTTGGCGACTATGCTGAAGTGTTCTTCAAGGCCGTGACGAGCTATTTCAATGCACACACAACAAGAGTTGATGTCATCTTTGATCGGTACGCAGGGGAAGGATCGATCAAAGCAGTTACAGGTCAAAGCGAGCAAGCAAGAAGAAACCGATTCGGAAAGTCATTGATGGCCCACAAGTTCCACTGCCTCAAGTGTGGAAAAACTTCATGGCCCTGGATACAAACAAAGCTGACCTAGCCTTGTTTCTGTCTAACGTCATCACTGAGAAGGGCAAAGATCTTCAAGAAAGATGTCAGCTGGTGACAGGGGGTGGCTTCTCTGAAACCACAGAAGTACGGTCAACCAGGCGACATGACGTTTCACTGCATAGCAACCATGAAGAGGCGGACATCAGGCTCATTCTTCACTCATGTGATGCAGCGTCCCAGGGCTATGAACGAATACTGGTAGTGTGCAGAGAGACTGATGTAATGGTGCTGCTGATTCACTTCGTTTGCACCAAGGTCGCTGAAGTGTGGATGCTGTGCGGAACGGCCAAGAACCGAAAATGCTACCCCGTGCACGATGTATTCAAGAGTTTGTCGCCCCCAGTCATGGACAACCTGGTCAGCTTCCACGCTTTGACCGGGTGTGACACAGTCTCGTCCTTCAGTCGTAATGGAAAAAAGAAGTGTTGGAAGGTGTTCAGTGACCACCCACTCCTGCTGCGCGCCTGGTCGAGATGGGGATATCGCAGATGTTGAGAAGTTTGTGTGTCATTTGTATGGCATCCCGGAACAACACACAGTTGATGACGCCAGAGTTCACCTTTTTGGGAAGGCCAAGAAAACTGGAAATGCTCCCACCGACAAAGGATGCCCTGGAGCTCCACGCCAAGCGGGCAAACTATCAGGCCAAAATATGGCTCCAGGCTGACAAAGAGCACGTAGATGTTGAAGATCCGGTGGACACTTCAGCCTGGAAGTTGGGAGATGGGAGCCTCCTACCAGTGTGGACAAGACTTCCTCCAATCCCTGAAGCCTGCCTGGAGCTTGTTGCTTGTGGTTGGAAGAAAAAGTGCAAGACAGCTAGATGCAACTGCTTCAGGAAAAGGATGAAGTGTACGACAGCGGTTGCTGTAACCCAGCTGGACAGTAGAGCTGTCTCTCTCTTCCGGGCTGAAATCGAGAGAAGCTGGAATGTGCTGTAAGGAACTAATAACTCTGTTCTTAAGTGATTGCAATCCACACAATTGTGACTGTCAGTGCAGCATTTCGGTGCTGTTCATCAAGAAACGTGAACTTGTAGATGTTACTTGTGTGTAAACTGTATAGTTATGGGGCTATATTTACTGCTTTGTGATTTAGTTGTGATATTTCTGTTACTGTGAGTACTTAATTCATGCCATCAAACTTATTAGACACTAATCATGTTAAAATAAATTGTTTTGACAAACAGACTTGCTCAATGTTTTTTTTCACCAATTAAAATAAAAAATAATTTTTTTTTAGCACAATTTCGGTCGTGATTAACTTCAATTTCACCTTGAGTTGGTAATTCGGTTGGAATAAGCGTGTCATCATACTTCTTTACCACTAAGTATAGCAAAATGAAACATTTGGTCAAACCAATTGGCTCAGAATATTTTTTTTTTAAATTAAAATTAGAAAATATCATTTTTTTCAGAGTTTGACCTCGAAAATGACCTTCAAAGCCAAAAGCGAGAGTGGCATCCACCTGCATTTTATTCCTCACCCACAGGTACATTGATTTAGCATGGGTGCCAGCTATTAACAAAAAACGTCGTTCAAAGTCGATTTTTTCATTTTGGCCGGTCCACTATTATTTCAACTGTAAACAATCAGCATATTCTGTCTCATTCATAAATCATTTATTTTTGTGTAATAAAGGAAGAAAACTCATTCTATCAATCAACCCAATTAATAACTTAATAACATAATTTGATCTGAAAAGATCTGGTGAATATTCCGTGCGATGATTCCTCATTTCACAAAGGTCAAGCTTGTCGCCCCTCCTCTCGAGTTGGCCTGGTGAAGTAGTACTCTCCATTTCACATAGTCAGGTAAGCCCGGTTCATCGGGGATTGTTCTGAGCCAGGCGTCTAATCTTCTTCTGAAGATGTTCACCACAACACCACTGGTCTTCCTTAGGTCTTTGGGCAGCTGATTAAACAGTTTTCGTCCTCTCACAACAAAACTACTTTCTTTCAGGGTTAAGGATGTTCCCTGTCTAACCTTTAATTTGGGGAACATGACGCAGTCTTTCTTTTCTACTTTTCATTGTTGTTTGGGGAGTTACAGGGTTCAGAGTAAGATTAGGGACTAGTTTCTTCATTATTTTCCAAGTGTAAATAATGGTGTGTATCTCTCTCCTCCTTCCAGTGAATATAGGTTTAATTCGTGTAACCTTTCCCAATAGTTTAGTTCTTTGTACCCATTGATCTTGGCTGTGAAGCTTCTCTGAATCCCTTCTAGTTGTCTAATGTCTTCTTTTTTATATGGGCATGTTAGGACCGAGCAGTATTCCAATTTGGGTATGATCAGCGTTTTCAGTAGAGGAATCATTATATTTCTATCCCTTCATTTAAAGGTTCTCAGTATCTGCCGTTATTCTCTTTGCTCTGTTTACTGCTATCTTATTTTGTGTTTCAAATTTCGCATCATTAGTCATTACAACCCCTAAAATCTTTTGCTTTAGAATTTCTCTGAATTTTCTGTCCATTTGGGATATAATATTCCATTGATTTTAGGTCCTCTCTTTTTCCGTACCGTAACAGCTGAAATTTCTCAATGTTAAACTTCATATTGTTGTCTTCCGTCCACTTATAGATTCTGTTCATGTCAGTTTGTAGAGATCCTATATCTTCTGGGTTTCTTATTTTTCTACTGATCTTTGTGTCATCCGCAAAGGATGTTACTGTGCTGTCTCTGGTAACGTCCTCATCTATGTCAGTTAGCATGATTATGAAGAGTAGTGGAGCTAATACTGTTCCTTGTGGCACTGAGCTGAGGACCTCTGATTCTGATGAAGATACTCCTTCTACTATAACGACTTTCTGCCGCTCACTAAGGAAATTATATATCCATTTCCCTACTTTTCCTGTTATTCCCATATATTTCAGTTTATGTATTATTATGTATTATTATTGTTCACACTTGTCGAACGCTTTGACAAAGTCTGTATATTACATCATAGTTTTCATTACTTTGAAGTGCATCAATAATGTTGTAGTGTTCCATTAGTTGTGATAAGCATGATCTGCCTGACCGAAACCCATGTTGGTTGTCATTGAATTTTTTCTGAGTTTCCAAAAAGTCATAGATTTTCTGTCTAACTATTCTTTCAAATATTTTAGTGAGATGAGATGTAAGCGACACTGGCCTATAGTTTTTGGCCTCGGATCGATCTCCTCCTTTATACAGGGTGTTTCAGAAGGAAAGGTCAATACTTCGGGAAGTAATAGTATCGGTCATTGTGAGAAAAAAGTTCATATGAACATGTGTCTAATTCTGAATGGTTACGGAGATAGAGCTGTTTGAATCTACAAATACAAAAGTATTGTTAATGGTAATCAAGAAAGAGAAACCAATTACTGTTTCTAACATTTAATACTTAAACATTGGCATTTTGAATGGTATCTGATACAGAAATGACAAATTTGTTACAGTTTACAATACGTTTTCGAAAATTGCACCGTCAACCTCAATGCACTTTGCAACTCGTGTGCGAAGATCGCGTGTTGTTCGTCTGAGTTGATCTTGACGTTCCTTTATGCGGGCAGCAGCATCCAAAATGCGCGCGAGCAATTCGTCTCGTGTATCCACCTTTCTTTTGCAAACTTGACTTTTCAGCCATCCCCACAAACAATAATCTAACGGAGAGAGGTCTGGAGACCTTGGTGGCCATTGAATGGGACCACTGCGGCCGATCCATTGACCAGGGAAAGTTTGATTTAGGTATTGCATCACCAGACGGGTAGAATGTGGAGGAGCTCCGTCATGCTGAAAGTACATACCAGCGCGTGTAGCCAAAGGAACATCCTCCAATAGTCCTGGCAATTCATTTTGCAGAAATTCTAGGTAACTTTGTCCTGTAAGACGATTCTCTAAAGTAACAGGGCCAATCAGTTGATCATCGATGATACCGCACCACACATTGGCAGAGAAGCGATGTTGAAAATTTGTTTCCACAGTGGCATTTGGATTTTCGTCTGACCACCGATGAGAGTTACGAGTGTTGTTGATACCGACACGGGTGAAAGTAGCTTCATCGGTGAACAGTATTAATCGAAGCAATCGACGATTAGCATTTACCCAATGACAAAATTCCAGTCGCATGGCAGCGTCTCCTTGTTGAAGGTGTTGTACACGCTGTACATGATATGGATGCAGGCCTTCCTCACGTAATGTTCGCCATACCCTTGTGTGTGGTACACCGAGACGTGTAGAAATTCTTCATGCGCTAGTAGTAGGACTACTCTCTACCAACTGAAGAATGTTTTCCACTTCATCCACATCTTGTTGACCTTCACGTTCAGATGAAACATGAGCGCTGGGAAGTGTACCAATCTCACGCAATGTATTGAAAACCCTGGTAAACACTCTTCGATCCGGAATTCTGCGATTCGGAAACCGTCGACGGTATTCCGCAACAGCAGCTGTTGCATTTCCATCGCAAAAACCATAGACATACACCATATCTGCAATGTGTGAAGGTGTGTGGCATTCTTAACACTGCTTCAAACACCAAACAATGTCACTCACAACAGTCAGCTGTCGATTGGCTTATGTTACATGCTTACATTACAGCTTACATGGTTCAAGGTTATAGGGGAGGGAAGGGGGAGGAAGAGCTGCGCGCGCATCAGATTCAAACAGCTCTATCTCCGTAACCATTCAGAATTAGACACATGTTCATTTGAACTTTTTTTCTCACAATGACCGATACTATCACCTCCCGAAGTATTGACCTTTCCTCTTGAAACACCCTGTATATTGGACTATGTTCGCGCTCTTCAGGATACCCGGTATTTCTCCCGTGTCTAGTGATCGTCTCCATATCCAGTATAGGGGCTCAGCGATTACATTATTGCAGTTTTTTATTCCATTTGTCCGGTCCTGCCACTGAGTGTGCTTTTAGTTTCCCTATAGTTTGTGTAATATTATCTGTCATAAAGTCGAAGTCCGTTATACTTTCCCCTTGTAGGTCTTCAAAGAACACATTTCCATCGCATATCAGTTTGTCAGTTTTTGGGATACTGAAAGATGATTCGTACTGAGCTCTTAATATATATATATATATATATATATATATATATATATATATTAAGAGCTCAGATATATATAATAATATATATATATATATATATATATATACACAGTATATATATACACAAGAGGGTAATTCAATAAGTATCCGCACTTTTTATTTTCACAATTTTATTTTCACATCTGATAGATTATAAACACATCACTTCTCAACATAGTCTTCCTGTTTCTCAATACACTTAGTCCAGCGATCTACAAGCTTCCTAATGCCATCACAAAAAAATGTTTTTGGCTGTGTGCGTAGCCAGTCATGCACCGCCTCCTTCAGGTCATCATCGCCTTGGAATCGCTGACCTCTCAAAGCGTCTTTTAGTGGGCCAAACAGGTAAAAATCCGAAGATGTCAGGTCTAGACTGTAGGCTGGATGGTCGAGAACTTCAAATTTAAGTTCTTGAAGGCATTTTCTAGTCTGTGCAGCGGTATGAGGGCGCGCATTGTCGTGTAACGGAATAAGACCTTCCGACAATCTCCCTCTCCGTTTAGTGCGAATTGTTTGCTTTAACTCATTCCGAAGCATGTCAGAATACGATGCACTTGTTACTGTAGTTCCACGCTCTAGATAATGTTCAAGGATAGGGCCTCGTGTATCCCAAAACAGTGTTAGCATAACTTTACCTGCTGACGGCTGCGCTTTGAACTTCCTTGCAACGGGAGATGTTGGATGCTTCCATTGCATGCTCTGTCGTTTGCTTTCTGGTTCATAATGATGGATCCAGGTTTCATCTCCAGTGATAATGCGCTCCAAAAAGTTTTCACCTTCATTATGATACCGCGCCAAAAGACGAGAGCAGACGTCCATACTATTACGCTTGTGCTCTTCTGTCAACTGTTTGGGCACCCATCTTGCACAAACCTTGTGAAGCCAAGAATGTCATGAACTATCGAATAGGCTGACCCTTCACTGATGTCTAATGAAGATTCAATTTCTTTTATTGTTGATCTTCTGTCATCGAAAATCATGGCTCTGGCTTCTTCCTGCTTGTCACCACTGGTTGATGTTGACGGTCGTCCTGAGCGCTGAGCATCTGTCACACATGTCCGACCTTCCTTGAACATTTGAATCTACTCGTACACACTTCGCCGTGGCAATGCATTATTCCCATACTGAGCACATAAACGCGTGTGAATTTCAGCTCCTTTCACACCTGCCCACAAAAAACGAACCACGGATCTCTGTTCTTCCTGAGTACAAATTGAAAGCGGCGCAGCCATGCTCACTACTCGTATGATATGTGACAGCTACGAGTAGCCTAAATAAGCCTATACTGTTGCTAGCTTAAATAAGCCTACAGATCTCAGTTTGGCTCGTTATTACGAGTATATATGTAGAGGACCGACAAGAAATAGACTAACAAGTAGACAAACAAATTCTTTCTTCCACGCCATCATCAAACATCTTTAGAAGACACACGTGGTCAAGGAATCAGAAACAATGAAGACTGTTTTTTTTTCCAAAAGGCCCGTGAAAGCAAGCCCTTGGCAACAAATAGGACGCTCAGAAAGCGTCTCAAGAAATGCCCTCGAAACTCCGCGTCTAAAATCAGAGGTTATATAAGCGAGGGTCCACTGATACACTTTCTCATTCTCACTCGCTCGCTCGCTCGCTCACTTCTCGTTTGCATTTCTCGTCACGTGTCACGCTTCTCCTTCGTCAGTAGCACAACTCGTCGCATCAACCGCCCTCCGGCTTCCCGCCGGAGGAGCAGCCTGCTGTTCCTTCAAAGCTTCCGATCTATCGTCAAGTAAGACCTTCTACATATCGCCTGCAGAAGCATTCCTTCAAAGCACAGCGCTGTTCGACTTCAGCCGGTTTCAGTCGCTCAAGCGTCATCTCAACTCTACACGAAGCGAATCAACACGTGAGGCGACCGGCGCCCGTTCAACAAATTTCAATGGGACGGTCAACATCACCTCGGGGGAGGAGCAGCCTGCTGTTCCTTCAAAGCTTCCGATCTATCGTCAAGTAAGACCTTCTACAGATCGCCTGCAGAAGCATTCCTTCAAAGCACAGCGCTGTTCGACTTCAGCCGGTTTCAGTCGCTCAAGCGTCATCTCAACTCTACACGAAGCGAATCAACACGTGAGGCGACCGGCGCCCGTTCAACAAATTTCAATGGGACGGTCAACATCACCTCGGGCCTACGTTCCACAAGGTCAACCTTCAAGCATCTCCTTCATCTCAAGAGGCCTAATCGACACGACCAGCGCTCGTTCATGAAGCTTCAATAGGACGGTCAACGACACCTCGAGTCTACAGTAATAGGTCCACCTTCAACACTTCTTCATCAGAGATATTCGACGTCCTGGTAAGATAAGTGCATCTTTTCTAAGTAACTCTCGTGAAGCCTACATCAGCCTACCGCCGAACGGTAGATTATACTCCCAAAGTGTTTAATTAAGCGTTCTAACTGACTCTCATTAAGAACGCAGTAGGCCTATTTTCAATTCCAAGTATCATTCCAATACCGTAATTGTGTATCACCCTCTTATTGTGTTCTTTCATATAATTAATTTTATTTTGCATCCGTATGTTTATGTAATCCTTTTAAGCATTTCATTATTGACGGCCTAATCCACTTACAGTGTACTAAACGTACGTGCATTCTTTCAATCATTATTAGGCTGCATCGTTTATTCTATGTTCCATTTTTGCATACCAATAGCCTACTATAAACGAGTGTATTACTTAACAATTAAGCTTTACAACCCTTTCCTCATCTGCTAATCCTGTCATATTTAGCATACTATAAACGCCGTTATATAATTGTTTATCACTTTAATTACAGTTTATGTCATTGTTAAATACAAAACAATAAGGTAATTTTTCCAACCTTAACAATATCTGCTTGGGTGTAATCCAAGCTGGTGACCTCGAAGCACTCAGAAATATTATAGTAGGCCTACTTCATTAGCCACCTTCAACCGGTGATACTGTAGGACATCATAAATTGTTGACCCAGCCTGTCATTAACAATCAATCATTATATCAATTAATCATTATCACCTCAAACGGGTAAAACTAGGCCCACTATATATATATATATATATTATATATACTATATTATCACTAAAATAAAAAGTGCGGATACTTATTAAAGTACCCTCGTATATATTATATATAAAAGGGTAGTCATTAAGAAACTTAAAATTATTTAGCTTTTCTTTAACTTTTGAGGTAACTCGGGGAGAGAAGTTCAAGACTTTTATAATTTCATTAAAATTGGGAATTGTGTATACTTAAATTACAATATATTGGAAAGAAAGTGATGAGCCTTGTAACAAAAGCTGCCAAAACTATCCTTTTGCATAGAATGCGTTTTTAACTCTCCACTTTTAATAGAGCATGGAGCGCGCACACACACACACACACACGCATATATATTATATATATATATATATATATATATATATAATTTTTTTTTTAAGATGGTCAGGACTAACGTGCAAAAATTTTATTTACCGGAACCTTCATGTCTCACTTTCCCATTTCATGACACTTGACTAAAATCTAATCTTTGTAAAATTCTGACCGGAATGAATATTTAGTGGTTGCACAAGTTCCGTTTATATGTCATTCATTAACATATGATCCAACTACATTATGCGTGATAACTAGTAGGAGTTGTAATTTTAATATATATCAGGGTTTTTAACGGGGTTAAAATTAACGGGCCGTTAAATTTTAACCCCAGAAATTAATTTGGAAATGTTTAATTCAGAATACTTCGTCGTCTCGGACAATCGTTAAAATAAATTCCTGTGTGTATATATATATACACACACGTGTCAAAATTCGCGGACGATACTAAAATAGGCGGTAAGGTTGTTAACGAGGACGATAGAAATAGGCTCCAAGACGATGTAAATAGGATTATGGAGTGGACGGATAAGTGGCAGATGCAATTTAACGTAGACAAATGTAAAGTTTTGCATATAGGTTCTCGTAACAATAATTACACGTACCCGACGGATGATAGGGAGTTAGCGAGCGTTGACGAGGAAGTAGATTTAGGCGTACGCGTATCTAAGGATTTAATGGTTAGGAACCAGTGCCTGGAGTCTTGCGCAAAAGCTAATAGGATGTTAGGCTTCATAGCGCGTGATTTCGAATTTAAATCGAAGGATATTATATTGCCCCTTTACAAGTCCCTAGTCAGGCCTCATTTAGAATATGCCGTTCAGTTTTGGTGCCCGTACTTGCGTGAGGATATTGATAGGTTAGAAAGGGTTCAGCGTCGTGCCACGAAACTGATTCCATCATTGCGCAACAAGCCTTATGAAGATAGGATTAAAGAGTTAGACCTGTATTCACTCGAAACTAGGAGATTAAGGGGGGAGCTTACTGAAGTTTTCAAAATCGTTAATAACATCGATAACGTAAATTTTGACAAATTGTTCACTTTCGATAATAATAATACTCGTAATAACGGATTTAAGTTGCGTGGCAGACGTTTCATCACTAATATCGCTAAAAACTTCTTTACGTTTAAAGTAACTGATAAATGGAATAATCTTCCCGCGTCAGTCGTGAACTCTACCAGCGTTAATATGTTTAAGAACCGTTTAGATAGGCATTTTAAAAATAGTGACGTTGTTTAATATAATAATAAAACAATCTCCCTTTTCCCTCTCAGCCTCCCCATTTTCCCTCTCAGCCTCCCCCTTTCCCTCTCAGCCTCCCCATTTTCCCTCTCAGCCTCCCCATTTTCCCTCTCAGCCTCCCCATTTTCCCTCTCAGCCTCCCCTTTTCCCTCTCAGCCTCCCCCTTTTCCCTCTCAGCCTTCCCTTTTCCCTCTCAGCCTCCCCATTTTCCCTCTCAGCCTCCCCCTTTTCCCTCTCAGCCTTCCCTTTTCCCTCTCAGCCTCCCCATTTTCCCTCTCAGCCTCCCCTTTTCCCTCTCAGCCTCCCCTTTTCCCTCTCAGCTTTCCCCTTTTCCCTCTCAGCCTCCCCCTTTTCCCTCTCAGCCTCCCCCTTTTCCCTCTCAGCCACCCCCTTTTCCCTCTCAGCCTCACCCTTTTCCCTCTCAGCCTCACCCTTTTCCCTCTCCCTCGTTAAAATTATTAACGTTGTTTAATATAATAAAACAATTAGCAACAGGAGTTCTAGGGGTCGTGATCGAGGATGAGTCTGTTAACAATAATGCCAGCTTGTGACACATGCCAGTGTGTGATGCCAGCAAAAAAAAAAAAAAAAAAAAATTAGACTAACACGATCGTAGATGTAGCTCGTAGCGTAAACTAATCCATTTTTTGTTGTACTTTAACTACTTTTTTTTTTTCCTTCTTATCCTCTCCTTACTTGCATGTCTGTAGTTTACGTGGTATGATAGTGAGTTAAGATTGTGTTTGCATGATTTGTAAGCGTTCTTATTTTACTTCTTTTCATCTTTCACCCCTTTCCTATTCTCTCCGACTATTTTTCTGACTTGTCGGCAGTGGCCGACTGATGATAATGGTGAGCCTTTCTTTCTCTTTTTCTGAATGAATGTTAACCCATGAGTGATAGGTGTTGCTACTTAATTAACCCCTTATTCTCTTCTCTTAACCCCCTACTCTTTCCTTTCTCTCGGGCTAACCTTAGAGTGGATCTTAGGGTCTTTGTTAGCCTTAGCTTCTGTAGATCTGTATGTATATGTATATATATATATATATATATATATATATATATATATATATATATGCCAGTTAAACTATACATATTTCTCATTAGTTTTGGGTATTTTGTCGACTCAACTTTTAACAAGTTTCAACGAGTTAATTTTGGAGGTCTGATTATTGTATGTCTGGCAGTTTGGATAATTGACCACTGCATGCTAAGCGAGTTATTTTCACATCAAGTCTCGCTTTATAATTCTGATACCTTAGTTACGACTGATCAGAAATCAGTGGCGGGAGTGAGAGGGATTTATAGCGTACAGGTATCCTTCGATATCCGATTATTCAGTTATCCGATTTGAATCACCTGAAGATCAGGGCTCCCCAGCCTTCTTTGGTTAGCCTTATAAGCCTTATAAGGCTAACTAACGAAAATATCACGACCTAGCCTAACCAATCGTTAGGTCAACTGTACGCCCTTGACGATTGGTTAGGTTAGGTCGTGATATTTTCGTTAGTTAGCCTTATAAAGCTAACTAAAGAAGGTTGGGGGCCCTGATCTTCAGGTGATCCTCCGATTTTAATAAATTAACAGCCTTATATCGATTTCCAATCACAATTTCTGTTATTCGATCGGCCGACCGAAAAATCGCCAAAAAATACCTCCCGAGGCTCGTGACGTACCCATCTCTACCTTCACTTGTACAGTACTGTAGATGCAAAATGGCCGCCATGTGCAGACGCATGTTTGCTCCCCTGCGTAAGGTACGCTTCCCGCCCGCCATCGAGTGTTCTTCTCTTGCTGCGCTCTGTTGGCATCGGAAGTGTTATGACGCTCTCCACAGTTTTATGCCACGTGATCAACTCTTCCGTTCGATTTGCGCTATTCATCGCGCTTTCTGATTTATCCGATTGCCTACGGACTGTGTTTTTGTGTCTGTGTTGGTAAAAACACCCCCTAGGAGCCCCCTTCCGGACTCCCTGGAACGTATTAACCCCATGTTATAATTGCTTCGATATCCGATCACTCACCATCCGATCGATTTTCTGGGAACGTAACCCGATCAAATATCTAGGGATGCCTGTATTACACTCCGATTTGTGCTTCATTAGTTTATTTTATTCATAATTAATTGAAATCAATAATAATTAGGTATTATTAAACTTAGTTACACTTATTTTTGTCTGAATTACTGACAAGCAAAACAAACAAGATTAAACTAAACAGTAAGATGGCAAATACTAGTGGTGTAAGTACGCGAAAGAAGACAGAGATCTGGTTGGTAGGGCATACCATCATTATAACCAAGAAAACCGCCAGAGAAAGTGCAGGCTTAGCGATCAGGGAGACCATAATTCTTTTGGTTGAAGCCCGTATTCTCTACAGGCAAGAGTACCATGCTATAGGCAAAGTTGGAAAACTCTTCAAATTATGCCAATTGTTCAAAAAGGGTAGAGCACGACGTCTGAAATTCAAAAGGAACAAAAATTCATGGCATCACTTGATGACCTGTTTGATAATGGTCACGCAGATGCGATGTCAGTGATCAAAATCACTGAGGATAAGGCGTTTTTGTGCGCTCAGAGGGAGAAAGAACGTGACTATAATGGGCCCCAATGACAAAAATGAGACCGTCAAAGAATTCCGGGCCACGAAGCGTTGCGAAAGAAATCTAAAAATGAAGAAAAGAGCGGAAGTCATTCAGTTGGGGGGAGGTTAAAAAGGTTGAGCTGCCTGTAGGGAGGGCTAGTCAGGATAGAACAGAAGTAGTAATGCTTCCTTCGTTAATAAATATAGCATCAGGCGCTGGTCTAGTCTGGTTTCAGAGCACTGGAAATTCTCAGATGATACTCCATTGGTAGAGAAGGGTTGCTTGATGGGATCTCTCGGGAGTCAAAACCTCCAAAGAGACTTTCAATTTGTACTTGGGCACACAGTGTCGCATTGTTAGTACTGTTTAGGACAATCGCGGTATATTTAACTTAGCTGCTGGAGAAATTTTTAGTTTGATATAGAATTAATGATATTCTCTTTTGTAATAAATGCACAAAGAGGGGAGTTCTCAGATGATGGGAAACTTGATGGAAATTCTCGGGAGTCAAAACCTGCGAATGGGCATACAGTATTCATCTTCAGGTAAGCTACTTAGCTGGAGTAGAACTTTAGTTTTAAATAGGGTGTAACAAAATTTCGTAAAAAAAAAAAAAAAAAAATTACATACATGTACATTGTACACTGTCAGGGGAGTTCTTAAATTCGGGGCTGGTAGCCAGTTGGAGGTGCCGCTGGATCAATGCTTCCTCATCTAAGTGACACCTATGCGAAGGACGCAATATAGATTACGTTATGAAAAATCTTTTTATCGAGAAACGGGAAAATCACATACATGATATACATTTTCGTGGGAATTCTTAAATTAGGGTAGGCTACCGGCTGGAGGGGCCTCTGAATCAGGTCTCCATTATCTAAATAATTCCAATGTGAAAGATGGCAATGCAACTAATTATTTTTTAAAAGTAAGTCTCTCAGCACAATGGCCTTGGCATTCATCGGAGAAATGATAGAACGATGAAATGATGACTTCTTGCACATAATAAATAAATAAAAAATCCATGAAAAAATGCATAGTGTACATTAGGTTAAGTAGTTTAGTGTTTCATGCTAGCCTTTATTTTCCACTGTCCTCTCATGCATAATTGAGTACACAAGATGTGTACGCATGGTGTGAATGAACTCTGAAGCTATTATTTTCATTATACTTTTTCCTAATTTCCGATAAATCTTATTTCACAACTATTTTCTGTCAGCATTGGCTAGCGGAGGAGGGAGAGTCTTGTCTGTTCTCTATTTTACTATTACTACTATATCTGAGTGAAAGCTTTATTTCAATTGCATTTTCTCTATTTTTTCTTGGGCTAGTCAAGAGTGGTCTTAGGATATTTGTTACCTTCTAACTCAAACTCTGTAACTCCAGGAGCAGCAGCAGTACTGAAGAGATAAACGATAGAGAATTAGAGCGACTGTTGAAGGAGTATTACCTTGAAAAAAAGAGCAAACAGCCCCGCTTAGATCGTTACGTCAGAACTGCAGCTCTGGGCCGTACAAAGATCAGCGACAGAAATGCTGCAAGGGTTAACCGCTTTTCTAAATCTTTCATCTACTCAATCGGTCAACTCTGGAACAACATTCCTTTATCCATCTTTTCCGCTGTCCTTGATCTCCAATCTTTCGAATGCAGTGTCCAAGCATCTCGAAAACTTTGGACCTCGATTTTGGCTCTCTTCTTTTTCTATGGAGGAGTGGGCGTTTTTGCGGGCGTTCGCTCTGGCCACTCCTTCGTGCAACGGCAAGTTGCTTGGTGTGCAAAGTTAACGAACTCGCTATTAGCCGATGATCATTCAGGTCTGCCAGAATGTGTCACCGTAAAACTCTCTCGGGAAGAAAAGAAAGACTTTGCCCTAGATATTCCCCAGGGACTAGTGGTTCACTGGGATGACAAACTGGTACTAAGTTTCAGGATGTGGTAGATCGACTGTCCATCATTGTTACGGCTCAGTGGGTTGAAAAAATGCTCGAAACTGGTCATCGTATCGGTGCCTGCATTCTTCTCGAGCAAAAACTTGGCAAAGATCTGCTCTATCTTGCGTGCAGCAGAGAAGGCAATTTCGATGTTGCTTTGGACGTTCGAGTGGTTCTCATATTTAGCTCTTCAATTGGTTCCAACAGCAGTGGGACTGTATTGATAAGTCACAGTATGAAACATTTCCTGACGATCAGGAAGCTTTGGGCATGTTCCATGACTCGTGGAACAACATCCTGGATTTTGCTTTGAAGTACTTAACCAAATCCCGGCCAAGGGACGACTACAGAGTTTCTTGAGCTCACAATCAACATCCTTGGGTACATACCCCCAAAAGGTGTGCAATTTTTGGCACATGGTGCCCTGTCAGCGCCAGGACAATCCTGAACAACTGTTCAAAAACAACAAACGTAATAAAATAACACACACACACACACACATATATATATATATATATATATATATATATATATATATATATATATATATTATATAATTATATTTGCAATGTAGCCAAGCATATAAACTACTTCCTGACATCCGATCAAGCAATATATCACTTTACTCTTCGATTAATTTTTCAGCATCAGAAGACATTAAAACTTTTGTCGTCCTTTCATCTTCGTATGGATTTAAAAAAAAATAAAATATTTTGATTCTTGAAGATTATATAAAACTTTAATCCATATATTGGTTTTTGGCTCACACACACAACTTTTTCCCTCTCACTTTTTATACGAGACAAAAAGACTTTTTTATTGAAATGAAAAATTCGGCCAAAAATTATATTCCTGCGCAGCATACTAATCTTGATGAAGTATTATTATTATTATTATATACTGTGTGTGTGTGTGTGTGTGTGTGTGTGTGTGTATATATATAATAATATATATATATATATACGTGTGTGTGTGTGTGTGTGTGTGTGTGTATATCGTTCTGTAATGAGAGAGAGAGAGAGAGAGAGAGAGAGAGAGAGAGAGAGAGAGAGAGAGAGAGAGAGAGAGAGAGCAAAAATAAAAAACTTAGGATATAATAATAATAATAATAATAATTCTTTCTATCTTCAAGTTGCGCCTGTAATAAGGATGGCGCACACTAAGACAACTGGCAACGGCAACTCGACTACGATTAAACTTCAACTGAGGGATTGTTTGGCAGTCACTGACTCGAAACACGCACATTGAAGCAAAGATGAAGCGATTAGTTGAAAACATATCATATGGTGATGTAATAATGCTAAAGTTTGGCTCCCGACAACAAGACGAACATATAAAATAAAACTTAAAAGAAATGTTGTGCATAGTGCATTTGTCGTTTCACATGCAGGAAGGAGCTAGTTGAAGAGATGGAAAATTTTAAATCCTTCTTTCGCATCTTCTTAGAAAGTTTTATGTCTTTACTCGAACGAGTGGGCCTTAAAATAGTGAAGAAAGACGCAAATTGATGAAACGCAGTACCTCCGAGAAGAAAGGCTTTTGATAATTTTGAGGTGTCACCAAAGCAGTCCAGAGGCAACTGGTAACTCACAGTTACTCGGAAACTGCCAGAATCAGTTACTTGGTGACTATTGAGTGTCTGTTACAGTTACTGCGTGAGGTCGGTTATTTCAATTGATACCTAAAATTTTCAGACATTTCGTGTAATGACTGTGACCCTTAATCACAGGCATTACTAACCTAACCAGATCAACCTCACCTAACTTAACCCAATCTTCACTAAGTGATTTAGTCACATGTATTCGGCGAAACTTCTGGCTTCACACAATGCTAACACACGCACGCACGCACGCACACACACACACACACACACACATATATATATATATATATAAATATATAAATATATATATATATATATTATACAATTTCAAGTAATCACTGTTGACATTTTCTAATAACTGATGAAAACTGATTAATATAAATCTTTTTTACAACTCCCGATAAAATAATTTTCTTTCATTTTTACAGCGAAAGAAGTGTCATTATTTTCTCTTACGTTACTCGAGCTTTCTTCCGTCTATCGAAGTAAAACTAAAACAAAATATAAAACAGGAATTATGAGGTGTATTTCCTCCTCTTTCTTTCAAAACCTTTGTTTGAATCTTCCTCAACAATTTACATCGCCATAAAATGACCTACGCATCACGGACTTTCCCCAACAATCGCTTCTTCGGTCCTCATAAGCATCCTAAAGCTAAGGAAAAAAGGGGATCGCGAGCGCTGTCATTGTTGTTCCTACTTTTCACTCGAATGTTTTATCCTCTCGCGATAATATTGATAATAATAATCTTTGAACTCGTTTAACCTCCTCCTTAACCCTTAAGGTTATGAGACAGACGGGACCTACTATACACCTTACGTGGGATTTGAACCATATATGGATCTCTACATTATCTGAACGGGGATGACGATCACCTATCCAATGGCTGAACAGATCGAATGTGGCTTAACCTCGCTGATCTGACGGGAAATTGTGCAGCGATGTGACCACGACGTGGCCTCCCAGCTGCGACAAATTTGAAAGTGCGGACAACTAGTTTAAAGCGCACTCGTGTACAGCTTTTGAAAAAAGTTCACATAGAAACACAGTTTCTAAAAATCATAAAACTTTATTACTGTCACCAAAAAGAATAAAATACTCAGAAAAATAGAATATTACCAATTAGTAATTTTTTGTTTTTTTAGAAAGTGTTGTATTTCGAGGCAAACTTTTTTTCCGAAATTGTACATACGAAAGGAATTCGTTTCTGTAAGTAGAAGCTATTTAAATAAATTTAAGATCACAGAGAGACACAAACATTTTTTCTCTTACATCATTTTTTAAATTTAGAAGCCACGCAGTAGAATTAAACTATATTGTTACAAAACACACGCAACTAATTTGAAATAAAGTAGAATTAGCGCTAAGTAGAGTTTCTACTTATCGAAATTATATTCTCATTATATTATTGACACGTTAGTACAATATTAACTATTTATCGATTACTTAAAATGTTTTTTTTTTTTTTACCAATATTGGATTATCATCATTACACAATTTACATTAATGAAATGTAATCAATCATTACTTTAAAGAACCCTTTAATATTGCTTTTGTATTAATTGCTTATCATCATGCGTATACTAATATTATTCGCGTGATGTAAGAAAGAATCAGAAATATTTGGTTCCATAGTCAGTGGATTTAAATACATGTGGTTAATTGGTTATACAACTTTGCAAACACGCATAAAACCTAAAATTTAAGGGCCAAATTAAATAACATAAATACAAATGATCTATTTAATAACTGTACGTTCAATTGTTGAAATTATTATTGTAATATTGTAAAAATACTGGGATCACCCGAAGATCAGGGCCCCCAGCCTTCTTTAGTTAGCCTTATATAAGGCTAACTAACGAAAATATCACGACTTAACCTAACCAATCGTCAAGGGCGTACAGTTGACCTAACGAGTGGTTAGGTTAAGTCGTGATATTTTCGTTAGTTAGCCTTATAAGGCTAACTAACGAAGGCTGGGGGCCCTGATCTTCAGTTGATTCAAATACTGTAATATTGTAATATTAATTTTTATCAATAATGTATTAATTCATTCAACTAAAGAAAAGATATTACAGTGATGTTACAGTAACTATTTTACGGTATACAGGATAAACATTTGCAGCAACAGAAAATTTCCTAACCTTTTCCTCACCAATTACTCGCATAATTATGTCATTATACCTTTATAGATTTAACGAAACTCGAAAGGATATTCGGATGTTAAATCAAATACATACCAGCGTCCGTAGCTCAGTGGTTAACACCGTTTGCCTGACACTAGAGCCCGGAGGTTCGACTGGCGAGCGTGCTGGTTAATAATAATCCAGGAGCAAGCGCAATGGACCACATTCATCTGGCCTGAGCGCCGTGCCAATTTCTGGCCTTCTTCACTGATTACTATTAAATTAAATACAGAAAGCGCGCAATTACTTGACAATTAAACTCCGTGGTAAAACCAATCGACAGATAAGAGAAAGCGAGTCCTTCTCTCTCTTCATTTTGTGATTAAAATGACGCTCCTTTTAATCAAGGCCTTTGTACGTGACGTGTTCTGATTTAGTCATTATGGAACGTCATATCCAACAATTGCAACGAACGGAATTTCGATTTGTTTGGATTTCTGTAGAAACGCTTTTGTTCAGGTGTTCTTTACTTCAGATACTTCAATACTTCATCCTTATCCATTCTTTCTATAATCAATAAAATGCAATTTTATATATATATATATATATATATATATATATATATATATGGGGTGCAACAAAAGCCCGGCTCCAAAGGTATTTCTTAATATCCTGATCTAATCCTTTGCCCATGGGCTTTAGGCTGCTTTTTGACGAAATGGTAGTAATATGTACAGAGTGGCCACAAGGTCCCTTTGCAGTGAAATTACAGCATATCTGTGTTGCCCTTATTTTTCATGCAAAGGGACTTTGTGACCACCCTGTAGTAACACTTTTACACTTCAAAGAACAGAACAAAAACTAAAATAGAATTTAAAAAAAAGTTATAGGGAAGTGTTTTATTCGATTTTTATCGTTTACAAAATTTCTCGAAGTACGCTTCATAAATATAGGTAAAATCGGGTTAGGTGAGGTTGAGTTACATTAAATCACACTTGGATAGGCTAGATTGGATTATTTTACGTTTTGACATCTTCGTTAGTGCGAGTTGAAACACTTTCGGTGAGAAAAATCTCTCAACGTCTTGAGAATTTGTACCGTCCGTCAAAAGTTTTGTCTCGCAAAAGGACCCGGAAAAAGTAGAATTGACATAAGTAAACGTCCGTCTCTACATCCAAAGCCTACAGTTTGAATAGTTACTGAATAAGTATTCCACAAGGGATCGAACATTTTGTTCACCCTGTATATATAAAATTTCTGGCTAAATTGAGAAAGTTTTATATGGTTTGGTATTTGTAGTTACGATTTACTTCAGCTTCGGCAGTTAAATTATTGGTTACGCTTGCAGACTAAATTGTAAATTACTTTAAACAATTACGCAACAATACAGAATCAGTCATACATGTTATGAGTTCATGAATAGTGATTAGTTTTACAAGTACCAATAATACGCTCTCTACGTTAGTAACCAAGTAAAATTTACTATAAAATATATAGTGAAATATAAGGTAACCTTTTCCGAGTGTGTATATATATATGTAGAGAGAGAGAGAGAGAGAGAGAGAGAGAGAGAGAGAGAGAGAGAGAGAGAGAGAGAGAGAGAGAGAGAGAGATACATAAACAGATAAATAGATATATAAATGATAAATAGATGTAAATATTGATATAGCTGTCACATTCAGAAGAACATGTAATTCAAAAAAGCAATTATTTTTTAAATCCGAACCTCTGAAAATGGAGTAATATTCCATAAATCAATGGAAATCCTTCAATCACTTTTTTAATACTTTAATCTATAAAAAATCTCTGACTGAAAATCAAAACCTTTTGGAGTCGAAAAAACATTTGTCAAAACCAACTTTACGGTTTTTATCTGCTGTCAAGTCGAAAATTTTTATCGGTAAATCTAGTATATGATCTTCGTTGACCTTGGTTTGGCTTCTATCTGAATTGTTCATTCTGACGAAGGTCAAGCTTGCTGCTCCACCTCAGACCCGCGGCTGAACGTGGAATCCGAACCACGACCCACCACGGGTAGTCAGAAATTACGAAGTCCTCACCCGGACTCGATCTCACGACCTCCCGATCAGCAGCAGCCCAGCGTCTTAACCAGTAGGCTACTCAGGGTACCAATTTACCTACCAATCAGTTTTATTGTATGGAAGGCTGAACAGCCGGGTTTGCTGCTGGTGACTATCGTCACCGGGAATCGAACCGGGGCCGGTGGACTCGTGGTCAGCGATGCTAACCACTACACCACCGGTGTAGAATAACACGTGATCTTATTAATAAGCAAACAACCACAGGGAAAAGGAAACACGAAGTCCGAGCGCTTTCGTGATATATTCACATTATCAAGGAGAAACAGAAACAGAAAAATTTTCTGTTTCTCCTTGATAATGTGAATATATCACGAAAGCGCTCGGACTTCGTGTTTCCTTTTCCCTGTGGTTGTTTGCTTTATATATATATATATATATATATATATATATATATATATATACTGAAGTGTAGTAATTGAATACGATCTACGAATACTGTCTTCATATAAACTAATACAAACGCGATTACAGATATAATACAGTAGATTTACATTTAATCGAATATATGTGAATAAATACATAGGGAAGTATTTATTCCTGAATACATAATAAATACAAAATTAATACATAATGAATACTTTCTTATAATAAAACGTTTTTGTAAGAAATCGTATTATGGTACTCCGTCAAAAAAGTATTCTCAAAAGTAAACATAATATGCGATAGAAGGAAATAAAATTCGATGGTGATACAATCGATTTAAAAAGTCCCGTCCTTTTACTTTATTTCTCTTTACTCTCTGACTGACTGTATTTTCTCGAGAGTTTTAATTTGTATTATCGCTTTAGAAGGAATTCGAAGTTTCGGTGCTGATCATTTTGATTGATTGAGCGAATTCGTTATTCTGACATTATTCATCAAGTATTTGCGGAACGTGAATACATCAAGAAATTATTCGAATGCGAATACTTCATATTTTACAATGTTGTATTCGATAAGAAACACAAATAACTGGTTACAATATTCGAATGTACACGTTTTAAGAGTGAAATACAGAATAGGGATGCAACATGTTTGATATATATATATATATATATATATATATATATATATATATAGGGGAAAATAAATCCGTGAGTGCCCGAAGTGTCACCCGAGCCTCAGTATTGATAAGGTGAGTGGCTGGCCAAACCCAACCCAAGAGCCAGCAGTAGGCAAGCGAACCCAGCGCCTCACCGCCTACAGCCCGACACCGATACTACTCAGCTGCCGATAGCTCAAAAATAAATTTACAAAGAAGTAATTACTTTAAAATAATAATAATTTTTATTATTAAGAGAAGACAAAAGTTTTTATACACAACGGACATTTTCATTCATGCCTGTCTCGTTCAGGAATTAAACGAGAAAATATTGACAGGAAGTGAAAAGTAGTGGATAGGTTACCTATAAATAAGGCTCCGCAATTTCTGTAGTAGCTAAATGTGATTAGATGACTTCTCCAACAAACTTAGCTAATAATTTTTTAAACAAAAGGTGATTTTTTTTAAAAATCTAAACTTACTAAATCATTAACTTTGTTAACATCATCTGCACAAATTTGATTTCGTGCGCTTTGTAGTACCGCGTTATTGTCACCTGTTTTCAGACTGTTTAGTGTTCACACTGTAAAAATTAGAGGTTTTCCTGCCATCGAGTTACGGTGTCCTTATTTCTTTGACATCATAAGAAACTACTGCACTGCTAATGGCGTAAATGAAATTTGATTTTTAAAGGAAAAAGGAAATTGATTGATGTGTAAGTTTCTTTTTCCTTAAAAATCAAGTTAAATTTACGCCATTAGAAGTGTAATATTTTCTTATAATATCAAAGAAATAATTATATCGTAATTTCTCTACAAGCGAAGAAAAGACACTGAGTTAGGGGTTCGACACCCGATGGTGCCAGTAATAATAACAATATTCCAGGAGTGCCCTCAGCATTGTTCCAGTTGCTGACCCTCCTGACTGATTGCCGTCGTCGTCATCATCATCATCATCATCATCATCATCTCTGTTTATATTGTTTCGGTACGATGATATGAATAGTATTCAGTACACTACGTACACTATATATACTAACCAAAGTTATAGACTTAAATAAGTGTAGTTTAAATGAAGAGATGTGGGAGTACGTCAATATAATGAAAGTAGTTTTGAAGTATTTTTGAAAAAAAGATTGATAAATTTTTTGCTAATACGCGACCTTTTGTTTATAAATTTTAAAAATAACCCAAGTTTTTAAATATCTCTTTGACATCTGATAATACATCATCCAGAAATTCCGAATTACCAGTTCAGAGAGATCACAAAAATAAACCAGAGATAATATATATTTTCAAAGAAAAATGAAACGTGAGTTAATGTATATAAATATCGAGCGTGTTTCCTTTTGATATACACTTTGAAAATAGGAATATGTATTTGAATCTGATCTTATGAAAACATCCAGAAATGGAATTATTTTCAGCCTCCAATATAAATTTGACTGATGGGACACAGTTGAGCTTAAAGGTATCATGTGGGTTTAGGGTTCTAGATATGATCGTAAAAATATCATTTACTCGTACATAACGTTTCTTAGACCATTATTATTGTTCAAGCAAATACCTCCTTCGGAAAAGTTTCACGAGTAAATTATTTAATGTAGCTAAGAGTGGTGAACCCGTATAAAGTCCCCTCTTCTCTTTGAAAATTTGATCATTACACGTATTTCTATTTCTATTACTATTCCCGGAAGTTTACAGCGGGGCTTCCCAATCTTTTGCGACCACGGACCCCTTTCTAGCCCTGGTAACATCCGAGGACCCCCCCGCCTCCTTCTCCATAGTGCTAATTTGCTTAACTTTCTAATATAGAAGAAAAAATACAAATTAATGACTGTATTATTTATCGTCACAACAATGGACTTTTACAGTAAAAACTGAAAATGCGCATAAATATAACAACTATCAAAGGAAATGTTATTTTTGTAAGTGTAGTAACATTTGGAGTTCTCCTTGGAGATACAACCGCGGACCTCCTGAGATGCAGGGTTGGCAAAAAACCCACTTTAAAAAAAAAAGAAGGCCAACCCACCTGGGTTTTTTCACAAAAAAACCGGGCAAAACACTTTTTTTTATTGTAGCATATAATAGTATAAAAGCAAATAATAATAAAATTATATGCTCTACAAATGTTAATGATGACTGATTTTCACTTACTATAATCAACAGAGAGTAATGCTACACTTTGCTCTTAGGTACACTTCTGTATGTCTAAAGAAAACTATTCTGTTGCTATAATATCAGAGCCGTACCTTATAATTTTCACAATAGCTTTGGTTTGGTCTTTCTTTTTTCAAAGTTGATTGTCAGTATTTTTACAATACTTATGTCTATGAGGAAAGAGTTTTCTTATTTTGAATTTTTGCAGATGAATCACAGAAAGATTTGAATTAATTTTAGAGTATTATCTTGTATTATGTTTTAAGGTACATTTTAAAGCAGCCTACAATTACACCATAAATTAGAAACTCAATATATATAATATATAAAATTATAGAGAATCTGGGGAGAAAGAACGTTTTGTGCATACTCAAGGGTGTAGTTCTGGGATGTACAAATTATTATAAAGTAAAAGTAAAGTAGCTACCTTAAAGTACCTTAAAATATAAGATTAAAAAGTGTTTAATGAAAGAACAATTATTTTGTAAAAAATGAGTGATTGAATGGGCTTAAAATGAACTAAAACTTCTTATTTTTGTTGTGCTAATGAAGCTAGATATATGGCTTATTATTAAAATAAAATTATCTTTGGTAATGTATAATAGTTTTTTAAAACCAAGCAGAGTGCAGGAGATGAAGATCTATAATTCACTAAAGCCAGTTCATTTTCAGCAAACTGATACGTTCAATTCTTAAGTTTTTAGCCATTAAAGCATTATATTAAAATATTCCAATGCACAATGTATGAATACATGAATTATTTTAGTTTATTGGTAATTATTTATAAATAACTAAATGTTTTATGTATGGTTAAGCTCAAATTAACCTGAATATTTGTGATTAAAAGCAATATTTTGAAACCCCCAGTTAAGTGGGCAAAATAGCAGGTTTTTTCAAGTGGGTTTAAAAAAAAAAAACAGGTGGGGAAAACCGGGTTACCCACTTTCGTGCCAACCCTGCTGAGATGTGAAAATGGACCCCCTTAGGTGTGACCGCGGACCACAGTTTTGGAAACCCTGGTATGCAGCATTCGCTTTTCAGCCGATTTTCATGAAATTTCTGTGGATGAAAGAGATCGTTTTCTAGATGTGAGGCTGCTCTTTTCAGACATGTCCCGCTTTCTATGGCTTTAAGGAACACTTTTTAGTGGAATGCTTTTTAATGGAAAAAATCGCCAAAAATCAGGAAAATAAAATATCGAAAATCGTCGAACACAGTATTTTATTACACTCCTATATTCTCCGTAGCTATGCTTGAATTGTTTGGGCTATTTCTCGTTTTTTTTACTTAAATATTCACCTAAAATCAAGGACAAAACAAGCTGAAATGATATTTATGACAAAAAGAAAATACATATGTATCGGTCATTCTTACGTGTAAAATTTTTTTAACTGAACTTGTAGTTTTACTCTATAGGCCATTAAACTGTGAAAAAGTATTTCAGATATTAAGCCACATTATGCATAATCCAATATAATTATGCGGAAAATAAATGTGTTTTATATACTGAAGAAGATTTTACTTTTTCTCTGTTCCAACTGTAGAGTGAAATACTTCTGAAAAATAATCTAATAATATAATTACCAAGAATACCAACAGCAAATATCAGCAATTTCAAATAAAACAGATACCATCACTGCTAGTCTGCAAAGCGAATAACATCTTTTCATTTATATTCTTCCCAAATTTTAACCACCAAAAATATTGGAACGAAGGGTAGACAAAACCTTCTGAGGGAAATTTACTTCCTATAATATTGTACGCGAGAGTTTCCATAACAACACATACTATGTTCTACAGAACCAGCCTTAGACATTTGGCGGCCCTGGAGAGCTTATTTTTGGTTGCCCTTTATTATACCACTTTTGGATGCTTTCCTTTGTACAGGACCAAACACAAATAGAATAAAAAGCATTACTGCTCTAAAATATTTTTATTTCATTCAAAAATGCAACGATAAACACAAATACAGCCACGAAAATATTATTAATGCACATACCACGACAAAGTTATTGCAGCCTAAACGGTGATTTTACGCACTTTCGTGCTCGCAAATTCTGTAATCAAATGTGAATAACAGTGATTATGCTGTCTTTTTCAATCGAAATTAATGAAAAATCAATAAAGCTCTTTTGCGTCATCGTTGACCAAAATCAGGTTTTGATTAATTTTACGTAGTTTGAAAAAGCTACGTTCAGCAGATGAAACAGTTACGGGAATCATTAACAAATTTTTTAGGACAATCGAGGCATTTGGCAAAACTTTACTCCGTCGATTGGCGTATATATTGGATGATTTTATTAAACACCTGACACTTTAAAAGTTTGTATTTTTTTATTAACAAAAATAAAAGCATGAAATTTTTACTGTACCTTCTCTACACATGAGGAATTAGTCCCCTAATGCAAAACATGCTTTATGTGATGTCCTCTCAGCTCATTAACTCTCATTAATTCTTGCAGTCACTTCTCGTGCATTACCCAGATCAAGTTCATGTTTACTCACGCAATCATCTACCTTCTCAGCCTTCCTTTCCTCCTTCTACCTTCGCAAACACTTTTATACACTCTTTTTACAACTCTGTCACCTTCCATTATTTCTACATGTCCAAACCACCTTAACACACTTTCCTCAATTTCCTAAACCACACGATTTCTTACTGTATCAAACTACGTACTTCTCAGGTTATCCATCTCAACAACTCTTATTCTTGATTTCTCCCTTTCATGCCATGTCAATGTTTTACACCCATACAAAAGTGTCGGGACTAACACACCTTCACGCAAAGATTTCAGCATCTCGATCCAGTCTCCACTTTCTCACAACCGCTTTCAGCGCACCCGCCACCTTTCTTCCTTGGTTCGCCCAACTCTTAAAATAAACACCCTCTTAAAACAACGGAATGGATATACTGTATAGGCATTTGCAGAGCTGGGCAGTATTTAAATACATTTGTATTTAAATACGTATTTAAATACATTTGTGTATTTAGAACTGTATTTATAAATACATTGTTTTTCATGTATTTAAATACTTTAATGAGTATTTAAATACAATGTATTTAAATACTCAAAATATAAAAATGTAAATACTTTTACTGGTTTAATACACGTTCTGTACTAGCACAGTACGACGCGTCGACAGTGTAGTACAGCATGGTTCATGTTTCAACAGTTTGGGAAAACATCCTCTCATAAAAAGACTGTTCCTCCGCTGTAACACGACATTACCATCTTCGGCACCGGTAGAGCGAATATTCTCATTCGCGGGAATCACTTTGACTCCCAAAAGAAACTCTCTTTCAGACAAAACTTTTGAAAGATTGGTTTTGATCAGCAGCAACCGTGAAATAAAAGAGAATTCGTAAGGTGCCTTATGTTTATGTTTACGTCTTATGTTTACGTTTATGTCTCATCTACTCATTAATTGTTACTCATTTTGCAATGATATAATGAGTATAATATTATGTCACTGGTTGAACATCGTAAGTTCTAAGTTCTTTTGTTTTTGTTTTGTTCTAAAAAGGGAAATATATAATCGGAAATTAGATTGTACTATTTCTTTATCCTTTATCAAGCATTTTATATTGTTGTTACTCATGAATTAGTGAATGCATATGTTAAAATTTGTATGTATTTAAAATGTATTTACAAATGTATTTAAATACAATTGATGTATTTTGTATTTAGTACCTAAATACATTCGTAAAATGTATTTAGTATTTAAATACATTTCTCCCATGTATTTAGTATTTAGTATTTAAATACATTCAATGTATTTATTGCCCAGCTCTGGGCATTTGGCACTCTGAAAAAACTGACACCGTGTTCGTAGAGGAACGTCTTAATTCACAAGATTGCATATCCATCTTAAATGAGAGCCTCCTGCCTTTGTTTCGAAATGGAACTTCACCTGGAGAACATCATGTTTCAAGAGGATAGTGCCACATGTCCATTCTGTTGCTTTGGGAGGGTATTCATTGCATTGTGGCAGGACACACACACACACATATATATATATAATATATATACCCAATTCACTGCAACTTTCGCGTTAGTTTCCATCTGTGCTAATTTTTTACTTATAAGCTCCTATGGGTCATGTTTGTTATATTCAAATTTTTAATCACTTACGTTTGTGTTCAAGTAGAGGGGATTCTATTAAAATTTTTAGAGAAAGCGCTATTTTACTGCATATAACAATTATTTTTTCGAATTTCATCCGAATTAGGATTTTAATTACAAAACTCGAAATTAAATAATTGCAATTTCGTGCAACCTCAGGCTTTTACACAGCCAGTGATTTATTTTAGGTTAGGTTAAATTCATCTAACCTAACGTCAAAAAAGTATCTCCTACAGGAAAGTTCAACCGATTTGCAAAATAGGAGTTAATGGGTAAAAAAAAGTGGCTTACTACCGGTGGTACTTGGGGTGCTAACAGTGCTCTCTCTCTCTCTCTCTCTCTCTCTCTATATATATATATATATATATATATATATATATATATATATATATATAGAGAAGAGAGAGAGAGAGAGAGAGAGAGAGAGAGAGAGAGAGAGACCTCGCTATTCGCATTGATATTTAAACAATTCGATATTCGCAAAGCATACCCCGCTTATTCGCAAAGTGAATTAGTGTGTCTGTGACTTTGGACGAATTGTGCAGGACGAATTGAGCAGGCCAAGAGTCCTCCTCTCAAAACCCTCACCGTTCCAGTTCTGAGGAAGCTTCTTTCCTCATTCGAGACGGTACTGGATATGGCGTTGGACGTTGACCCGAATATGGAGAGGAGCACCACTGTCATTCGCAACGTTAAGAACGACATTCGAGCCTACTATGAATTTCTGGAGGAGAAGAGGAAGATGGCTCGCCAACCGACACTTCATGCATTTTTTTAGCCAAAATCCTCCCCTTCTCCTGATGTAGCTGCCACTCCAACTTCTTCGACCTCCAAGTCCACGTTCCATAGGCTTCTTAGTCCTCGTTCCTACAGCAGCAGTGTCAGTGCCGTCTCGAGTGGGGAGGCCGACGACCCTGGCCCCTCTAACTCCTCACCTTCTTCTCTTTATGCCAGCTCCGGTACGCCATTGACACTCACAGCAAAGGTAAATGTTAGTTTAACTGTTTTACACTCATTGTAGTTATGAAAATGAAAAGGTTTATTGGCAGACAATGGTCCATATGACACATATTATTAACACAATGACAGTTCACATACTAAGGATAGAAATATATACAATTGATTAGAAATAATACTGTAATGTCGAAGTTAAGTGGAGCTACAGACAGACGTTTTCGTACCAAGAATTCCATAGCTTAGACTTTAGAGGATAAATGGCAGGACTCATGGATAGCTTGAATAATCGGGTTGGTTGATTTTTTAATTCTTTGCATTAGACTGTATTGAGCACGTCTTGTTACCTCCGGGAAGCTCGGGACATTGCGGGTAGCAAACATTTGCGAAGCTGAGCATCTCGGGGGTAATTTATGAGTCTAAAAGACCTGTTATACAGCAAATTTAGGGTTCTGCCAGAACCTTTTTTATAATTCATCCACAGTTGCTGTCCGTATATATTATTGCAGAAAGTACGAAAGAGAGTATCTTTAGCTTCACTTGTACAGAATCGAAAGTTCCTTATGGTCATATTCGCTTTAGCACACAGGCTTCGAGATTGTTTTCTTATATCCGAGTCGTCACTCAAGAAGCTGGTAATAGTTTGACCCAAATACTTAAACTCTTGTACTTCCTCAATTACTTCACCATTCATTTTAAACCTTATATCAGCTGGCTGATTACAGCTTTTAGGATGAAAATGCATAACCTTAGTTTTTGTAACATTAAAAAGAATATCATGTTTCTGCGAATACACTTCACAGTCTTCACATACTTTTAGTAGCCGATCCAGACCTTTAACAGACGGACTTATTAACACCATATCATCGGCATAAACTAAGTTATTTATCCTTGTGTTATCTCTACAACATCTCAGTGTTGCATCATTAAGTGAAGCAATTAATCCGTCAATATACACATTAAACAGCATTGGGGAGAGCTAGGAGCCTTGTCTCACCCCGCAAGAGGAGCCAAAACACTCGGATAATACATTGCCCCACCTAACGGTGAAAGATTGGTGGGAATACTAAAATTTCAATACATTTAATATGTACATGGGAACCTTCCAGTCTTCGAGTTATTCAAATAAAATATTGTGGTTCACCCTATCATATGCCTTACTTATATCAAGGAAACAGCTACAAATAGTTGAATTACTCTCAATGTATTTAGATATTGTTTCTTTAAGTACATAGATACACAGGTCATTTGAGTGGGACCTTTTAAAACCAAACTGACTAGATGTCCATAGGAAATCATTTAATCGGAGTAACAAGAGTTTTTCTAGTAGTTTCGAAAAGCAGGAAGCGACAGAAATAGGCCTGTAATTATTGTTGGACAGAATGTCTCCGTACTTATTTTTGACCAGGGGCAAGATATATACCCTCATGAACTCTGCAGGGATATACATGATATATGCAGACATACTACGTCATTGGCATATTTTAAGTGCTCATTCGATAAGTTATATTGTAGTATGTAGGGGAACACATCCCCCCTAATTAGATTGATTCTTATGGGGAAAATTGCCCCGATATTCGCAAATTCGTTATTCGCAATTACTTTTAGGTACGCATCCTTTGCGATAACCGGGGTATTGCTGTATATGAGAGTAAAATAAATATATATATATATATATATATATATATATATATATAGAGAGAGAGAGAGAGAGAGAGGAGAGAGAGAGAGAGAGAGAGAGAGAATACGGATGGAAATGCAAGCTTTATAACCTTCATTACAACAAATTATATGACAACGCAATAATGAAGCAAAAGCCAAAAAAAAAAAGCAAACTTTTGGAAAAATTGAAACGAATGTCGAGAAAAAGTTTGCATCAATTGTTGAAAGCGCTTTCTTCTTGCCCCCAACAAGCACCCCACTTTATCCAACGGTTGATTATTTATTTATTGGTGACACGAAAAAAACTGTTTTAAACACAGTATCTATTGAGCGTTTGTTTTTCTACATCTGCTACGCCTCAGAACTGCTATACCTGAGAACAGTTCCCAAAAAAGACTAAAAATCAGCTGTTCACCATACTTCACTCTTGAGTAAACGATTACGCAAAACGAAGCAGTGTTGTGATTGGCCTACGTTAATAAGTAGAGGGTGTACGTTCGTAAATCTATTTTGTTTACATTACAGGGACAGATGAAAAGGGTACCAGCTTTGAAACCTGCTTTAGTAGCAGGCATTATAGCTTCTTACTCAAAGCCGGGTCCAGCAGAATAGTTTGGCAACACTCAAATTCGTGTTGAGTACGTACAGTGTTGACATGGACAGCATTTTTTTTCCTTTTTAATTTTAAGCTAAACTTTTGCTAAAACACGCGTAAATTATTTATTTACCCGTGTAAATATATATATATATATATATTAGTGATGTAGCGGATGTCATTTTTTTCACATCCGCGGATGCGGATGCGGATGAGGATGTTTGATTTCAACATCCGCGAATGCGGATGCGGATGCGGATGTCTACATTTTCGTTATTTTTTAGGATATATTCGAGATGTGTTGTGTTTAACGTATATAATAAGTTATTATATAGAGAGAGCTGTAGCTATAATGTAGTATAATTGATTAATTGTACAATAATTGCTGTACTTTTCTCTGAACATATAAAATAATATCAAGCATCTAACTAATATAGAAATCAATTAGTGAATTCGTCTGCAAATAAATTCGTTATATTTTGTTGAGTTTCAGCCACAATTAGAAACCATAATTGTGTTACCAGGATGCGGGACGTGAACCCAACTCAAATGCACCCCACCGACCTCTTTCCCCAACCTCCACCCTTATAGAAAGAGATCTTTAATTAGCTTCATAACTATTTATATTAAGTTTAAAGTTTTATTAGGCATATTTATAAATGAGTAATTAAATAAAGTAAACTAAGATGTTCATCGTTTAATGTTCAAACTTAATTATAGGAAGGTTATGCTTAAGGAACATTAACTTTTCTGCCTTTTCTGCTGCCAGTCTGTTTCTCTTTTCATCATATATTAATCCAGCACTGCTAAATAATCTCTCGCTTGGTACGTTTGTTGGAGGACAGGCTAAATGTTTCCTTGCAAGTTTACTCAAGTATGGATAGATATTCTGCGTATTTTTCCACCAACTAATAGGATTGTCACATGCAGCCAGGCGTTTTTCTTGGTGATAGCTCTCGATCATTTTTACTACATCTTTTGACATCGCGTAGGTCTCGTCATTGCTGCTTGACTCAAGAAACTGAGAGACAGATTCTGTGATAGATTTGCTTGTTGAAGGTGTTGGTTCTGTCACTGAAACTTTTATTCTTTTGGTGGGTGGCGAAGCGACAGATTCAAGAGATTGAAGCTCTTCAACTGCTTTGCCAAGTGATGATTTAACTCGTTCTAATGTACTAGTTGAAAATAACTTAGCTTTGTAACGTGGATCTAAGTAGGTTGCAAGAGAGTAACTTCATACAAGAACAGCCTCTCGTCTTGTCGCTTGCATCACTTTTGCGCACAATGAACTAGTTCTATTAATATAGTAGAATTTGATAATTTCCGCTTATTAATGACATTTTATCTCAACGGTCCACATCCGCACGACATCCGCAGTCCAAAGTGCGGATGCGGGTGCGGATGCGGATGCGAGAAAATGTGCGGATGTTCCGCGGATGCGGATGTGACCTACTACATCACTAATATATATATATATATATATATATATATACACACCCCATCGTATATTTGTGGTTCGGATCCCGAAGAAAGATAACACAAGTTACTTTTAAATGCATGACTTTCATAGCTGGGGCTCAGGACTCCCTTTCGAGGTAATCCACGAATGAAAACAACGTTGTGTTTTCTTTTTTATCTGGATAGTAACATTTCAGTTCTTTCGGTTGAACGAATTATTAAAGGGTTTCTTTCCCGAACTCATAACGATTGGTTGGTTTACGATTAGTTTTTATTTTGAAGCTCAATTTTGCAGTTGCAACATTGGAATATGGTGTGGCGCTTTAAAAGGTTTTGGAGTGTGTGTGTATATATATATATAACGTATATTCTCTCTCTCTCTCTCTCTCTCTCTCTCTCTCTCTCTCTCTCTCTCTCTCTCTCTCTCTCTCTCTCTCTCTCTCTCTCTCTCTCTCTCTCTCTCTCTCTCTCTCTCTCTCTCTCTCTCTCTCTCTCTCTAAAAGGCAGTCGGTAAGACCAAGACAGGTCGTACTGAATTCCACCAGTATTAGACTGGAAAATGGGTATGATCTATCATGCTGTCATACCCTGAAGGGGAGTCTAGCTGCTTCTTAGATGATTTCTTGGTCTGTGCACAAGTTCACTCCTTTGCAAAGAAAAATATACCTGAAAGAAGTCACCAATTTTTAGGAGGCAAAAACTAAGACGTTGGAGAGGGAATTAGAAGAAACTAAGATACGGGACAATAATAGTGTAGTAGTAGTAGTAGTAGTAGTAGTAGTAGTAGTATAATAGTAGGCACCAAAAACATCTTTCAGAGGGATGTACCTGGTAAAAATTATGGCCGACCTCGACCAGTTAACAAACATTCCAAAACTAAAAAGGACCAAGACATTGGTTGGATTTCACTTTGACTGAAAACGAGCAACATTTCATTAAATATGTCCATTGTGATAAACGTCAGGCTCAAAACACTATGTAAGATTTATTGATCTGTGGGATAGTTTCAGTGAAAATAAAAAAAATTTTTAGCAGACGGGATCAATTTAAATGCCAAAGAAAAATTAAGCTGGGGAAATTGAGACATCTTAATGTGTATAGCCTTCAAGATGGATACGTAGCGTAATCAGAACATGACAATAGTGGCGGCGGCAAACGAATCTGCTCGGACAGAGCTAACGGCAAAAGCATCTGTTCAGGTGGAGCTTACGGCAAATGCGTTTGTTCAAGTAGAGCCAACGGCAAAGCCATCTGTCCATGTAGGACCGACGGCAAACGCGCCTATTCAGATCGAACTGACAGCAAATGCTTCTGTTCAGGTAGAGCCGACAGCAAATACATCTTTTATTAAGTACAACCGATGGCAAACATATCTATTTAGGTAGGGCCGACAGCAGACACCAAGTACCAACGGCAAACGAGTCTGATCAGGGAATGCCAATAGCAAATAAGAACCTTCGGCAAACAAGTCTATTAAATTAGGGTCGTCGGTAAACGAGTCTGTTCAAGAAAGGCAACGTAAACAACTTAAAGGTCGTCCTGTTTAATGTGAGATATATTATAAAGATAGAGCTCACAGGGAGGGGAGAAGGAGTGATTCTTTACTTTAAAGAACATCTGTGTCCTGTAAGGAAATACCTCGACACTGCATGCGAAGTTATATGGCTCAAATTCAATTTGCGAAGTCTAGCCCCATAATACTACTGCAGTATCTAAAACCTCACCAGTCTGTTGATTTGGATCACGAGCTCTGGGTCAAACTATAGAAGAAAAATTAGCTTTAATTATGGATAGCCCTTCGGGAACAGCAGTCATAATACCCCAGTACCTAAATCACTGAAATTCACGCGGCAACTGGTGATTCTGACGGCTTCAAAGACAGCTTGAATGACTTAATGTTGCTCGACAGCAATGACAGACGACATTTGGTGTTAATTCAAAGACAGATTCATGGATAGACAAAATATATTTCTACCTTTCAAAAATAGGTTTATCTCCTCTGTTGATCCTTATTCGACTTATTGGTTCAATAACGAAATTAACTCTGCTTTTAGGAAGAGAAACAAGGTGTATAAACAGTGGAAAAAGACCTGATTATAGGCATAAACAAAAACTTATAATCCTCCAGCGGCGTGTTGAGACAAATTAGAAAAGCAGAACGGAGAGAAAAGCTTAGTGCTTCTGTTTGTAGAACTAATCCTAAAGAATATTTTAGTTACGTAAATAACAGAAACCAAATTAAAAATAGCATAGGTCCTATTAAATGGGAAACAAGAGAATTAAAATTCAGCGATGCTGGCATAGCTACCTTGATAAACAATATTTTTCGCGTTAGTTTTCACGAAAGAGAACCACGAATATCCCTGCAACTAAAATTCTCATTCAAGGAGATGGAACGAATTAGACTGCATTGTTTGTTTTCGTGCTGAAATTCTGAAAGCCATCAACAAAATACACACTTTTAAGTCCCCTAGACCAAGTACTTTCACGCACCAAGTTCTTAAAAAGATTTAGGTGAACACAACTGATTTTCTCGTCCATATCTTTAACAAATTACTTGCCATAGGCAGAGTCCTAAGAGACTGGAAGCTGGCCAACGTGACTCATGTTTTCGAAAAGGAAGACAAGGAGTTACCTGGCAACTGCAGGTCCATCAACTCAACATCTATCGTAGGCCAGCTTTTGGAATCAATAATTGCTGCTAGGATAGTAGATAATTTCGAATTGCATAACTTGTTAACCATTTCCTAGCGCTGTTTCCGTAAGCATAAGTTCTGCCTAACAAACATGTTGGAATTTTTTCACATATTTTAGAATTACGATCGTTCCATGGCAGTAGACGTAGTGTACTTAGACTTCAAAAACGCCCCACAAAGCGCCACATAAGCGACTTATGACGAGGGTAACGGCTCTTGGTATAGCAGGTACCGTGGCCGCGTGGATCAGACACTGACTTAGCGATAGGGAACAGAGGGTTGCAATTAACGGTGAAGCTTCTGGATGGGCGTCAGTATCAAGTGGAGTCCCACAGGGGTCAATTCTAGGACCGCTCCTGTTATATCATTTACATAAACGAAATAGACATAGGCATATTAAGCACAATTTCAAAATTTGTTGACGGCACCAAGTTAGGGTCCTGTGTAGGCAGTGCAGGTGTCTTGCAAATTCAAAAAAGGTTCAGATCAGCTTAATGAGTGGTCAACCATTTGTAAGTGCTTTATAACGTAGACAATTGCGAAGTGATGCACACTGAACCACGAACCCGATGTGCAAATTATTCACTGCATGGGCAAGAACTTGCAACGACCAACTTTGAAAAGGATTTGCGTGTATGTATAAGTAGTGACCTCAAGTTTGCCAAATATTGTGTTGAAGTTGAAAAGAAGGGTAATAAAATAGTGAACTATATCAAAAGGCAATTCTCGTACCGTAGCAGAGACGTTATTTTCCCTCCTTACAGGACAGTGGTTAGGCCTCACCTCGAATATGCTGTCCAATTCCGGTTCCGATTTTTGGAGAAAAGACAGACAAAAGCTTGAAAATGTTCAAGCCAAAGCGACTAAACTAATTCCGTCACAAATCATACGATCGTACACTCACCGCTCTCAATTTATATTCTTTAGAGAAGCGTCGGCTCAGAAACGAGCTCATCCAGGTTTTTAAACTTTTGAATAGGATCGACAACGTTGATGATTACTCAATTTTTTATACTAAACACAAATCCAAATTCAAATTCAAATTTAAATTCAAAAATCTTGATTCAGAAAAGAATACAAATGACAGAGTTTCACAATTTTTAGATATTTGATATGACATTAATATATTCACAGTACTCTAATCTGAATATGCCGTTGGAGGCATAGAGGCTTTTTAGGCAAAATTAATGTCATTTAGTTTATTTATTACATAAAAAAGCGAAAGTGACAAGTAATAGTAATAGTGATAAAATAATAATAATAATAATAATAATAATAATATAAAGTTTACAAAATGTTACATAATTTTAAATTAAATGATTTAGTGCATATTTATCATAGTAAAAAATAAATGATTCTCAATGAAAAATTAAAAAACTATTAAATTAAAAGTGCTTAATAAAATTAGCATATCTTCAAAAGTTCAAAGGTTACATCACTTTCAAATTAAGTACAACTTTAACTGCGTTTTCTGGCGCTTTTCACTTTTGTCGCTTAGCCACTTCTTCCTTAGAGGACCTCATGTAGAAGGAGTTGTCTACGTTTTCAGAGTAATTAATTTCCTTAACAATATTGAACGTATTTAAAGTGTTGATCATGATTTGAAGATTAGGGTGATATGGTAAAAGAGACAACAACAGGTTAGAAAAAATATATACAGCAAATACACGCACACACACTATATATATATATATATATATATATATATATATATATATATATATATATTATATATTAGTAGGTCACATCCGCATCAGCGGAACATCCGCACATTTTCTCGCATCCGCATCCGCATCCGCACTTTGGACTGCGGATGTCGTGCGGATGTGGACCGTTGAGATAAAACGTCATTAATAAGCGGAAATTATCAAATTCTACTATATTAATAGAACTAGTTCATTGTGCGCAAAAGTGATGCAAGCGACAAGACGAGAGGCTGTTCTTGTATGAAGTTACTCTCTTGCAACCTACTTAGATCCACGTTACAAAGCTAAGTTATTTTCACCTAGTACATTAGAACGAGTTAAATCATCACTTGGCAAAGCAGTTGAAGAGCTTCAATCTCTTGAATCTGTCGCTTCGCCACCCACCAAAAGAATAAAAGTTTCAGTGACAGAACCAACACCTTCAACAAGCAAATCTATCACAGAATCTGTCTCTCAGTTTCTTGAGTCAAGCAGCGATGACGAGACCTACGCGATGTCAAAAGATGTAGTAAAAATGATCGAGAGCTATCACCAAGAAAAACGCCTGGCTGCATGTGACAATCCTATTAGTTGGTGGAAAAATACGCAGAATATCTATCCATACTTGAGTAAACTTGCAAGGAAACATTTAGCACGTCCTCCAACAAGCGTACCAAGCGAGAGATTATTTAGCAGTGCTGGATTAATATATGATGAAAAGAGAAACAGACTGGCAGCAGAAAAGGCAGAAAAATTAATGTTCCTTAAGCATAACCTTCCTATAATTAAGTTTGAATATTAAACGATGAACATCTTAGTTTACTTTATTTTAATTACTCATTTATAAATATGCCTAATAAAACTTTAAACTTAATATAAATAGTTATCAAGCTAATTAAAGATCTCTTTCTATAAGGGTGGAGGTTGGGGAAAGAGGTCGGGTAACACAATGATGGTTTCTAATTGTGGCTGAAACTCAACAAATATGACGAATTTATTTGCAGACGAATTCACTAATTGATTTCTATATTAGTTAGATGCTTGCTATTATTTTATATGTTCAGGGAAAAGTACAGCAATTATTGTACAATTAATCAATTATACTACATTATAGCTACAGCTCTCTCTATATAATAACTTATTATATACGTTAAACACAACAAATCTCGAATATATCCTAAAAAATAACGAAAATGTAGACATCCGCATCCGCATCCGCGGATGTTGAAATCAAACATCCTCATCCGCATCCGCGGATGTGAAAAAAATGACATCCGCTACATCACTAATATATATATATATATATACTTTAGGTATTTACTTTAGGTGACTTCAAACGACGGTTCAGGATCGACCTACGGTCGACCCCTCTGCAGCATCCCGCCTCATTTGCGGGATTTGGTGAAGGAGGGAATTGCTGTCTGATCTCCTCCTGCCCTCGTACTCAGCCACGCATGGCTGGTCAGGGACTTTGCACAGGAATCTGTCCAGTTGGTTCTTGAAATTATTCAGGTCGGTGTGCTGGAAATTCCTCACTTCTTTTGGTAGGACATTGAAAAGCTCTGGGCCTCGTATTCTGACGGTATTTTCCATCCTCGTTTTCATGGCCCCTTGTCCCACCGCAGCTAGGACCGTACAAAATCTGCCTCTTCTCTCATTCCAGTTTGTTTCTATTTCATTTCCAAGGTTAGGGTCATAGCCCTCAAGTATTTTCCATATGTATATTATTGTGTACCGCTCCCGTCTTCTTTCGAGAGAGTAGAGTTTCAGTTATTGTGGTCGAGACCAGTAGTCTTCACCTTCCGTTTCCTCTATCTTAGATGTATCATAAAAGTCCTTTGTACAGCTTCATGTTCGCAATGTCTCGTTTTCTGTATGGGCTTGTGAGTACTGAGCAGTACTCAATTATTGGTAGGACTAGACTCTTCCATAATTTGAGCATGATGTTTGCTTTTCTGCTGCGGAAGCTCCTCCAGGTGATTCCCATTATTTTTCTAGCCGTTGTAATTTTGATGTTATAGTGCTCTCTGAATTCTGCATCCGACAACATTATTACTCCAAGATCCCTGACTTGTGGATTTGATGTTATCTGTTTGGATTGCAGAGTTTTGTACCCTTTTTTCTGTAGCTCCTTGTTATTACCATATCTTAGAAGTTGCAATTTTTCTTCGTTGAACTTCATATTGTTGTCTTCTGCCCACTGGAATAATGTTTCAATGTCGTTTTGTAATCTTTCTATGACACATTCGTTCAATATTTCCTTGCATATCTTTGTGTCATCTGCGAAACATGATACAATACTGTCATTGACATCTGCATCAATATCTGCAATCATTATTATGAACAGCAACAGAGCTAGTACTGTCCCTTATGGAACAGACCTCTCTACTTCCCAGACTTCCGATTTGACTCCATTTACCACCACTTTTGTGTTCTTTGCGTCAAGAAATTAAATATCCATCTTCCCAGCTTTCCAGTAATTCCTATTCTTAAGTTTATGTGCTATAATTCCATGGTCACATTTATCGAAGGCTTTAGCAAAATCAGTATAGATTACATCTATGTTTTGTACTCGACACAGTGTTTCCAATATTTTCTCCTGGTGATCTAATAGCTGTGATAGGCATGATCTTTCAACTCTGAAACCATGTTGATTTGGGTTGTATAAGTTCTTTTCTTGTAGGTAGTAAGTAGTTTTGCATCTAATTATACGTTCAAAGAACTTTATAAGGTGTAAGGTGAGAGCCACTGGCCGATAATTCTTGGGCATTTCTCTGTTACCACCTTTGAATAAAGGGGCAATGTTCGCGTTCTTTAATGGCAGTGGAATTTGTCCTGTGTCAAGTGATTTCCTCCATCGTAAGTATAGCGGTTTGGCAATAATCTCTCTACATTTCTTCGGAAATGTGGCACTCCATGTGTCTGGCCCTGGTGCCGAATTGTCTCGCATCTGTGATAGAGACTTAATTACATTTCCTTCCGAGAACTCTAAGTCCATTAATAGGTTTGTGCCAGAATTTGTCCTTGGCTGAATTGTATCAATGCTGACAAATTCGTCTGCGTTTTCTACTTTCATCTCGAACTTAGGATGCTAAACACAGAGTTAAATTGTTCCTTAAGCAGTTCGCTCATTTTTTGGGGGTTATTTGTGTGTTTGGCCTCCCCGTCTATCAACGGACCAATACTCTCTTTGCACTGCATTTTCCTTTTTGCAAAAGTGAGAAGTGTTTTGGGTTATTTTTTATGTTTTCTGCTACCTTGTTTTCCTCCTCGTATGAATGTTTGCTTTCGGTCCATTACTATTTCGCCTAATTTCCGCTCTAGTTTGAGTCTCCTTGCATCAGTTTGGCATCTGTGGAGATGTTTTACGGTTTGCTTCCGTTGTCTAAATAGTATCCTGATTTCTCTCTCGAGCTTGCTATGTTTTCTCTTTTGTCTCTCTGGAACATGCTTCAGTAATATAGGTTTGGTTTCAGACTCCATTATACCTCGTATTTGTTCTGGAGTCTTCTCCTGAAGTAGTAATTCCCAATTTACTTCCTTTAAATCTTTATTTACACTTTCCCACTCTACTTTCTTTGAATTTATGTTTAAGCCTTCAAATATTCCTTCTGCCTCTTTGGGATGCATTTTCGGACCTCTGGGTGCTAACTTCAATTGTATCATATATCGATTAGGTTATGGTCGGAGAAATTTGTGTGCGTTACCTTTTTATTTATTATCTCATTGTTATTTGTCAAAATTAAATACAAAACGTTCTCTTTCCTAGCGGCTTCAAAGATTTCCTGAGTAAGGGCGTAATGTTTCATCATATCTAATAGCATTTTTGCTTGGGTTCTATCATCTTTTGTAATGTTGCCATGAAATTTCTCAACATAATGACTCATTTTTCTTCCATGTTATGAATAGGAAATTAAAATCTCCGCAAATTAGAATATTTGTTGCTGAAGTTTCAAGTAATTGTAACATGTTTTGTATTTCATTAGTGGCAAATTGGAATTAACTTTTTGTGGTGTTTGGTGGTCTGTAGACGTCCATAATGGTTAGGTTCAGGTCTTTTACTTCTAATATAATAACTTCGACTGTGCTGTTTGATTTGTTTACCTTCACCTCACATGTGTATGTGTTTTCACGTAGATACAACACCCTCCCCCTCGTCTATATATTCACATATACACATATACAACAGTATATGAAAAAATATATATATAATAAAATAAAAAAGGTTGTAGTAAAGCAAGAACGTAGGTAAGGCCGTGATATCATATGTACATCCACAGTGAGACAACTGTTGAGTTGAAAGTAAGAAAAATTTTTAATTACAAAACTTAAAATTAAAAATTAAATTAAACCACAAGGTTACCACTCAGGATTTAATTTTTATTGGGGTTGTTTAACCTCCTTCGCAACATCTAAGGTCATATGACGGAGGGGACCTACAGCTTTACGTGGGATCCAAACCACGGGTCGCTACATAATCTGGGCGCGGAAGACGGTCTCCCATCCAACTACTACCCAGACCCAATGTCACTTAACTTCGCTGTCTCCGGGAACCGGTGTTACGACACTGGCTACGACGTAGCCCTACCATTCAGGAAGATATATATATATATATATAATTTATATATATATATATATATAATATATAATTTATATATATATATATATATATATATATATATATATATAATATATATATATATATAGAGAGAGAGAGAGAGAGAGAGAGAGAGAGAGAGAGAGAGAGAGAGAGAGAGATATTACACCTCTGTACAGAAATCAAATTTGTACATCAATTTCACATCTATAGTCCGGTTGCACGGGGTGGGAACCCTGCATTGTTTGTTATAAAGCAAATCTTGACATATTTTGAAAGCTTATACCACCCCATTCAAGAATCCATCGGGTGTACACCTGACCCCCGCTTGGCTTTTTCAATATGGCCGCCATTTTCCAAGATGGCCGGCGAAACTGAAAAATTCCATATCCTGATCAATACTTGATGGATTGTGATGATCTTGGTGTCATTTCTAGAGGTATTTAGGATGATGAGTCGATCTGGAGGGGTTGCAGATACTTTGGGAGTCGTTTTGACCCACATTCGTCAATACTCAATGCCATTGGAGGTCAAACGCCCCCCGAAATAAGGAATATCCCATATCCCGGGCAGTCGTGGAGATATTTTGGTGATCTTACTGTCGTTTTTATGGTTTCGGGCGAGACTGACTAGTTCTATAGGCACATGAAAACAGTAGGATATCATTTTGCAACTCCATGGGTCAAGTCAAAGTCATTTGAGGTTAAAGTTTAGCCTTGAAATATGATAATGCCACAGTTGACATCACTGTATTTGCTTTATTTCAGTGACAATTTCTACAATCTAGCTAAATGCTGAGCACTTAACATCTTTTCTGCAGATAAAACCAGATCATAATGCTTAAATGACATAACCCACATTATATGGATATGGATATTCGGATATAAACCACAATTTACGCTGAAGTGCAGGGCACATGCATTCTATGGAAGGTTGCAAAGCTACAAGATATGACCTCGTAAGCAAAACAAAGCTCACACCTAGCTGGGGGATTGACATTGACAACTTTGATGCAGTTATTCACATTAGGTAACCATTTATTGGGGGCAAATATCAAAAGACATGGTTGTGTCAGGATCATCAGTCTGCTCTTCGTTTGCGTTTTGGGTCAATGGATTGTTGCAATCCAAGCCGCTGCCACATGCACAGAACATTGTGCAAGGGATTCCGCGTCCCATGCAGCCGCAGCGACTTTCCCTGCATGCTGATTGTGATTCACACCCACATCTGATTAGCTTCAGAACTTCATCTGGTGCTAAGCACACTCCTTCACCAACTGTTTTTGGGATGAGAACTCTCTTTGTTTCGTCTCTCTCCCACCCATAATGCACAGGATCAAGTGGTGGTGAGTAGTATAGCCGAAAAAGGTAAGAGTGCAGGAATGTTGCAATTTATTACGTAATGTTGCAATGCTGCAAAGGGGTGGGGTGTTATGCAACATGTTGCAAAGGGGGGGGTGTTGCAAAAAAATAAAATAAAAAATCCCTGCAAACGGGGGTGGGGGATGCTGCAGGTGCAACAAGGGGTCATGAAACTTGGAGGCGGCGTTATCCCCCAAGAGAAAGGAGAGAAAGCAGGAGAGGTGTTCACCTGGCAGGAGCCAAGTGCATATTAAGACTTCAGCCGAGTAGGCGTTGTCTTATAGACTCCTAATCAGCCAGTTGGCTTAGAAGGCGTAAATGGCTTGAGTTGCCAGATAGCGCCATATATTCAATAGAAGGCTGAGTTGCCAGTTTGTGCTATATATTTAATTAATTAATTCTAATCGAAAACTGAGTTGCCAGATACCCCTTTTTAACATTATTATGGAGAGTTGCCAGATACCATTGTATACATTATTATAGACTCCTAATCAGCCAGTTTGCTTAGAAGGCGTAAATGGCTTGAGTTGCCAGATAGCGCCATGTATTCAACAGAAGGCTGAGTTGCCAGTTTGTGCTATATATTTAATTAATTAATTCTAATCGAAGACTGAGTTGCCAGATACCACTTTCTAACATTATTATGGAGAGTTGCCATATACCATTGTATACATTATTATAGACTCCCAATCAGCCAGTTGGCTTAGAAGGCGTAAATGGCTTGTTCAGGTTTGAGTTGACAGATACCATTGTATACATTATTATAGACTCCTAATCAGCCAGTTTGCTTAGAAGGCGTAAATGGTTTGAGTTGCCAGATACCACTTTTTAACATTATTATGGAGTTGCCAGATACCATTGTATACATTGTTATGGAGAGTTGCCAGATACCATTGCTCAGGTACACAGTTGCCAGATTGTACCATTAAGTTTCTTAAAAGTTGGTTTAGAATTCCGCTAGTAGGTTTAGAAGGCGTAACATGATACAATTAACCAAAACAATTAAGTAAAACAACATTGCATCATTCTGTTTATTATAAATATATAGAAAATAAATATACATTTGAATGATCAATAATAAAAGAACGAGGAATATGCATATAATCCGTCAATATAACATACAGGAGAAATATATACACACACACACACACACACAATTATGGAGATATATAGAAAATAAATATACATTTGAATGATCAATAATAATAGAAATGAGGAATATGCATATAATAAAAAAAATATACACACACACACACAATTATGGAGATATATAGAAAATAAATATACATTTGAATGATCAATAATAATAGAAACGAGGAATATGCATATAATCCGTCAATATAACAGTACAGGAGAAATATACATACACACACACAATTATGGAGATATATAGAAAATAAATATACATTTGAATGATCAATAATAATAGAAATGAAGAATATGCATATAATCAAAAAAATATCACACACACACACACAATTATGGAGATATATAGAAATGAATATACATTTGAATGATCAATAATAATAGAAATGAGGAATATGCATATAATCCTTCAATATAACAGTACAGGAGAAATATCACACAAATATGTTAAATATATTTCACTTTTTTTTTTCAAAATACTAAACACGCACTTAATTGAGTCTACAATTACATCATTATTGCTCTGCATTACGCAGTATATGCGGTTTAATAATATTTCACCGCTTAAAGTATAGGGAAACCTGTATTCGATATGAAGGGCTTTTATATCGTTCAGTACTATTTTTGTTCCCACTTTACAACCGGTTGGTAAGTCATCTTTAAATACGTCTAGAATACAATCAAAAGCACGCACAAAGAGTTCATCGTTAGCTACATTATTAAACACAAGTTTATAAACACGCTTTTCCAATCGAGGGTTTATTTCTACCGACCGAGCTTTTCAATCGTGAACTCGTCTTCACTCAACATAGCGGCAATTGAAATAATCTTCTAAATCGTTACGACAACTGCGCGTTATATAAAGAAATAGTTCTTCAGGGTGAACGGTGTAGGTGAGCTCAGCCTTGTACCATCAATTGCTTTGTACCAAAGTTCATGGTATTTCAAAGAGTCTAAACTTTTTAAATAAACGTCCAGCTCTAGACCATTCTCACCTTGTTCAGCCCTACACTCGGTAAACCCATCGAGCAGAGCGGTGTATGCGTATTCAAGTACTGTATCAAAATAAAGCATATCCGTAACACGCGCGTCTAATATAGGTTTCAGCTTGCGGAATCCGACGATTTCAAACATTCTGTCGAGGATGAAACGGTTTCGCGTAGGAACAAGAGCGTTATTATCAGAAGCATTCTTCCACATCAGCCGTATATCAATGCATGGCCGATCGTTATTTATACACAACGTACATACAACGGCGTATGAGGGTGCGTCACTAATCTGCTCTCTTCTTGTACCTACGTTAGCAGGTATTTTATAACGATCTTCACTCCACTTCTCAACTATCACGAAGATTCTATTCATCTCCTCGACACTTAAATAAACCCGTTTGTTTGTTTGTCTACATTCCGTTTCCAGTACATAGCTAACGGTACCGGATTTACGCCTGAACACGCGCAACGATTTCGTCACGGACACATCGTACGAGGCGTTGAGAATGCTGCTCAAAGGAAGTTCCATCGTATTCGAGGAGCGCACGTCCACTCGGTTCAAGCTCTGAGATAACTATGAGCCGTGTGAGGCACGCAGGTAGGCAGGAGCGGTTCGATGGGCGGCTGACTCGATGATACGTGAATGGGGTTGTTCGAACTCGTATGATCCGCGGGTCGCACCATAATCGTGCGGGGAATTGTTGTACATATTGGGTAGGTGTTTTTCCGGTACAAGAATTAATTTCGGTTTTATCACTACCAGACTACGCACCAGACAGTTTCCCTCAGGATAATTTTCACGAACTAGGCACATTTTATAATGTTTTACTAAACATCTTCACACTCCGGCGCACTATTTGAGAGGAACATATGCTCATATTTTTCCTTTGCCCATCAAACGATACTCGTCTCTAAAGTCTGTTAAAAACTCACGCAGGGCACTAGCCACAACCTCACTACGAACCTCATCATGATATACATTAATATAGTGATAAAAATACTTAAGATTGTCCATGATCACGAGATTCACATTTTCAGTCGTAGGGTATGAGTAATCGACATGGTGTAACATGACGTAATACCGCTTGTCACACCACCCATCCACAAGACTCATTATCCATACCTGCTGCTTCTCTTCTGCACGCGTTGTTTCTTTTACTTCACGGTATATGTGAGACTTTATAAAGTTTAGCTCTACAGCATACTTCAGCACATCGTCTGTGCAACGAAAGCCTTACGGTCTCACCAGAACATCCGTAGAGTATTTGTACATCTTGCAACTTCGCACAATCCAATGTGGTTTTAAAAGAGGCATAGGAGGGGGGAATAGGAAGTTTTTCGGTATCCACCACATCCTGTCACTTTGCTGAATACCATTTCATAAACGTTGTACAAGCAATATTAAAGGTAGCCATTTGAATACACGTCTGATCTCCTTTTTTTCTTCTACGCTGGCGAATACACGTCTGATCCAAGGGCTTATTGCAGTCGACTGACCAGGCAGGGAATCCCAGATAGTAGCATGATTCTCGTTGCTGGTCTTACAGTGGGCGGAGCTTAGAACTTTCACCTGTGCACACACACACACACACACACAAAGGAGAAAGTGAAACGCTAATTGAAACATGATTTATTTAATAAACGAGATATTCAAGTTATATATATTTACAAATACGATTTAATAAACGAGATATTCAAGTTATATATATTTACAAATACGTGTAATAAATAAGTTAACAATAGATACATCAAAGATTATATACAAGACAAATACGTGTCATAAGTAAGTTAACAATAGGCGCATCAAACGTTATGGTATCCAAAGGGTACGGTATCATAGGTACCAGGTAACTGGTAACGTTTCCTATAGGTGTTACGGCACACCTTCGTACCCCTAAGTTCCTTCACGCCACCCAGCTTCTGCGCCCGAAAATTGTGGGTGCCTACAGTTAGTTGGGGAGGTCGTTCGCCCTCATCATCGTCCAAACACACTAGATCCTTCAACGATTCAAAGTTAACAACCCGCCGATTCGCATGGTTGAGCGTAACACCCTTTGCCTTCACGATATATTTCATATCCTCCCCCACCCTCACCCGTACCCCATAAGTTTTAGGTCCTGTTGAGACAAAAGAGTCGGCGTATGCGTTGTCCCCATACTCATCCTTGATCTCATCAGTGAGCTCGCCGAGGAACTCCCCAATAGCGGGCATGTATTCACCCTCCCTCTCTGTGAATATCACGCTATCTGTATCGGCATACAATACTCTCCGCCCAAGAGAATGCAATAGACCCCAAAGTTTTATACGGGCGTAGGCTGTTGTGAAGCTGGCCACAGGTATGTTTGTAACCCTTGAGGTATCTGTGGCCAATTCAGTGTTGTTGTACTTTATTATGAAGTATTACCTACATTCACGATCTCCATGACCTCTTTATCGGGAGCATTGGCATAATCCCAGACATCACTATAACTTTGTGCCAAATGAATGTTCCCTTTGCCGGTATTCTGTGCAAATTTTCCCCATAGACTGTTTAGACACAACTTTGCACTAAAGCGCTTGCCAGGATTCTTTGCAATTTGGGCACGATCAAGTTGTATACCTTCGCCGTCGCGGTAACGTTGAATATAGGCAGACTTTTCATCTTCGGTATCAACTCCTCGCGGATACCCTGATGCCTCAACCTTATCCTTCAAAAAGCGTTTATATATGGTGTGAAAAGGTTGGGTAGCTTCTGAAACCTCCACACCTCATGTATCTTCAGTATTCTATACCATGGCGTACGGCTAGGGCCAGCTCAGGACTTGTATATACGCCTCTGATCTTACGCTGGTGGGGTATATGGTTACAATCGCCGTTCTCTTCCGCGCACTTCACGCACAGGGAAACATGAGCTTGTGGTCGATAACGACAGGTAAGATTGGCATCCATAAATTGCGTGGGGGGAGTACGTCTACGAAAGAGCCCAAAGTAACGATCATTCAAATTTCTTGAAAATTCATTGATGGAGGGCAGGTTAGGTCCCACCAGTTTCTCAGGAGCGCCCAAGGGGTACGGATTGTTCTTCATCACGTATGGGTATAAAGAACAGAAATCGTAGTAATGGAGCTTCACGCCCTCCGTAGGTGGAAAGTATAGTCTGAATCAGTGATGTAGTCGAGACCACCAAGTCCGAGACTGAGACCGAGACCGAGACCTGATCCTGTGAGACCAAGATCGAGACCGAGATCAAAGGTTCGAGATCGAGATCTACCTTCCGAGATCGAGACCCTTAAAATTCGAGACCGAGATCGAGATCGAGACCAAGCTCATGCCTTTTCAATTTGTTTTACACTACTACGGAAATTAGACTATGTTAAGTATATTAATAAACTAATAACTACTTTCTCAGATGTAGTGTGTTGAATGCAAAAAGTGTAGCCTATAAATTAACAAATGAATATATATATATATATACACGTACTTTTATTTATTTACTTCTTTTATATCTGTTACAGGTTTAATGAACGTACCCACTACCCAGTTTGACTTGTGCATTTATTTAAAGCATGATAGGTGCTCATTACACTTACGGAACATCAGCGTGCTCAGAAGATCTGCTGAAGTTCGACTTCTGTGGGGCCTCATTATTATGCCTCCATAGCTAAATACATGCTCAATTGGAGCACTAGAGGCAGGCACTGTTAAAACAGTCATGGCAGTATTGGCCAGTGATGGCAATTTATCCCTTTTCTGGTGCCAAAACGTTATTGGAGAGCAGTTGTCTAAAATATGAGATTCATCGATCTCTAAGAAGTACCGCCGCAACCGTTCCCTGCGGTTTAAAATCTTGCCAGTTTCAACGTTTTTCTGCTTGGACCGATAGCTTTGATATTTTGCCATTAGTCTTGGAACTTTGGTTTGATTGTTTTATTTCGTCATCGCTGCTGTGAGAATGAGCGCTGTCTCTCTCTATCTGCTCATTCTCCGTGCTTGAGTTTCCTGTATATCATTTTTTCAACACCATTTCTATGAAAAATAAATTGACATATCGGTACTATAAACAGAGGCATGGCAATTAGCATAAGGTGTAAATAATATATATATATATATATATATATATATATGACATTAATTCAACATCCACTCAAAACAGGGTGACTGATTAGTGAATACCTAGAGTCCCTTACTTTTACAAACTTTCATAAACATTCTGAATTGTGTCTGTTCAACGAAGCCACCATCGAGTATGCCAATAACATGTAAAGGGTGTCAGGAAATGATTGCCCCCCCCCCTGTACAGAAGAAACTGAAAGGAATAGAAAAAAACAGACAAAACCACGCGAAAGAGCGTTTAATTTTTAATAAAAAACACGTTTTAATATCGGGTGTTGCCCCCATTTGCAGCTCTGACGGCCATTAATCGACGGGGTATGATCCCAGAAGTGTCTCAAAGAGATCGGTATCATGACTCATTTCTTCAAGGACTTCGTTGATCTTTGCAGTCATAATTTCTGTTGAATACCGATTCTGAATGGGTTGTTCCAGCATTAAGGACTCCACCCGATCCTTCATGATGGATCCGACATGTTCACAGACATTAAGATCGGGAGAATTGCCAGGCCATTCATTACTTCCGAAAAATCAATGTTATTGTCCTTAAGCAGTTGTTGAGTCGCAAGTGCTTTCATACAGGGGGCTTTGTCGTGAAGAAAGGTTGCCTGTTCAACATCCAAAACACACTCGGGGTCTTTCAAAAACGGAATTACATGTTGGGCTAAAATTACATTTCGAAAATAAGGCCCATCCCAACTGGTTCCTCTTGGTTTGATAACCCAGATGAGCTTCCGAATAGAGAACATAATGAAAACACCACAGTGCCCGCTATTGGGGAGTTCCTCGGCGAGCTCACTGATGAGATCAAGGATGAGTATGGGGACAACGCATACGCAGACTCTTTTGTCTCAACAGGACCTAAAACTTATGGGGTACGGTTGAGGGTGGGGGAGGATATGAAATATATCGTGAAGGCAAAGGGTATTACGCTCAACCATGCGAATCGGCGGGTTGTTAACTTTGAATCGTTGAAAGATCTAGTGTGTTTGGACGATGATGAGGGCGAACGACCTCCCCAACTAACTGTAGACACCCACAATTTTCGGGCGCAGAAGCTGGGGGGCGTGAAGGAACTTAGGGGTACGAAGGTGTGCCGTAACACCTATAGGAAGCGTTACCAGTTACCTGGTACCTATGATACCTTGTGGATGGGTGATGTGACAAGCGGTATTACGTCATGTTACACCATGTCGATTACTCATACCCTACGACTGAAAATGTGAATCTCGTGATCATGGACATTCTTAAGTATTTTTATCACTATATAATGTATATCATGATGAGGTTCGTAGTGAGGTTGTGGCTAGTGCCCTTGCGTGAGTTTTTAACAGACTTTAGAGACGAGTATCGTTTGATGGGCAGAAAGGAAAAATATGAGCATATGTTCCTCTCAAATAGTGCGCCGGAGTGTGAAGATGTTTAGTAAAACATTATAAAATGTGCCTAGTTCGTGAAAATTATCCTGAGGGAAACTGTCTGGTGCGTAGTCTGGTAGTGATAAAACCGAAATTAATTCTTGTACCGGAAAAACACCTACCCAATATGTACAACAATTCCTCGCACGATTATGGTGCGACTCGCGGATCATACGAGTTCGAACAAGCCCATTCACGTATCATCGAGTCAGCCGCCCATCGAACCGCTCCTGCCTACCTGCGTGCCTCACACGGCTCATAGTTATCTCAGAGCTTGAACCGAGTGGACGTGCGCTCCTCGAATACGATGGAACTTTCTTTGAGCAGCATTCTCAACGCCTCGTACGATGTGTCCGTGACGAAATCGTTGCGCGTGTTCAGGCGTAAATCCGGTACCGTTAGCTATGTACTGGAAACGGAATATAGACAAACAAACAAACGGGTTTATTTAAGTGTCGAGGAGATGAATAGAATATTCGTGATAGTTGAGAAGTGGAGAGATCGTTATAAAATACCTGCTAACGTAGGTACAAGAAGAGAGCAGATTAGTGACGCACCCTCATACGCCGTTGTATGTACGTTGTGTATAAATAACGATCGGCCATGCATTGATATACGGCTGATGTGGAAGAATGCTTCTGATAATAACGCTCTTGTTCCTACCCGAAACCGTTTCATCCTCGACAGAATGTTTGAAATCGTCGGATTCCGCAAGCTGAAACCTATATTAGACGCGCGTGTTACGGATATGCTTTATTTGGATACAGTACTTGAATACGCATACACCGCTCTGCTCGATGGGTTTACCGAGTGTAGGGCTGAACAAGGTGAGAATGGTCTAGAGCTGGACTTTATTTAAAAAGTTTAGACTCTTTGAAATACCATGAACTTTGGTACAAAGCAATTGACTGGTACAAGGCTGAGCTCACCTACACGGTTCACCCTGAAGAACTATTTCTTTATATAACGCGCAGTTGTCGTAACGATTTAGAAGATTATTTCAATTGCCGCTATGTTGAGTGAAGACGAGTTCACGATTGAAAAGCTCGGGTTGGCAGAAATAAACCCTCGATTGGAAAAGCGTGTTTATAAACTTGTGTTTAATAATGTAGTTAACGATGAACTCTTTGTGCGTGCTTTTTTTATTGTATTCTAGACGTATTTAAAGATGACTTACCAACCGGTTGTAAAGTGGGAACAAAAATAGTACTGAACGATATGAAAGCCCTTCATATCGAATACAGGGTTCCCTATACTTTAAGCGGTGAAATATTATTAAACCGCATATACTGCGTAATGCAGAGCAATACTGATGTAAATGTAGACTCGATTAAGTGCGAGTTTAGTATTTTGAAAAAAAAAAAAATATATATATTTAACATATTTGTGTAAAATTTCTCCTGTACTGTTATATTGAAGGATTATATGCATATTCCTCATTTCTATTATTATTGATCATCCAAATGTATATTTATTTCTATATATCTCCATAATTGTGTGTGTTTGTGTATATATTTTTTTGATTATATGCATATTCCTAATTTCTATTATTATTGATCATTCAAATGTATATTTATTTTCTATATATCTCCATAATTGTGTGTGTGTGTGTGTGTGTGTATATATATTTCTCCTGTACTGTTATATTGACGGATTATATGCATATTCCTCGTTTCTATTATTATTGATCACTCAAATGTATATTTATTTTCTATATATCTCCATAATTGTGTGTGTGTGTGTGTATATTTTTTTTTATATGCATATTCCTCATTTCTATTATTATTGATCATTCAAATGTATATTTATTTTCTATATATCTCCATAATTGTGTGTGTCTGTGTATATATTTCTCCTGTACTGTTATATTGACGGATTATATGCATATTCCTCGTTTCTATTATTATTGATCATTCAAATGTATATTTATTTTCTATATATTTATAATAAACAGAATGCTGCAATGTTGTTTTACTTAATTCTTTTGGTTAATTATATCATGTTACGCCTTCTAAACTTACTAGCGGAATTCTAAACCAACTTTTAAGAAAATAAATGGTACAATCTAGCAACTGTGTACCTGAGCAATGGTATCTGGCAACTCTCCATAATAATGTATACAATGGTATCTGGCAACTCAACCTGAACAAGGCATTTACGCCTTCTAAGCCAACTGGCTGATTAGGAGTCTATAATAATGTATACAATGGTATCTGGCAACTCCATAATAATGTTAAAAAGTGGTATCTGGCAACTCAGTCTTCGATTAGAATTAATTAATTAAATATATAGCACAAACTGGCAACTCAGCCTTCTATTGAATACATGGCGCTATCTGGCAACTCAAGCCATTTACGCCTTCTAAGCAAACTGGCTGATTAGGAGTCTATAATAATGTATACAATGGTATCTGGCAACTCTCCGTAATAATGTTAAAAAGGGGTATCTGGCAACTCAGTCTTCGATTAGAATTAATTAAATATATAGCACAAACAGGCAACTCAGCCTTCTATTGAATACATGGCGCTATCTGGCAACTCAAGCCATTTACTCCTTCTAAGCCAAGTGGCTGATTAGGAGTCCATAAGACAACGCCTACTCGGCTGAAGTCTTAATATGCACTTTGCTCCTGCCAGGTGAACACCTCTCCTCCTTTCTCCTTTCTCTCCTTTCTCTTGGGGGATAACGCCGCCTCCAAGTTTCATGACCCCTTGTTGCACCTGCAGCATCCCCCACCCCCCTTTGCAGGGATTTTATTTTATTTTTCTGCAACACCCCACCCCTTTGCAACATGTTGCAAACACCCCCACCCACTTTGCAACATTACGTAATAAATTGCAACGTTCCTGTACTCTTACCTTTTGCGGCTATTCTTCTGTGGTGGGTCACACTTTAGTGCATCGAGCCAGTTCGCCACAGTGTAGTGAGCTCTCACACATTTTGATGGAAAGCTTCAGTTGGTGGTGGTAGAGAACATAGTTTGGGTGCAGCAGTTCCCGACTTCCCTGTCTTCTGAGCCCATACTCGCTGACGACACTCAGTAAGAGATGAAGATTTCTTATCCCCATAGCATGCAACAATGAACGCTGTTGCCTCTTTCTCGATATGGTCAAATCATGCATCAAGGGACCCCAGCTTGTCTAGCTTCCGACCCTTCTTGGCTGTGGCAATGGCAGCGGCTTTGCCGATGCCATGTATTGCTGCAACTGTGTCACAACCACTCAAAGCGTGTAGTTTGAGGATTTGTGGGATGATTTTCTTTGTGCTGAATTCCAATTGAATTCCATGGTTTCATTTTGTCCTTCGACAATTCTACACACAAAGCAATGAACGGGCGGTCTTCAGGTTCAACCCTTGACTTATTCTGGCAAGCTCTCTCAACCTTAACATGAAAGGTAGACATACAATCTTTATGGTATCGGGCTTCTTCAGCCGGTAAATCTCCTTTCATGCCCAACAACCTACTGAGTACAACTTGTCCCTGCTCATCATTTTTCAATTTACACTTTTCTATGAACACATCTTTGTAATTTGTTTTTTTTATCATCAAGCTTATCGGTCATAAACCTAGATGCTGGAATGCGGTATTGCACCGGAACTTTGATGTCATATTTCTCGGGTAATATACACTCACTGACTTTCAAACAAAAGAGCCAATGTTTTTTAAGGTCATATACTGGGCTTTCACCGAGAACAGCACTACGTAGTCTTTTTGGCTCCACTGTAGGGGTATCACATTCTCTCTTTTTCAAGAATGCTGATAAATTCCGCTTGGACACATAAGTGGAAACACAGTTCTTGTGACAACAAAGGATTTTTGCTCCATATTCCAAGAGAGGCTCTAGTCTCGCTCGAACATCTGGCTGCCCTCTGATGTCGCTGCTCTCTATAATTTTCTGAGTCCTCCCACAATTTGAAAGACCTTTCTGACTTCCAGGACAGCTACGCAGGAAATCCTTGAAGAAACATTCGTCTGGAGCTTTTGTAAAACCTGAAAAATAAGAATTTTGTTTACCCATTCTTCAGAGTACAAATCGCATTGAAATAATTTATCCTCAGCAAATGAAAACTAAACAATGCTCCACTGGTATATTCTCCATATTCAGCAGTCAAAAAACAATTTTGGAATCAGCACAACCAAGACGTCATCAAACCACCAGGTGGGCAGCACCATCAACAATAATCTCAACAACCTGAAAAAAATAAGAGGAATAATTAGACATATTGGAATTCACCTTACCATGGGGAAAATAACCCCTGATTTCATTTTAAACCCTATAGAACTACTTAGTCTCGCCCAAAACCATAAAAACGACAGTAAGATCAAAATATCTCCACGACTGCCCAGGATATGGGATATTCCTTATTTCGGGGGGCGTTTGACCTCCAATGACCCTGAGTATTGACGAATCTGGGTCAAAACGACTCCCAAAGTATCTGCAACCCCTCCAGATCGACTCATCATCCTAAAAAACCCTAGAAATGACACCAAGATCATCAAAATCCATCAAGTATTGACCAGATATGGGATTTTTCAGTTTCGCCGGCCATCTTGGAAAATGGCGGCCATATTGAAAAAAAGCCAAGCGGGGGTCAGGTGTACACCCGATGGATTCTTGAATGGGGTGGTATGAGCTTTCAAAATATGTAAAATTTGCTTTATAACAAAATGCAGGGTTCCAGTAAAATCAGGGTCTGTGCTACCGGACTACTAGGAAAAAACGGGACTAAAAATACTGGTTATTTGATTAAGTTCATAAATGGATGCCACAAAAGTTCGTTTTCCATCTTGAAAACGGTCTCGTATATGAATGCGGATGATTGCATGCAACCGAAGTTCACGAATGAACACTTCCTCGAAATAGAAAAAAAATCATGGAAAGAGCAACTCACTGACAGATCGAATTATTGAAACTTAATTTAAGTTAACTTAACAGGTTAGATTCGGTTAAATTAGGTTTCAAAGATTTGGTCTTTTGATTTTTTAATTTCGAAATGAATGACTGAACGAGTTAAAATATTTCTTTATTTATAAAATAAATATTACAATTTTACACAAAATAAATAATTGTGAAATTGCAACATTTATTTTATTTTATTTGGCCCTTTTAAGCTTTAGGCACGGACCCGAAATTCAGCCTTTGTCCAAAACATTTTTGGAAAAGCCGTGAAATGGCAACATCAGGTGCCAGGTAACATCTGGAATTCCTGTTTCCCCATACTGGGAGGGCGTGTTCGCAAAATAATAAAATTCAGCATCATAAATTCATAAATCCATAAAAGAACAGAACATAAGCATCAGTTAATGAGCTCTCTCTCTCTCTCTCTCTCTCTCTCTCTCTCTCTCTCTCTCTCTCTCTCTCTCTCTCTCTCTCTCTCTCTCTCTCTCTCTCTCTCTCTCTCAGCGAGGTTTTCAGGTCAACTCATCGAGGTTTTCAAGCGGATTCAACAATGTCGATTTTAGAAGCATGTTTAGTTTAAATGATAACCCGACGCGCAACACTGGTTGGAAGTTGGATTTGAAACGGTTTAGCAATAGTGTATGTGAGAATTACTTTACCTATAAGATCTGTGACACGTGGAACAGGCTACCTTCAGAAGTTGTGAACAGTTCTTCGGTGGATCAGTTCAAGAAAAGGTTCGACCGAATCTTGCACACTATTTGAGAATGTAGGAATGTTTCCCTGGCACCTGTTGCCATTGGTACCTCCTCGGTATGGGCCGCAATGCCTTTTGAGGTATTTCTTTTTCTTGTAACTCCTTGTAACACTCTCTCTCGCCAGTATTTACGCGCCTCGGTGGTGTAGTGGTTAGCATCGCTGACTACGAATCTACCTGCCCTAGGTTCGATACCCGTTGACGGTAGTCGGTCCGCAGCAAACCCATCTGTTCATTCTTCCATACAATGAAATTGGTTGGTAGATAAATGGGTACCCTGGGTAGTCTAGTGGTTAAGACGTTGGGCTGCTAATTGAGAGGTCGTGAGATCGCGTCCGGTCAAGGACTTTGTAATTTCTGACCACCAGTGGTCGTGGTTCGGATTCCACAGTAAGCTGTAGATGTAAAGTGAAGCAGCAAGCTTAACCTTCATCAAAATAAACAATTCGGGTTGAAGCCAAACCAAGGTTATATATATATATATTAGTGATGGGACGATGCATCGCAATCGCGATACAATCGAACATTTTTTACAATCGCAATCGCAATTGCAATCGCATTTAATGAGTGCGATTGTTGCGATTGTGAACAAAAGATTTAAATCTCTACAAAAGTTGCTATGAAAGCTGCTCTTTTATGCGTACTTAAAGAAAAGTTTAGCTAACAACAATACGGAATAATGTGGCTGAAACGCCTTTAGGTATATTGTCTCTCATTTCTTAGTTGATAAAGTAATGAAGGATTCAGTACCAGAATCAAAAAAATCACGGATGGAGTTGGTGAAGCCATTGGTTGAAACTGGACTTTCCTCACAGACTGAAGCAGGAGCTACATCAATACTTAACTCCCTGACTAAGGTAGGTAACGCGTTTAGGTATATTTAAAGCATAAATGAGCGTTATGTGAGGCTAAAGCTAAAACATCGCAATCGCAATCGCGCGCTTTTCAAATTCTGACAATCGCAATCGCAATCGCAACAGCGATTGTATGAAATATGACAATCGTCCCATCACTAATATATATACAGGGTGGGCGGAAAGTAGCTCCCTATTTTGGATTGGTAAAAAAATACGTATATTATTCATTTATTTCAGAAAAAATAATATGAAAAGGTAGGCATACATGGTAGGTTTTCTCTAAAATTCAATGTGGGCTCCAACTCTTTCCACCAGCTTCTGGAGCCGCCCAGGAATGGCGTCCACTGACTTTAGCAGGAACTCCGGCGGGATGGAGGACATGACTTCCCGAATTCGGTCCCTCCAGTTCTTCCAATGTCCTCGGTTTGGTGCGGTAGACTTCTTCCTTTACCCACCCCCAAAGAAAGAAGTCGCACGGTTACCGCTGAAAAGGGCAGAATCGGTTCAGTGTAACGGTGTGGTGTGATATGACCTCAGATCAGGTTGTGGGCCCGTTCCTTCTGCGCAACACCATGAATGCTGAGCGGTACCTTGCTATGTTGCGAAACGAGGTCTGGCCGTTGTCAGCACATGGGAGAACATCGACGATCTGATATTTATGCAAGATGGCGCCCCTCCGCACTTCGCTCTTGTTGTCCGTGAGTGCTGGATGCCCACTTCCCTGGGCGTTGGATGGGTCGTCGTGGTCCACATCAATGGCCAGCCAGGAGCCCCGACTTGACACCGTGCGACTTCTTTCTTTGGGGGTGGGTAAATGAAGTCTACCGCACCAAACCGAGGACATTGGAAGAACTGGAGGACCGAATTCGGGAAGTCATGTCCTCCATCCCGCCGGAGTTCCTGCTAAAGTCAGTGGACGCCATTCCTGGGCGGCTCCAGAAGCTGGTGGAAAGAGTTGGAGCCCACATTGAATTTTAGAGAAAACCTACCATGTATGCCTACCTTTTCATATTATTTCTTCTGAAATAAATGGATAATATACGTATTTTTTTACCAATCCAAAATAGGGAGCTACTTTCCGCCCACCCTGTATATATATATATATATATATATATATATATATATATATATATATATATATATATATATATATATATATATCAGTGGCGACTCGTGACATTTTTGTTCAGGCATGCAATGTTATGGAATGGAAGAAAAACATCCGCCTAACCCTCTTGCCCAAACTTTGCATATTGTTTACATAGAACTTAGCAAGTTAAAGGTGTTTTACAAACTTTTGGGGACCTCTTTGAAGGAAAGTTCATTTAATGTTAGGCTTAAATATGCGAACAAAAAATTAGACATATTTATATATAGTAGTTACCGAATTGATCTAAAGAAAAAGATACAAATTTAAAATTTACCTTAAATAATTGTGAAGCATTATTTGAATTGAAATTCTGCTCTCCTAGTTTTCCTGCAAAATTCTTCGATGACCAAATTGTAAAAGTACTCTCGATTCTCCATAAGCTTCTTGAGGAAATTTTTTCAATTGAAATTAAGGCAAGATTAGATAGCCTTTCTTCACTTTGGGAACTCCGTAAATAACTTTTAATTCTTTAAGCGCAGAAAATGATCGCTCAACACTTGCTGTCGATATTGGTATAGTTAGAATCAAATTCGTCAATTTATATATTTCCTTAAGACCTTTGTGCATTTCGCTTTCCAGTAGATATTTTAGGAGCTCAGCAACATTCTTTTTGGCAAAAGATTTGTGCGAATATAAAACACACAATTCAGAACGGAGACGAGGAAACTCAAAAAATGAATTGTAGCTTCTTTTCAAAGATTCAAAAGCTCTCTCTGGAAAGTAACATCATAGAACTCAAATTTTTTGCAATCTAAAAGCTCAATGAATTCCAATTTTTCCATTGAACTGAAACGCTCTTTCATTTGAAGAAGTATATTATCGAATATTTCATGAAATAGTTGACTATACTTCTCTTGTGGAGAAAGACTCTGTTTCCTTTTACATACTTGTTCACCACATCTTTCTGTTATCAAGTCCCACATATCTGCAAATTTTGTATCCCTTATTTGTTTGATTTTTTTCATAGTGCTTTCAACGGTGATTGAGCTATACACAATATCCATAGATTTTGTTTGCAGCACATTAAATAGATATTCAGTAAAAGGAAAAATTGAAGAAAATACTTCTAATAAAAAATTTAAATCGAAAGTATCGATACCAGCAAGCAATCCGCGTGCACTATTTTTTGTTTTTTCATCAAATTTCTTTGGGTTTTCAAGAATGCTTTTTAAAAGATCTATTATATCTTCTTTATTTTCCTTAACTCTTTCAACTAGACGAGATGAATAGTTCCACCGCGTTGGAGCCAGTTTAGGGAAACGCTTTCCAACAACTTTGTCAAGCATTGAAGTTCGCTTAGTTGAACTGCTGAAAAATGATGACAAACTTCCTAATACTGAAAAAAAATTATTACATTCGGAAATTTCAGCGACAGCTTGGGATAAAACAAGGTTAAGTTTATGGGCGTAGCAGTGAAGAAAAATAGCCTCTGGTACAGTTTCTCTAATCTTTGTTTGTACTCCATTAAGATCGCTCCCCATAACAGCAGCACCGTCGTAGGTTTGAGCAACTAATTTTTTCAAACAGCCCAGTTCACCTAGTTGCCTTATAGATAAATCAGAAATCGCTCCTGCACTTCTATCATTGCTGACGTCATTGAATTTTATAAATCGTTCACAAATCTCTCCATGTTTATTAACATAACGAACAACAGTTGAGAGTTGAGAAAACAGCTGACATCAGATGTTTCATCTAATAAAATCGCCACATACATGCAGTCGATAAGCTCACGTTTTATTTGTTCTAACATAACTGCACTAATAGATTGAATTATGTCATTCTGAATAGCAGATGATGTTCCCTTAAAAACAGTCGCAGTTTTTAAATGATTTTGAAGCTTTTCATCGAATTCTCCCATACAAAATACCAATTCAATATAGTTACCCCTATTGTCAGCGTTTTCTTCTTCATTGTGACCGCGAAATGCTAATTCTTGCATACCTAAAAAACATGTTATCCTAATCAAACGTTTCAAAATTTCTCGATTCTTATTAACTTCTTCGTTATGTCTGGAAATGGCAACTGATTTCTGCTTGTCGAGTATTAAATCAATTCTTTCTGACTTTCCAAATGTTTTAAGATCAACAAATGCATTTATGTGAGCAAGAGATTTTTCATGGCGAGAAATTGCAGTATGTAAATTGTTTAAATCGTCGTATCCACGACTAACACAGAATTCCACACAGAGTTATCTCTTGAAAATAGGAAACACGACCAACAGTACAATTTGTTATTTGAAATATTTCCACATAACCAGGGAACATCATCATACAGCTTAGGATTAAATTTCCTAGTGAAGCCTTTATTTTTGCTTAAATTCAAATGTGGAATCGGTCTGCCATTATTCAGTATGCGCTTTTTCTCATCAAAAGAGAGTGAGTAAAATCTTCTAGTCTTCAATTGATTAAACACATCGTCAGTCATTATGGGCACTACAATGCTATAATTTATTTAACTGATTATCCAAAATAATTAAAGCACAAAAGGGAACACCGAACACAAGTGGATGCTTGCGGCGGTGGTACTGGAAAGAAGCCTTGTCAGAATTGCCAGATGTTACTTTTTGGTGAATGCACCTATAAAACTGAATGCATGCCGTATTATTTTCATTAATTAAAAAAAAATCAGAACAAGCTTTTTAATTATTTTTAGTAAAAATATTAAGTAAATTTTCTAAGCATATTTTAAAACATATTGCCTTTTGAATTTAGCTATGAGGCTCAAAAAAAATATCTTATGGATAGTGAGAAGTCTCCTTAAAAAATTGCCCAAGGCAAGGCGGTGTAAACAAAATCATGTCTTATTTCACTAGACAATTAAGAACATTTTTCTGTACCCAGACTGAATTAGTGAATGCTTTAGCTACAAGTATTTCGATCTGTGTACAGAAAAATGTTCTTAATTGTCTAATGAAATAAGACATAATTTTGTTTACACCGCCCAATAGCCAGTACATGCGTGATTGAAGCCTTAGACTATTTTTAGTTTCTGAAAATTATTTTTGTCAATTATAATCCTTACTTAGATCTGAAAAGAGAACATATTTAACACATGCATTGCATGCGTTGCATTCATTAAGAAATCGCCACTGATATATATATATATATATATATATCATTTAGGAAGTATAATTTTTAGACAATCTCCCACCCATTGTAAACCAATTTTTTACCGACGCTTCGTTGATGACTCGATAGCTGTCTTTGATAATGCTGTACAAGCGCAACAATTTTTTAATTTCTTAAATTCTCTGCACCCCAATATAACTTATACAATGGAAACTGAAGAAAATGGCTCCCTTCCCTTTTTATATCTTTTAATTTCGAAAAAAGGGGATTCTATTACTACATCAGTTTACAGGAAACCCACTTTTACCGGTTTGGGCATGAATTTTTTTAGTTTTACTGATTTTAACTATAAGATGTCGTGCATTAAAACACTCTTGTTCAGAGGATATAATTTGACTTCTAGTTTTACCTTACTTAACGATGAATTTAATAATTTAAGATTATATTTTACCAATAATAGTTTTCCTGTTCAATATGTAGATAAACTAATAAGATCTTTCTTAAATAATGTTTATAGCCCTCAACTTCCCTGTATTTCAGTGCCTAAAGATGTAAAATATTTCTTGGTACCTGAAATGGGTCCCATGAATAAAGAATTTAAACTTAAATTTACGAAGTTGTTAAAAAAAATTTTATCATACTGATTTTCACATTATATTTATTAATAAAACGTCTTTAGATAGCTTTTTCTCAGCGAAGGATCGAACTCCTGATTCGTTGCGTAGCGGTGTTGTATATTTATTTACTTGCCCAAGGTGTCTCCTTGGTACTTATATTGGCAGCACCGTGCGCTCTCTCAGGGCTAGATTTTATTCGCATATGGGAATAAGTTGCCGAACAGGTAAAATTTTAAATAAAAAGAAGCCTAGTATCCGGGAACATAGTATTAAATGTAAAACTGATGTCACTTTAGATAATTTTAAAATTCTCGGTATAACTCTTGTTCCAACTCACTTAGAATTTTGGAATCTCTTTATATAAAAACATTGACCCCTTCTCTAAATGTTGATTCCTCAGCTGTCCCTTTACATTTTTTATAATTCCCCCTTCCCAATTTATAACTCTCACACCACCCAACCCATAGTATGTTCCATGTGTTTTGTTTTAAAATTACTTGTGCCTCGGAACCAGCAATGAAGGGTTAGTAGTGTTATTCCATTGTATTAATTTCAAATTTACTATATGTAATTTAAAAATAGCTTTTTATATATATATATATATATATATATATATATATATATATATATATTTCAACTGCAAACAACACACAGTATAATTAACGTAAAGAACGACGCTTGTATAGAAGAACGTCCGCGCAAGATGAGGAGGGAGAGCGAACAAATGAAAAAATGAGGTAACCACCCGGGAATCGAACCCGGGATCTTCCGGGTGGTTACCTCATTTTTTCATTTGTTCGTTCTCTCTCCTCATCTTGCGCGGAACGTTCTTCTATACAAGCGTCGTTCTTTACGTTAGATATATATATATTACAGGGTGGGGCACGGGAACCAAGTGTTTTTGGAATAATCAGGAAAATGATATTTATTTTTGTAAAGAAAATATATTGGTAGAACAACATTCGTAAGAACATAGCATTTCATGTCATAATAATCATGTACCGAAAATTATATCTGGCATATGATGTCCTTGGCCGTCGACGCATTGTTGAAGGCGTTTACGAAAATTGGCCTCCACTCTTCCCAGCAGGTCTCTGTTGATTTGGATGATTTGTTGACGGATCGCTTCCTTCAATGCATCTAATGTACGGGGCTTGTCCTCGTAGACACGTGACTTGAGGTACCCCCATAGAAAGAAGTCACATGTGGACAAGTCAGGGGACCGAGGGGGCCATGCAATGTCACCAAATCTCGAAATGAGATGGTTGGGAAACAGGGGGCGAAGAACAGCCATTGACGCTCTGGCGGTGTGTGGCGTGGCCCCATCTTGCTGAAACCACAAATGTCGACGAGCAATACGCCTTCTTCGTAACTCAGGGATGAAAAAGGTGTTCACCATCTCAATGTAACGCCCAGATGTTATGGTAACGGTAACCCCATTTTGTTCGAAGAAATAGGGACCGATGACGCCAAACTTTCCCACCGCGCACCAAACTGTAACCTTAGGGCTATGCAGCGGTTTTTCATGGAGTTGTCGCGGATTTTCAGCAGCCCAATACCGACAGTTTTGATTGTTGACGGCCCCATTAAGATGGAAATGGGCTTCATCACTCATTACCACCATCATGTTTTCATTCTGCTCATAAAGTGCAAGCATTTCCTGTGCAAAATTCAGTCGTTGGGGCAATCGTTTACATTCAATTCCTGCACCATCGCTAACTTGTATGGGTGAAAATGTAATTCTTCATGCAAAATCCGTCTAACAGTACGATTGTTGATTCCGAGTGCAGCTGAATGTCTCCGAGCAGAGCGGCCTGGGCTTTGCAACATCGCTTGTCTGACCCTTTCACGTTCTCTGGAGTACGCACAGTGCGTTGCGGCCCCTTCGGTTTTGTTTTCATTATTGAGCCTCCTGTTCGAAGATTGTTAACCCAACGTAAGATTGTGTCACGAGCGGGAACAGAGTCATTTCGATGAATGTTGAATCTGCGGCGAAACGCACGCTGAACTGCTGTCACTGACTCGCCACTCCTAACAAAATGATCATACGCGAACATGCGGTGTTCTAACGTCCACTGCTCCATGATGGCACCTGAAAGATAAAGGTGAGTGTTAGTTAAAGTTAAATGCTATGAACCCAGGAATGGAATGCTACCTACCGCACGCCCCTCCCATTCCTAATGGCCGATTACTAGCTATTCAAAAAACACTTGATTCCCGTGCCCCACCCTGTATATATATATATATATATATATATATATATATATATATATATATATATATATATATATATATCAGTAAAATAATTTGTTCTTTGATATAATTGCAAAGCAAAAAATATACTTAAATTTGTATTTTGAAAATGGTTATCGCGAGGAAATTCGGAAATTACATTAAATCAAACTTATATTTGTTTCAAAATATGAATTTTTAATTTTTTACTCTTATAACCTCCGTTATAATATAGCTGGCTTTGATATATACCCTAACTTTCGTCTATATTTCTAATTTCTATGTCTAAAGTTGCATTTGGTCATATATTTCTATTTATTTTTTCCATAAACTTGAAAAACAATTTTTTTCTTTTAAAATTTTCATTAATAAAATCTGAAGAGAAATTATTGTTGCGTAATTCAACAATTTTTTTTTTTTTAATTAAAATTTAAATTATAAAATTTAATATCGGTAAAACTTTAAATTTTTTTGCTCGTTATTCACAGACTTTTTTGATGACGACGTACCTTCATTATTATATATATATATATATATATATATATATATATATATATATATATGAACTCAGAATGGTCCCCCGAGGTTTTTTCATGATACACACAGACCGTGCACGGAACAAGGAACTCTTCTGGGAAAATTAAATCCCCTATAGTCCGAATAAGTAATGGTATATAAAAAATACTATAGTTTTTTCTTTTTCATGATGCTAGCCCGACGTGGGCAACGGGTCACTCGCAAAGAGGCCCCAAAAATGTGGCTTCCTTCACTATCTATCTGCGGATCCAGCTTTGGGACAGGATCTAGGGGTTACAGCTACACGTAGCCTACTATATTCAGAACCTCAATATAAGCAAACGACTCGTTGCATTCACGTCGGATTGAATATATCAAAGAAAAAGGTGGTAACTATATAATATTTTAAGCCAACAACCAAAACTTAAACCTTAACTGGCAAAATTTAACTTCCACTTTTCAAGGACATAACATGTCCGTTTCATGATGGGAAACAGAAAAATTTGTAGTGTTTGTCATTTGCCATTACTTATTCGGAGTTCGGACTATAGTGGATTTAATTTTCCCCAGAAGAGTTCCTTGTTCCATGCACGGTCTGTGTGTATCATATATATATATATATATATATATATATAGAGAGAGAGAGAGAGGAGAGAGAGAGAGAGATTTAAAAAAAAAATCCATCGTGAACGATCCCCCCACCTATCCCCTCAAACAAAAGTGTTATTGTTTTTAGGTCTCTCTTGAGCGTATTATCATCCATAAGCATAACGGAACCCATTGTACGAAAGACAAAGCCTAATTAGCTTGATAACTTCCCACCTGACGCCATTCTCTCTTTCACTCCAATAGTGAGAGTACTTCACTCATCGCTCAATTTATGTCGTATCCAATTAGTGATAAATGTCTCTCTCGTATATAATTAATTTTTAGATTTCTCACAATTGACTTAAACCTTCATTACAGCTAATATTGATAATCTTATATATATATATATGATGAATAAAACCACGAAGGAAAGGAAACACAAAACTGGTGCTCAAGCGCTTTCGTCTAATGACATCCTCAGGAACACTGAAGTACATAAGAGGGTTACATCCTATATATAGGTTACAGAAAGAAAAAAAGAAAAAAATAAATAACACATACTGTACATATATATATATATATATATATATATATGCAATAAACGGAGAAGTAAAAATAAAAATTAAAAATTATTAAAGGAATTATCAGAGAGGCATACAGATTTGTAAGGAAAAATATCGATTTTTAGCACAAGATCAAATTAATTATAAAAATACGAATTTATACTGGAAATCTGCCCGGGTTTTAACACTCTGCCTTTTATGGTCAAGTTTCGATGTATATAAAAATAAAATGAAAATTAAAAGTTAATAAAGTAGCCTATAAGTTTACCAAAGATTTAGTGTTCTACCCTTCTTATCTAAATCTGTTTTGAAGGAATTCAAAACAACAGGATCGAGTTGAAAAAGACCTTTGCTTATGTTGAAGTTATTTGAAAGTTGGATAATGGCAGACTCAAGAATATTTCTATTAACAATGTTGCTAGAGTGGAATAAAACTGAAGCATTATTCCAATCAATACAGTGGGATAACTCTGACAAATGGACAAAAAGAGCACTGGACAACTGTCCTGTTCTAACGGAATATTGATGCTGTTTTATACGTGTGTGCAAATCCTTTCCCGTCTGACCTATGTAAAAGGAATCACATTGTTTACAACCAATTTTATAGATAATGCCTGAATTATTGGTAGGGCTATTTTTTACTATGATATTTTTCACAATATTGTGAAAAATATCATAGTAAAAAATAGCCCTACCAATAATTCAGGTTGAAATCGAGTTGAAATCGAGTTGAAAAAGACCTTTGCTTATGTTGAAGTTATTTGAAAGTTGGATAATGGCAGACTCAAGAATATAGATAATGCCTGAATTATTGGTAGGGCTAATTTTTACTATGATATTTTTCACAATATTGTGAAAAATATCATAGTAAAAAATAGCCCTACCAATAATTCAGGTTGAAATCGAGTTGAAATCGAGTTGAAATCGAGTTGAAATCGAGTTGAAATCGAGTTGAAAAAGACCTTTGCTTATGTTGAAGTTATTTGAAAGTTGGATATGGCAGACTCAAGAATATTTCTATTAACAATGTTGCTAGAGTGGAATAAAACTGAAGCATTATTCCAATCAATACAGTGGGATAACTCTGACAAATGGACAAAAAGAGCACTGGACAACTGTCCTGTTCTAACGGAATATTGATGCTGTTTTATACGTGTGTGCAAATCCTTTCCCGTCTGACCTATGTAAAAGGAATCACATTGTTTACAACCAATTTTATAGATAATGCCTGAATTATTGGTAGGGCTATTTTTTACTATGATATTTTTCACAATATTGTGAAAAATATCATAGTAAAAAATAGCCCTACCAATAATTCAGGTTGAAATCGAGTTGAAATCGAGTTGAAAAAGACCTTTGCTTATGTTGAAGTTATTTGAAAGTTGGATAATGGCAGACTCAAGAATATAGATAATGCCTGAATTATTGGTAGGGCTAATTTTTACTATGATATTTTTCACAATATTGTGAAAAATATCATAGTAAAAAATAGCCCTACCAATAATTCAGGTTGAAATCGAGTTGAAATCGAGTTGAAATCGAGTTGAAATCGAGTTGAAATCGAGTTGAAAAAGACCTTTGCTTATGTTGAAGTTATTTGAAAGTTGGATAATGGCAGACTCAAGAATATTTCTATTAACAATGTTGCTAGAGTGGAATAAAACTGAAGCATTATTCCAATCAATACAGTGGGATAACTCTGACAAATGGACAAAAAGAGCACTGGACAACTGTCCTGTTCTAACGGAATATTGATGCTGTTTTATACGTGTGTGCAAATCCTTTCCCGTCTGACCTATGTAAAAGGAATCACATTGTTTACAACCAATTTTATAGATAATGCCTGAATTATTGGTAGGGCTATTTTTTACTATGATATTTTTCACAATATTGTGAAAAATATCATAGTAAAAAATAGCCCTACCAATAATTCAGGCATTATCTATAAAATTGGTTGTAAACAATGTGATTCCTTTTACATAGGTCAGACGGGAAAGGATTTGCACACACGTATAAAACAGCATCAATATTCCGTTAGAACAGGACAGTTGTCCAGTGCTCTTTTTGTCCATTTGTCAGTTATCCCACTGTATTGATTGGAATAATGCTTCAGTTTTATTTCACTCTGCAACATTGTTAATAAAAATATTCTTGACTCTGCCATTATCCAACTTTCAAATAACTTCAACATAAGCAAAGGTCTTTTTCAACTCGACCCTGTTGTTTTGAATTCCTTCAAAACAGATTTAGATAAGAAGGGTAGAACACTAAATCTTTGGTAAACTTGTATGCTACTTTATTAACTTTTAATTTTCATTTTATTTTTATATACATCGAAACTTGACTATAAAAGGCAGAGTGTTAAAACCCGGGCAGATTTCCAGTATAAATTCGTATTTTTATAATTCATTTGATCTTGTGCTAAAAATCGATATTTTTCCTTACAAATCTGTATGCCTCTCTGATAATCCTTTAATAATTTTTAATTTTCATTTTTACTTTTCCGTTTATTGCATATATAGGTATGTATATATATATATATATATATATGTATGTATGTATGTATGTTATTTATTTTTTTCTTTTTTCTTTCTGTAACCTATACATAGGATGTAACCCTCTTATGTACTTCAGTGTGCCTGAGGATGTCATTAGACGAAAGCGCTTGAGCACCAGTTTTGTGTTTCCTTTCCTTCGTGGTTTTATTCATCATAAATATTTTTTACGTGTTACTTTCGTGAAATAATTTTCATATACAGGGCGTCCCAAAAAAATGTATACACACTTTAACAGCTGATAGCTCAATTGATGTTTCTTTCTTTCCAAGTTAAACCCATTAGAATTAATAATGGCAATCAGACTAAGCTTTGACCAAAGGAAATTCATTCTAAAATGCTACTGGAAGTGTGAAAACGCAGTTGAAGTGCAAAGACAGTTTAGGAGGGAGTTTCAAACAGATCCACCAACGCGACTTACCATCACTCGAATTAGAGATAAGTTTGAAGCCGATGGAACTGTTCAGAATGTCCACAAGAAGAGTTCCGGAAGACCACGGACATCGACAAGCCCCACAAAGCAAGAAAGAGTACTGGAAACGTATCACCAAAGTCCAAGAAAATCTGTGCGGCATGCGAGTCGTGAGGTAGGAATTTCAGAATCGTCTGTCCAACGCATTTTGAAGCGCTGTCAATGGAAAAGTTACATTCCAAGATTAGTCCATGCTATTAATGAAGATGATCCGGACCGAAGAGTGGAGTATTGCGAGTGGTACTTGGCACGATGTGGATGTGGATTGGACGAAGGGGTTTCGTAGAATACCCTCCGCGTTCACCAGACCTCACACCACTAGACTTTTTTTTTATGGGGATACTTAAAAGACAAAGTCTACGCTATAAAACCTGCAACAGTCGCTGAATTGAGAGCAGCCATTGAACGAGAATGCACACAAATACCAAACGAAATGTTTCGTGATGTTTGCGATTCCATTGCTTCGCGTTATCAGCAGTGCCTGGACCAGAACGGACGTCAGTTTGAAAACAGGCGTTGACAAAACAATTAAATAATGTCTGTAGATTCTATTACATTTTGAAAATGAAATGTATTTTAATAAACACTGCCTTTATAATTATTTAAAGTGTGTATACATTTTTTTGGGACGCCCTGTATATATATATATAAGACAAGCAAACGAAAAGAAAGAATACTAAAAATTACCCAACGATGCTTACTCTTATAAACGTGCAAAGCTTTTACACAGAAACATAAATAGTATTAAAGTATATAACAGACAAGGCTCCCTTTCGTGCGCCAGCAACTTCCGCCAAAAGGCAATTGTGAAGGAAGAGTTATGCAAAAGCAGCTTCAGAGTTCGTTCACACCACAATAATAATAATAATAATAATAATAATATTTATAATTTTTGTTCCTTGCTGCATACATAAGGCATACAGAGAGTAACATATAATAACACAGAGCTATATATATACACATATGATAGTGCGACAGTTAATGCATTCTTAAGCATAGGTAGCTTAGTAGAACAGACATCATAAAACAATGGTCTTCAGTTCTACAGAAGCTAAGGCTAACAAAGGCCCTAAGATCCACTCTGAGGTTAGCCCGAGAGAAATAAGAGAGTACGGGTTTAAAAGAAGAGAATAGGGAGTTAATAGAAGAGAATAAGGGATTAAGTAAGTAGCAAAACCTATCATTCGTGGGTTAACATTTATTCAGAAAAAGAGAAAGAAAGAGTCGCCATCATCATCCGCCGGCCACTGCCGACAATTCGGAAAAATAATCGAAGAGAATAGAAAAGGGGTGAAAGATGAAAAGAAGTAAAATAAGAACGCTTACAAACAATGCAAACACAGTCTTAACTCAAAGAAACACTGTCATACCATGCAAACTACAGACATGCAAGTAAAGAGAGGATGAGAAGAGTATAACAAAAGGTGAGTTAGTTAACGCTACTAGCTACATCTAAGTTCGTGTTAGTCTATTTTTTCTTCTTTTTTTTCAATAATATAAATTTAACGCTGGCATATCACACGCTGGCATGTCACAAGCTGGCATCAATCGTCAACAGACTCAAACCTCGACTATCACCCCAAGAGCCCCTGTTGCTAATTGCTTTATTTCAAACGACGTTAATATTTTTAAAATGCCTATCTAAACAGTTCTTAAACATATTAACGCTGGTAGAGTTCACGACGGGTGCGGGAAGATTATTGCATTTATCAATTACTTTAAATGAAAAAAAGTTTTTAGCGATGTTAGTAATGAAACGTCTACTACGTAATTTAAATCCATTATTACGAGTATTGCTATTATCAAAAATGAACAATTTGTCAAAATTTACGTTATCAATTTTATTAACGATTTTGAAAACTTCAATAAGCTCCTCCCTTAATCTAGTCTCGAGTGAATGCAAGGCTAACTCTTTAATCCTATCTTCATAAGACTTGTTGCGTAGTGACGGAATTAATTTCGTGGCGCGTCGCTCAACCCTTTCCAACCTATCAATATCCTCACGCAAATACGGGCACCAAACCTGAACGGCATATTCTAAGTGAGGCCTGACTAGGGACTTGTAAAGGGGCAATATAATATGCTTCGATTTAAATTCGAAATTATGCGCTATGAAGCCTAACATCCAATTAGCTTTTGCGCAAGACTCCAGGCACTGGTTCCTAACTTTTAAATCCTTAGATACGCGTACGCCTAAATCTACTTCCTCCTCAACGCTCGCTAACTGTCTATCGTCCATCGTGTACGTGTAATTATTGTTACGAGAACCTATATACAGAACTTTACATTTGTCTGCGTTAAATTGCATCTGCCACTTATTTGACCACTCCATAATCCTATTTACACCGTCTTGGAGCCTATTTATATCGTCGACGTTAAGAAATTTACCGCCTACTTTAGTATCGTCCGCGAATTTTGACACGTTACTGGTCAAGTCTACATCTATGTTGTTAATATAGATTACGAATAGCAATGGGCTAACACTGAACCCTGAGGGACACCGCTACCTACATCCAGCCACCCCGATTCCCTAGAATTTTGTTTTGGATGATTCTGGAGTAGTATTATGGACGATTTGATACATATATGAGGCAATGTTTAGTTTGGAGATTTCTCCTAGTTTAAGAAGTTTTAACTCGTGCAACATTTAATCTGTACTTTCATTATGCTTGTTCGATTTATAGATTTTCCTAATTAATTACACTGGTAAACAAAGATTTTTCATCAGAGTAAAATTTGTGGTGGCTGGATAGCATTTTTCACGCTGATTCCAAAACTGCATTCAGATTTTTTCTAGCACGTATAGTTTTCAAGATGAAGGCATATATATAACTACACAGATTTAACTATTTTAAATAGGCAAAATACTAATATTTCAACATTTGATTGTGTTTATTTTATTGTGTTTTTTTAGTTTATTCATCTTATTGATTTCAATTATCTTAATTATACATCTTATGTATTTCAGGTGTGAGCTTTTACGTCTAGCAGCATTGTGATTCAGGCAACAACGCCGTGCTTTGTGTGTCAAAAGATCAGTCCAGTCCAAGAACTTGTTGTGTCAGGTTGGTGTACATTTTTTTGAATTTATAGTTTGCTCAGGTCAGTCAACATGCCTCGACAATGTAAGAATGACCCCGACAAGTTCTGTTTCGTATGCGGCCAGTTGACAACTAAAACACAGCGACGAAGTATTACAACCGACATTAAGAAAATATACAAGCTATACTTTGGTTGCCATCTAGGTGACCAAGATAAACCATGGGCGCCACATCAAATCTGTTCTGGCTGTTCAAATGGATTACGTGATTGGCTTAACAAAAAGAAAGCTTCAATGCCATTTGCCATACCCATGATATGGAGGGAGCCGAGAGATCATCATGAAGACTGTTATTTTTGTAGTGTGAACTTAATGGGGTTTTCTGCCAAGAACAAACACCAGATTGTATATCCAAACTTGGATTCAGCATGTAGACCAGTAAAACATGATGAAACATTGCCCATTCCAATTCCCCCAAGTGATAGGCTAGATTCTATCATAGATGACATGGAAACTGATGAAGGTGCAACTGGCGTTTCCGGACCATCTACAGAACCAGAGTACACTTTTGAAGGTAGACATTTAGAGCCTAAAAAGTTAACCCAAGGACAGTTGAATGATCTTGTTAGAGACTTATCGCTGTCTAAAGAGAAATCAGCAGAGCTGGGCACTTGCGTTTTTTTTTGCGGTACTGCGGTACTGCGGTACTACCGTGTTGGTCGGTACCGCGGAAAGTACCGCGGGAAATTTGAATGCGGTAGCGGTACTGCTGTACTTTCAGCGATCCTTTGCGGTACTGCGTTATGCGGTACCGGTTTGGTAGTGCGGTAGTAGTACCGCAGTACCGCAGTACCGCAAAAAAACGCGCAAAAAAACGCAAGTGCCCAGCTCTGGAAATCAGAGCTTCTCGCCTCAAGACTAAAGGAGAACAATTTACTTGAGAACAATGTTCGTATTAGTTACTACCGAAAGCGGAATTTTGAATTAACAGCATTCTTTTCAGTAGACGGTCCTCTCTGTTATTGCCATGACATCAATGGACTATTTACAGCCATATCTCAGACGTATGTGGCATCTGAGTGGCGCCTCTTTATTGATTCGTCGCAGAGAAGCCTGAAAGCAGTTCTTTTGCATAATGGTAATATAATGCCATCCATCCCCATTGCCCATTCCGTCCATCTAAAAGAGACATATGACAATATGGATATACTACTTAAGGCAATCAAATACGACAGTCATCAATGGAATGTTTGTGGAGATCTAAAAGTTATAGGAATGCTTATGGGTATGCAGTCAGGATTCACAACATTTTGTTGTGAAAACCTTGGTGCAGTGAGTGACGAGCAAGGAGAGCGCTTCCATCAAGATATTCAGATGATGGAGAAGCGCTACCAAGGATATTGGAATGAAAGCATGATGGCGGACCATTGTTGGATGCTGTATCGTGACAATCCAGGCCAAATTTACAAAAGGAAATCACACTCACAGCGCTTTTAATAAAATAATGTATATATTCTTTATTTATAAGTACATTGAATAAGGTATATGATGTATTTGTTGTTTAGCATTCCTAAGTGTGATCTATACATCCATAAATTTTCTTTTAGCAATATCAAAAACTTAAAAATATCAAAACCAGTGTATCTATATAACTATACGTGCTCGAAAAAAAAATCCAGATTCGGAATCAGCGCGAAAAATGCATTAAGAAAAGTGTGATCAGGTTTGTGATGAGAAAAAAAAGTTTCATTTTGTTGGCCAGTGTTATTTTTGCATTACTACCAATTGCTGCACCGAAAATTGACGCGTGCTTCCGTAAGCACTAATGCAGTATTGTAGGTGTGGGAACACCATGGTGGAGTATATGGATCGAAGGACCTGTTTTGGGAGTGTCGCACCTGCTTTCATAATTACGAATGAAACCTTGGCTAATTTGTTGCATAAATCTTCTTTGAATGAAAAGTTTGAATCAATGGTAATTCCCAGAAGTTTGGTTGAGTGTACTCGATAAATAGGGATTGAAGTTATGTGTAGGTTTAAAGGGGGCAACGATTTCTTTTTTTGTGATGACAATACAAGTTTTTTTTTAATATTTAAGGATAGTTTGTTGGCAAAAAGCCATACCTAAACACTTTGGAGTTTATTACTGGTGGTCGTTTGGAGTGGTACTGAGTCTTTATGTGAGGTTATGATTGAAATATCATCTGCATACTGGACTACTGGTATCAGGAAGTTATTTAGTGACCTGTGAAAATCGTTTATATAAAGGAGACAAAGGATAGGTGCCAGAATGCTCCCTTTGGATACGCCGTGGGAGATGCGTCTTTTCTGTGGGGTAAAAGAATCCGTGCTATAAATTGTGCCCTGTTAGCCAAGTATGAGTTGAACCAACTTAAGGGTAGTCCCCAGAAGCAGCAGTGTTCGAGTTTTTTAAGAATATATCATGAGGTACTGTGCCAAAGGCTTCAGCTAGACCAAGTAAGATAATTATTAAAAATTTTTGTCGATGAGATTGCTCTAAAGTTCCTTTAATATTGCGGTTATCGGGTCATTTGTCGAATGTTTACTTAGAAAGCCAAACTGTTGTTTGTGTATGTTTTTGTATTTGAATATGAATTTTATTATTTGAATATATATTACTTACTATCTCGTATAGTTTACTCGTTTGGGGGGAATAGGTTTGTAATAGGTCAGAAATAGGTCTGTAGTTTGAGGGGTAAGTTTTATCACCCGATTTATAGATAGGGCACTCGATAGTCATTTTTAGGCCGTCTGGGAAGACACCATTTTTATGGATAGATTTATGAGCTTCGAAAGAGTGGGCGCGATTAAGTTTGCGCACTCTCTATAAATTCTATTTGGGATTGTGTCGAATGTACAACTTTTAATTACACTGGCCAACAAGTATTTTCATCAGATATAATTATGGGTGGGCTAGATAGCTGTTGGGACGCTGATTCCAAATCTGTTTTCGGTTTTCCTCTAACACGTCTAGTTTTCGAGATGAGACCGATCATAATATATATATATATATATATATATATATATATATATATATATATATATATATAAAACTATGTATAATATAATATATAATACTATTTAATATGTCTTTTATACAGGGTGTCCCAGAATTAACTATTTCAATGAAATCGGACAAATTTTTTAAAAACACACTTTTATTTATGTTTATCATGTTTAATATGTTAAAAATGTATAAATTTCTAGATTTTTTTCATATTTTTATTTTCATAATTTTTTCATTATCTGGTCCAATGAGAGACCGTCTGAAGTCATAGAATGGCAAAGAGACTCTCCAAAAGTTAACGTGTGGCTTGGAATGATCAAATCCAAAATTTATGGCCCATTCTTCTTTGCAGAAGCAACTGTAACAGGTACCGTCTACCTTGATATGCTTCAGCAGTTTCTCGAACCACAGCTTCTTGATGATGGCATTCTTGATAATGTTGTGTTTCAACAAGAAGCATTGATCTTTTGGCGATAAACCTTTGTTTTTATGAAACCCCATGCAAAGAAATCCAGGGGTGTCAAATCCGGAGAACGCGGAGGCCAAGGTCGAGGTCCTCCACGTCCAATCCACCGATTCGGAAGGCGTCTGTTGAGGTATTCTCGAACAATTAGAGCATAATGACATGGTGCTCCATCTTGTTGAAACACAACATTATCAAGAATGCCATCATCAAGAAGCTGTGGTTCGAGAAACTGCTGAAGCATATCAAGGTAGACGGTACCTGTTACAGTTGCTGCCGCAAAGAAGAATGGGCCATAAATTTTGGATTTGGTCATTCCAAGCCACACGTTAACGTTTGGAGAGTCTCTTTGCCATTCTATGACTTCAGACGGTCTTTCATTGGACCAGATAATGAAAAAATTATGAAAATAAAATTATGAAATTTTGTTAGAAATTTATACATTTTTAACACATATTAAACATGATAAACATAAATAAAAGTGTGTTTTTAAAAAATTTGTCCGATTTCATTGAAATAGATAGTTAATTCTGGGACACCCTGTATATATAATATGCATATAACTATATATAATATAATACTACGAGTATATATACAATATATAATATGCGTCCTTTATACATGTAGCAGAGTATTTTGTCGTTTCAACTTAGGCTTTCCGCAGGTTGTCTTGAGGTATTTTAGGTGAAAGCAGTTGCTGGCCACAAATTTGCAAACGTTGCACATGTACACCCTTTTATTGTTTGGCGTAACAGTCACATGTCTAGTTGTGTGTTGTGTTTTGTTTTGTGTCGCCCACTTACACATTTTATTTTTTAGGTGATGTACATCAACCCACTCATCGATCATCATGCCTCGAAAGTGTAAAAATCACCCCGACAATTTCTGTTACGTGTGCGACTAGTTCGCGACTAAATCACAACGGCGTACAATCACGATGGATCTTCGGAAAACTTACTGGTTATATTTCGGCTGTCCACTAGGCGACCAAGATAAGGCGTGGGCGCTACAGGGTTATCTGTACTGCTTGTTCGAATGGATTACATGACTGGTTGAACCAAAGGAAAACGTCGATGCCGTTCGCTGTACCCATAATATGGAGGGAGCCGAGAGACCATCATAGCGATTGTTACTTTTGCAATGTTAACATAACTGGATTCTCCGTGAAGAACAAGCATAACATCATTTATCCGAACGTAAACTCCGCGATTAGACCGATCCCTCACGATGACACGATGCCGATTCCGGTACCTCCACAGCATGGACTCGATTCTTTAGAAGACGAAAGGGAATCCGACGAAGGTGCGATTGGCGGAGATGCGGGACCTTCGGCCGATATTGACTACACACCTGACGAAGAGCAATCGGAGCCGGAGAGGCTTACCCAAAACGAGTTGAATGACCTCATTAGAAACCTAGCCCTCTCCAAAGAGAAATCAGAACTTCTCTCCTCGAGACTCAAGCAGAAACACTTACTTGAAAAGAACGTCCGAGTGTGTCACTATCGAAAAGGAAACCATGATTTGGCGACATTCTTTACAGTAGACGGTCCGCTTTGCTATTGCCATGATATCAATGGACTTTTCGAGAACTTGTCACAGGTACACACACCATCTGAGTGGCGCCTCTTCATTGATTCCTCACAGCGAAGCTTCAAAGCGTTCTCCTGCATAACGCATAACGGGAACTTAAAGCCGTCCATCCCGATCGCCCACTCCGTTCACCTAAAGGAGACGTACGATAACATGAATATACTACTCGAAGCAATCCAATACAGCACTCATCAATGGAATATCTGTGGTGATCTCAAAATCATTGGTATGTTAATGGGCATGCAAGGAGGGTTCACGAAATACTGTTGTTTCCTATGCCTATGGGACAGCCGTGCTACCGCGGATCATTACATCAGACGTGACGGGCATCGAAGAAGCACATACGAGCCAGGAACGGGCAGTGTCCAGTGTGTTCCTTTAGTTGATCCAAAGCAGATTTTCCTGCCACCTCTCCACATTAAGCTCGGCTTAGTGAAAAATTTTGTGAAAGCGATGAGTAAAGCGAATTCAAGAGGGTTTCGATACCTTGTTGAGAAATTTGCAAACATCAGTGCCGCGAAATTGAAGGAGGGAATTTTGTAAGGCCCCAAATCAGGGAGGTTCTGCAGGATGAAGGCTTTGAAGAAAGCCTCAATGCCTTAGAACTAAAAGCATGGCAGGCTTTCAAATGGATTTGTGGAAACTTCTTGGGTAACCACAGGTCTCCCGCATACAAAGATGGAGTTCAGAAACTGCTCGATGCATATCAAGAAATGGGCTGTCGCATATCCTTGAAAATACATTTTTTACAATCGCATCTAGATTTCTTTCCCGAAAACGTTGACGCGGTGAGTGACGAACAGGGGGAACGCTTCCATCAAGACATCCAGTCAATGGAAAATCGCTACCAAGGTTTCTGGAACGAAAGTATGCTGGCAGACTACTGCTGGATGTTGAACCGCGACGATCCGGACAAGGTTTACAAAAGAAAAACGTGCTCGTGACATTTTTAGGTTGATGTACATTTCTTTTTATGAATAAAGTTGTACTTTTAAGATAAATTATGCTGAAAATAACACCAGTCATATTTCGATAATTAGATGTGAGTAGTATAGCCGCAAAATGGGAGAGTGCAGGAATGTTGCAAATTATTACGTAATGTTGCAAGGGGGTGGGTGTTGCAAAGGGGATGGGGTGTTGCAAAAGGGGGTGGGGTGTTGCAAAGGGGGGTAGGATGTTCCAACAAAATTCCCCCCAAAGTTACAAAGGGGGTAGGGGATGCTGCAGGTGCAACAAGGAAACTTGGAGGCGGCGTTATCCCCCAAGAGAAAGGAGAGAAAGGAGGAGAGGTGTTCACCTGGCAGGAGCCAAGTGCATATTAAGACCAGCCGAGTAGGCGTTCTCTTATAGGCTCCTAATCAGCCAGTTGGCTTGGAAGGAGCCAAGGGGGGAGGGTACACCTGAAGGAGAGAGAGTATCGGCCTTTGTTGCCGATTGCAAGGGCATGCAACTTGGAGGCGGAGTTCTCCCCCAAGCTATTTTCCCCAAAGGGGTATACCTAACCTAAGAGGCCTCTAAGGGCTTTTCCCAAAGGGCCAGAAAGAGAAAGGACCAGAGGTCCTTGCTCGGCTGGGAGCCGAGCTTGTATGACTCCGTCGTCAGCCTCTCGCTCTTTTATAGACCTCTAATCCGGCTGAGTTGCCAGATAGCGCCATGTATTTAATAGAAGGCTGAGTTGCCAGTTTGTGCTATATATTTTTCTAATCGAAGACTGAGTTGCCAGATAGCGACATTTATTAAATTAAACCATATATTAATCAAAATACCACAATATATTTATATGATGTCACGAATAACAGTGGGAAAGAAACCTTATGAAGATAGGCGAAATAAACGACAATTCAAAACACACGATCGTCTTGGCCAGGGTTGCCGACTGGTATTTTTCAGTACCAAATCAGGGCAAATCTGGTATTAAGAAAACAATTTGGTCACGGGAAAATATATTTGGTCGTTTGGTATTAAAACAGGATGAGTTTGGTTTTACAAATGAATGTAAAATAAATTGTGGAATTAAAATTTTAGCTCAAACAGATCCCTAGTAGCACAAAACCTCGGGCCGATGTTGGGTACACATGTCAACTGTCAGTGTATGAAACATTTGGCAACCCCGCCATACACCAAACTCTGCATACTATCATACTATGCCGAGTCTGGTGTTTTGCAGGGATGCCAAATGTTTAAAAAATACTGGAGATTTCCAGTAATCTTAAAAAACAAGACAAAGTAAATTTCATCTAATTCCAACGTTCAATAAGGCACAAATTTCACTGGCGGCCCTTCTTGCCCGCTAAGCGTTTTCGCTCAAACTAGGCAAGGCCGCACTGCTCGAATTTGACTACCTTTTTCTATGTTTCCAATCATCTGTCCAATCATTTAAATAGAATAATAAATGTGCAACATATTAGAAAATAATTTCAAATAGAATAATAAATATGTAGGTAGTCGGTATCTCGCTTCGCTCTCATGTATAGGCCTAAATCATTTTATATGTATATTAGATAAGATTTGGTAATAAATTATATGATTTGGTACTAAATACATTACAATCTGGTATTGATGTGCCAGTCGGACTTGGCAACCCTGGTCCTGGCTCATTCCCCCCAAACTTCTCACCCCATCTGTGTTTGTATATATATATATATATATATATATATAGAATCAAAATAACCGTGTCTATTTAATTTTGTCATTCCTTATATATATATATATATAAATGGATTTTCACCTTAAAGTGAATTAAAACATTAAAAAATCACTAAACAATTAAAAGAAAAGAAACCTTACGAAGATAGATGAAGATAAACGACAATTCAAAACACACGATCGTCCTCCCTCATTCCCCCCAAACTACTCACCCCATCTGTTTGTGTATATATATATATATATATATATATAGAAAGAATCATAATAACCGTGTCTATTTAATTTTGTCATTCCTTATATATAAATGGATTTTCACCTTAAAGTGAATTAAAACATTAAAAAATCACTAAACAATTAAAAGAAAAGAAACCTTACGAAGATAGGTGAAAATAAACGACAATTCAAAACACACGATCATCCTCCCTCATTCCCCCCAAACTACTCACACCATCTGTTTGTATATATATATATATATATATATATATAGAATCATAATAACCGTGTCTATTTAATTTTGTCATTCCTTATATATGTATTATATATATATAAATGGATTTTCACCTTAAAGTGAATTAAAACATTAAAAATCACTAAACAATTAAAAGAAAAGAAACCTTACGAAGATAGGTGAAAATAAACGACAATTCAAAACACACGATCGTCCTCCGTCATTCCCCCCAAATTTCTCACCCCATCTGTGTTTGTATATATATATATATATATATATATATATATAAAAGAATCATAATAACTGTGTCTATTTAATTGTCATTCCTTATATATGTATATATATATAAATGGATTTTCACCTTAAAGTGAATTAAAACATTAAAAAATCACTAAACAATTCAAAGAAAAGAAACCTTACGAAGATAGGTGAAAATAAACGACAATTCAAAACACACGATCATCCTCCCTCATTCCCCCCAAACTACTCCTCACACCATCTTTGTATATATATATATATATAGAGAGAGAGAGAGAGAAAGAGAAAGAATCATAATAACCGTGTCTATTTAATTTTGTCATTCCTTATATATATATATATATATATATAAATGGATTTTCACCTTAAAGTGAATTAAAACATTAAAAATCACTAAACAATTAAAAGAAAAGAAACCTTACGAAGATAGGTGAAAATAAACGACAATTCAAAACACACGATCGTCCTCCCTCATTCCCCCAAACTTCCCACCCCATCTGTGCTTGTATATATAATAAACGAATGAATAAATCGTGCACACACACACACACACACACACACACACACACACACACACACACACGAGGAAACGATTCCCGACTCGAATCACACCTGTTTGCCCAGAGGCCTTTTTGAAATGACCGCGATTTGACCTTTCTTCCAGTCTACTCGGGATAAACCTCGCTTCACTCCAATTCTTAATTTTGCTGTTGTTATTACTTCTACAAAGAAACACATTCTCGAAGCGAAGAAAATGTTTTATATTTTTATTTACGCGTAATTTGTATGGTGTCATATTCTTAGATAACATTTATGTTACTGAAAGATATACACACATTTATATTAAATAATAATCAGCGAAAGAAATAAGGTGCATGAGGTGGGCAAATCTGAAAGTACTAATAATTATATATATATTATATATATATATATATATATATATATATATATAAAGAAAGATAGAGTTTTGTTCATTCTTTTAAAATAAATAAAGGAATGGATATATATATATAGAGTGGTACAAATTACAGTAGTAATAATAATTAACTCTTTCTCGCCGAATTGGAAGGCTTTTCACTCCGCCTTAGACCCACAGTTTAACGTGGAAACCGAATGCTCTTTTCTTTTTATATATATATATAGAAAGAAAGAGAGAGAGTTTTGTTCATTCTTTTAAAATAAATAAAGGAATGGATATATATATATAGGGTGGTACAAATTACAGTAGTAATAATAATTAACTCTTTCTCGCCGAATTGGAAAGTTTTTCACTCCGCCTTAGACCCACAGTTTAACGTGGATTCAGAAATACATCTCGTCAGGGAATGATTGCTCACTATTTCATCGAGATAATTAAAGCTCATATACAGGACCTGCATTGTCTATAAGATCTGTGGCGCGTGCAGCCTTCAGAAGATGTGAACATCTGTTCTGTGGATCAGTTCAAGAAATACATCTCGTCAGGGAGTCATTGCTCATCATAATTCCATAACAGGAACATTCGATTATTGATCCGTGGGTAGTATGACCGCAAAACATGTTAATGCACGATTTTTCTCTTTAGTAATAATGACAACTAGCTCTTCTGTGGATCAGTTCAAGAAATACATCTCGTCAGGGAGTCGTTGCTCACTCTTCCACATTTCAACATAACAGGAACATTTGATTATTGAACCGGATTTAAAATAACAGGATCATTTGATCCGAGGGTAGTATGACCGCGAAACATGCTAATGCACGATTTTTCTTTTTAGTAATAATAACAACTAGCTCTTCCCCGAATTGTAACAACGGATAAGGTTTTCACTCCACCTTAGACCCACAGTTTAACGTGGAAACAGAATGCTCTTTTCTTTTTTAAAAATATAATTAAAGGAATGGATATATTTATAATTTCTTTATTATAAAATGTGGAACATGCAGTCTTCAGAAGATGTGAACAGCTGTTCTGTGGATCAGTTCAAGAAATACATCTCGTCAGGGAGTCGTTGCTCACTCTTCCACATCATAATTTCAACATAACAGGAACATTTGATTATTGGCCAGTTGGCTTAGAAGGCGTAAATGGCTTGTTCAGGTTGAGTTGCCAGATACCACTTTTTATTGTATACATTATTATGGAGAGTTGCCAGATACCGTTTTAATTGTATACATTATTATGGAGAGTTGCCAGATACCATTGTTCAGGTACACAGTTGCCAGATTGTACCATTTATTTTCTTAAAAGTTGGTTTAGAATTCCGCTAGTAGGTTTAGAAGGCGTAACATGATATAATTAACCAAAAGAATTAAGTGAAACAACATTGCATTATTCCCTTTATTATAAATATATAGAAAATAAATATACATTTCAATGATCAATAATAATAGAAATATGAACGAGGAATATGCATATAATCATATATCCGTCAATATAACAGTACAGGAGAAATATATACACACACACACACACAATTATGGAGATATATAGAAAATAAATATACATTTGAATGATCAATACTAATAGAAATATGAACGAGGAATATGCATATAATCAAAAAAATATACACACACACACACACACGCGCACACACACACACATTATGGAGATATATAGAAATAAATATACATTTGAATGATCAATAATAATAGAAATATGAACGAGGAATATGCATATAATCCTCAATATAACAGTACAGGAGAAATATCACACAAATATGTTAAATATATAAATACATTTCACTTTTTTTTTCAAAATACTAAACTCGCACTTAATCGAGTTTACAATTACATCATTATTGCTCTGCATTACGCAGTATATGCGGTTTAATAATATTTCACCGCTTTAAGTATAGGGAAACCTGTACTCGATATGAAGGGCTTTCATATCGTTCAGTACTATTTTTGTTCCCACTTTACAACCGGTTGGTAAGTCATCTTTAAATACGTCTAGAATACAATCAAAAGCACGCACAAAGAGTTCATCGTTAGCTACATTATTAAACACAAGTTTATAAACACGCTTTTCCAATCGAGGGTTTATTTCTACCGACCCGAGCTTTTCAATCGTGAACTCGTCTTCACTCAACATAGCGGCAATTGAAATAATCTTCTAAATCGTTACGACAACTGCTCGTTATATAAAGAAATAGTTCTTCAGGGTGAACGGTGTAGGTGAGCTCAGCCTTGTACCGATCAATTGCTTTGTACCAAAGTTCATGGTATTTCAAAGAGTCTAAACTTTTTAAATAAACGTCCAGCTCTAGACCATTCTCACCTTGTTCAGCCCTACACTCGGTAAACCCATCGAGCAGAGCGGTGTATGCGTATTCAAGTACTGTATCAAAATAAAGCATATCCGTAACACGCGCGTCTAATATAGGTTTCAGCTTGCGGAATCCGACGATTTCAAACATTCTGTCGAGGATGAAACGGTTTCGCGTAGGAACAAGAGCGTTATTATCAGAAGCATTCTTCCACATCAGCCGTATATCAATGCATGGCCGATCGTTATTTATACACAACGTACATACAACGGCGTATGAGGGTGCGTCACTAATCTGCTCTCTTCTTGTACCTACGTTAGCAGGTATTTTATAACGATCTTCACTCCACTTCTCAACTATCACGAAGATTCTATTCATCTCCTCGACACTTAAATAAACCCGTTTGTTTGTTTGTCTACATTCCGTTTCCAGTACATAGCTAACGGTACCGGATTTACGCCTGAACACGCGCAACGATTTCGTCACGGACACATCGTACGAGGCGTTGAGAATGCTGCTCAAAGGAAGTTCCATCGTATTCGAGGAGCGCGCGTCCACTCGGTTCAAGCTCTGAGATAACTATGAGCCGTGTGAGGCACGCAGGTAGGCAGGAACGGTTCGATGGGCGGCTGACTCGATGATACGTGAATGGGCTTGTTCGAACTCGTATGATCAGCGAGTCGCACCATAATCAACGTGTGCGGCGAATTGTTGTACATATTGGGTAGGTGTTTTTCCGGTACAAGAATTAATTTCGGTTTTATCACTACCAGACTACGCACCAGACAGTTTCCCTCAGGATAATTTTCACGAACTAGGCACATTTTATAATGTTTTACTAAACATCTTCACACTCCGGCGCACTGTTTGAGAGGAACATATGCTCATATTTTTCCTTTCTGCCCAGCAAACGATACTCGTCTCTAAAGTCTGCTAAAAACTCACGCAGGGCACTAGCCACAACCTCACTACGAGCCTCATCATGATATACATTAATATAGTGATAAAAATACTTAAGATTGTCCATGATGACGACATTTACATTTTCAACCGAAGTGTACGAGTTAACAATAGACACATCAATGATTATATTCAAGATATATATTTAAAAACACGTGATAAATAAGTTAACAATTGAAATTATGTTAACACAAGAAATAACAGAAAACACAAGAAAAAACAAATGCATAGATTTGGTGATCACAAACAACAGTAACCTAATACTTTAAAGAAAGCATTCTATTAAATACTTTTAGCCTATGTTCACGAATTAATACCGGTTTTAAAATAGATTCGAGACGAAGACCGTCTGGACTGATTTTATAGAAATTCAAGGATTCCAAGTTGATCACGAGAGAAGTTATGTAGTCATCTTCCATGCTGCAAAATCTCGTCGTTTGCCTGTCTGCTCAGAACACCGACAAGAGGTAAGATCGAATCCACATCAACACAAAATTTTAGTCGCTAAAATAACAGCCTGAGCATTGTTCATGTTCTAAATTATCTTTGATTCGTTTTGGTAAAATTGAGTAAACTGCAGCCTTTGTTTCCTGATCAGAAACTCTCCGTCTTTTTCTGGTATGGTGCAAGGTTTCGTTGCAACCATATTCACTGCTCGAGTCTACTTCACAGTCGTTGTCTTCTAATCTAGATTTACACTCTTCACTAATGCATTCAATGGGTGAATAATCATCTTGGTTGATATTATTGACACCACAATCGAGAGGGCTCACTGGGGTAACGGACACTTCAGGTAATGGTGCGGGCGCTTGAGGTGGGTCGGGGACAATCTCCTCAGGTTGCCCTTGTGGCGGGGAAAATATTGTGTGGAGGTAATTATGTGCTGCTTCTAAGTAAACAAAACGGGCTTTATGTAACACAGTGGCAACTAATAATGATTTATGCAAAGATGCACCAGCTCTTCTGGAACGTCTGGATGCAATTTTACCGAGCGATATATTTATCAACTTGTGTGCTTCAAACCCGTTTGGAACGTCAGATATCATGTTCACCACTTAGGAATTGGTCAAGGCACAGAGAGCTAACTAACAAGACTCCATCCTCTATTTCCAATCTTGTAATGAGTTAAAGTGAAAGTTTCGCCTGCCTTTATACAATATCGTTCTGACGTCGTTATCAAGCTCCACGCAGGGAATTTCCAGGTAGTAGCATGAATCACGTTGCTGTTCTTTCACCTGTGCACACACACACACACACACACACACAAAAAGAGAAAGTGAAACGCTAATTGAAACATGATTTATTTAATAAACGAAATATTCAAGCTATACAGGGTGTTTGAAAACTTTCTGTACAAATTGTAATGGGGGATAGGCAACACCAAGACAAACCCTTTTCGTCTATGAGTGTATGTCCGCTGACGTCACCATTCAGCGCGAGAGGGCGCCGCTGCAATTGGCTAAAAGGTGAAGTGGGCTAGACTCGCGCTTGCCGCGGGCATTCTTAAATCGGACGTAGTACGCGTAACATGGAGCGCTTCACGACTGCTGAGATGGCTGACATGCATATGGTGTATGGGGCTGCCAATGGAAACGGAAGAGCTGCTGTGAGGTTGTACCGACAGCGCTTCCCAAACAGACGTGTGCCAAACCACCAAACGTTTGCGCATTTGCATCGGCGACTGCGAGAAACTGGAACATTCCATGCAAACATGCATGACACTGGTCGGGAGAGAAACGTGCGCACTCCTGACATGGAAAAGAAATCCTACGGCGATTTGAGGACAATCCAAGCGCAAGCACGCTAGGTGTTGCACGTATCCTCGGTGTGAACCACGACCTGGTCTTGGAGTGTTGCACGAGCAGCAGTTACATCCGTTTCATCGTCAGAGAGTCCAGGCATTACAAACCCGTGTAGCATGTGGATTTGCGTGCGCCCACACGTGAGAATTGTGCATGTTAAACACACCCTCACGTGTGAAACAGGCCTCATCTGAGAACAGCACATAAGCCGGAAAATTAGGCTGCACCGCTGTCTGCTGCAGAAACCAGCGTGCGAATACCACACGATGAGGGTAATCCCGAGGTTGTAGTGCCTGGACTCTCTGACGATGAAACGGATGTAACTGCTGCTCGTGCAACACTCTCCAGACCAGGTCGTGGTTCACACCGAGGATACGTGCAACACCTCGCATGCTTGCGCTTGGATTGTCCTCAAATCGCCGTAGGACTTCTTCTTCCATGTCAGGAGTGCGCACGTTTCTCTCCCGACCAGTGTCATGCATGTTTGCATGGAATGTTCCAGTTTCTCGCAGTCGCCGATGCAAATGCGCAAACGTTTGGTGGTTTGGCACACGTCTGTTTGGGAAGCGCTGTCGGTACAACCTCACAGCAGCTCTTCCGTTTCCATTGGCAGCCCAATACACCATATGCATGTCAGCCATCTCAGCAGTCGAAAAGCGCTCCATGTTACGCTTACTACGTCCGATTTAAGAATGCCCGCGGCAAGCGCGAGTCTAGCCCACTTCACCTTTTAGCTAATTGCAGCGGCGCCCTCTCGCGCCGAATGGTGACGTCAGCTGACATACACTTATAGACGAAAAGGGTTTGTCTTGGTGTTGCCTATCCCCCATTACAATTTGTACAGAAAGTTTTCAAACACCCTGTATATATTTACAAACACGTGTAATAAATAAGTTAACAATAGACACATCAATGATTATATTCAAGACATATATATTTAAAAACATGTGTAAGAAATAAGTTAACAAATGAAATTATGTTAACACAGAAATTCAATTGTTAACTTATTTATCACGCGTGTTTGTAAATATATATATACACACCTTGAACATAATCTTTATGTGCCTATTGTTAACTTATTTATTACACGTGTTTGTAAATATATATAACTTGAATATTTCTTTTATTAAATAAATCATGTATCAATTAACGTTTCAATTTCTCCTTTTGTGTGTGTGTGTGTGTGTGTGTGTGTGTGTGTGTGTGTGTGTGTGTGTGTGTGCGTGTGTGTGTGTGTGTGTGCAGGTGAAAGAACAGCAACGTGATTCATGCTACTACCTGGAAATTCCCTGCGTGGAGCTTGATAACGACCTCAGAATGACATTGTATAAAGGCAGGCGAAACTTTCACTTTAACTCATTACAAGATTGGAAATAGAGGATGGAGTCGTGTTAGTTAGCTCTCTGTGCCTTGACCAATTCCTAAGTGGTGAACATGATATCTGACGTTCCAAACGGGTTTGAAGCACACAAGTTGATAAATATATCGCTCGGTAAAATTGCATCCAGACGTTCCAGAAGAGCTGGTGCATCTTTGCATAAATCATTATTAGTTGCCACTGTGTTACATAAAGCCCGTTTTGTTTACTTAGAAGCAGCACATAATTACCTCCACACAATATTTTCCCGCCACAAGGGCAACCTGAGGAGATTGTCCCCGACCCACCTCAAGCGCCCGCACCATTACCTGAAGTGTCCGTTACCCCAGTGAGCCCTCTCGATTGTGGTGTCAATAATATCAACCAAGATGATTATTCACCCATTGAATGCATTAGTGAAGAGTGTAAATCTAGATTAGAAGACAACGACTGTGAAGTAGACTCGAGCAGTGAATATGGTTGCAACGAAACCTTGCACCATACCAGAAAAAGACGGAGAGTTTCTGATCAGGAAACAAAGGCTGCAGTTTACTCAATTTTACCAAAACGAATCAAAGATAATTTAGAACATGAACAATGCTCAGGCTGTTATTTTAGCGACTAAAATTTTGTGTTGATGTGGATTCGATCTTACCTCTTGTCGGTGTTCTGAGCAGACAGGCAAATGACGAGATTTTGCAGCATGGAAGATGACTACATAACTTCTCTCGTGATCAACTTGGAATCCTTGAATTTCTATAAAATCAGTCCAGACGGTCTTCGTCTCGAATCTATTTTAAAACCGGTATTAATTCGTGAACATAGGCTAAAAGTATTTAATAGAATGCTTTCTTTAAAGTATTAGGTTACTGTTGTTTGTGATCACCAAATCTATGCATTTGTTTTTTCTTGTGTTTTCTGTTATTTCTTGTGTTAACATAATTTAAATTGTTAACTTATTTATCACGTGTTTTTAAATATATATGTCTTGAATATAATCATTGATGTGTCTATTGTTAACTCGTACACTTCGGTTGAAAATGTAAATGTCGTCATCATGGACAATCTTAAGTATTTTTATCACTATATTAATGTATATCATGATGAGGCTCGTAGTGAGGTTGTGGCTAGTGCCCTGCGTGAGTTTTAGCAGACTTTAGAGATGAGTATCGTTTGCTGGGCAGAAAGGAAAAATATGAGCATATGTTCATCTCAAACAGTGCGCCGGAGTGTGAAGATGTTTAGTAAAACATTATAAAATGTGCCTAGTTCGTGAAAATTATCCTGAGGGAAACTGTCTGGTGCGTAGTCTGGTAGTGATAAAACCGAAATTAATTCTTGTACCGGTAAAACACCTACCCAATATGTACAACAATTCGCCGCACACGTTGATTATGGTGCGACTCGCTGATCATACGAGTTCGAACAAGCCCATTCACGTATCATCGAGTCAGCCGCCCATCGAACCGCTCCTGCCTACCTGCGTGCCTCACACGGCTCATAGTTATCTCAGAGCTTGAACCGAGTGGACGCGCGCTCCTCGAATACGATGGAACTTCCTTTGAGCAGCATTCTCAACGCCTCGTACGATGTGTCCGTGACGAAATCGTTGCGCGTGTTCAGGCGTAAATCCGGTACCGTTAGCTATGTACTGGAAACGGAATGTAGACAAACAAACAAACGGGTTTATTTAAGTGTCGAGGAGATGAATAGAATCTTCGTGATAATTGAGAAGTGGATTGAAGATCGTTATAAAATACCTGCTAACGTAGGTACAAGAAGAGAGCAGATTAGTGACGCACCCTCATTAGGGTGTGACCGTTGCCCTCCAAAAATCAAAAAATTGTCCTACAATGCTGTTGAAAGTTTTATTGTTGTGTATTTATCTAGGAAACACCCCTGTAAATTTTCTTGGAGATCGGTGCATGTTTGAGCTAGCACCATCGTACCAGCAAGTATTGCTATTTCAGCTTATGAACTTCATAAATAAGTGTGAAAATAGCACATTTTATCAGATTTTCATTTCCGGGTCTGGAACGCTGACCCACAAATTTTCCACGTATTATTTTATTGCATTTAATTTTAATGATGCTCTTTTCTTTTCCCTTGACAGTGATTTGATGTGAATAGAGAATTTAATCATGGATACACGGCAAGATGATGAGTATGTCAGAATGTTATTGGGCCACGTACCCCGAGAAGAAGAAAAGGAAATAAAGGGCTGCAAACTGCCAACTAATAGGCAGGTCTTACTATGTCTGTTAGCAAACCTTCGGGATATGCATTGGGACCAGGCTTTATCTGCCACCATTGACAATGTGCTTTTGCATTACCAGAAGGCGAATGTCCCGACCATTACAGGCAGGAACAATATTGGCCGAGTGATTAAAACTTACTATGACAAAGACTACATGATGCTTATGAAAAAGAATGAGGATAGAAGACGGGCTGATGATCCTGGAATTATGAAGTTTAAATCAGAATTGAGCCTGACGATGAAATTTTATAAGAACACAGTGTTGAAAGACATGGCGGCTGCGAAAAAGGGGAAATCTCAGGCCGAACAAGATGCCATCGATACTGACATACTCTTTATGAAAAGCATGCTAAGTGACAGAGTAGCTACCTACTCTGGGGTAAACAAAGTACTCACAGAAAAGGTTCAGAAGCGACAGAAAAGGCAGATGCGAGAAGAGAAGCGACAAGAGAGAGAGCAATGTGATCATGCTGAGAATGTACAGGCTGTTATTGATTCACCTATTAGTTCTGATGAGGACGATGACATTGATGAGGCCAGCACTGCTGAACCAAAGAGAAAACATCGGAGAACAGTGAAGGAGGGAGTTTCAATTTTTGTGCCCCATGATATTCTGAAGTCGGCAGAACTTGTTTCATGCAGTGTTCGAAACAACATCTCGCCGACCCAGCTGAGTGCAATTGTGTACTCCCTTGTATCTGCATGTGGTGGAGATACATCAAAGCTGAGTCTAAATGCAAGGACGGCCCACCGATACCGAGCTTCCATCGTGTCAGAAATAAGTTTAAAAATCATGGATGAATGGCAACCATCAGACAAAGTACTGGTGCACTGGGGTGGTAAACTTATGGACACGCTGGATTCCAAAGGCACTGATGACCGCCTGCCCATTCTTGTGTCTGGTGTCAATGGCACAAAGCTTCTTGGAGTCCCACCTCTTCCGCATTTGACTCAAAAAGCTGGCCTGGTTCAAGGAGACTTGATATCAACAGCAACCAAACAACTTCTGGTCGATTGGGAGTGTGAACAGAATGTCGTTGGTATGGTTTTCGACACAACTTCATCCAATACAGGTAAACCTATTTCGAACATCAGCGTGAATTTATCACGACATTAATACCAAAATACAGTGAATGATTTAACAGAAATCTGCAAAAAGCACGTGCCTGAAATGGTGGCCTTAATCTACAATTACATTTTTTTTTCAGGAAAAAAACAGCTGCTTGCGTCTCCCTCCAAAAGGAATTAGAGCGTGCCGTATTCTGGTGCGCCTGTCGCAGGCATGTGGGCGAAGTCATCCTAGGTGTTTGCTGGGATTGCTTGAAAGTGGAGGGCTCTTCAAGTCCAAACATAATGGTTTTCCAGAGGTGAGTCATAAGCTTTACAAAATAACAAGGAATATTATTATCTAATGAACAAATTTAGTGGAATTTCTTTTATTAGACTTATAAGATATACTAACACCAAGCAAATGATCGATCATATCAATCTTAATACCCCTAAAACAATATTATAGATTAGTACGAAATACAATAATCCCAATAATTGCATTTCTAGGTTCAAGAACCATTTCTCTCAACTGGCGTACAATGAAAAAAAGAAATACTACTACCCCGCAATGCCTGGAGTGTTTGAGGAGCGCCAGCAGGAGATGGCTGACTTCTTCCGTGAATCTCTAGCCCAACCATTTACACGTGGCGACTACAAGGAGCTGGTAGAGCTTTGTCTGCTGCTTGTAACTAAAGGATCCGAGCCAGTGAACTTCACAATGGTCTACCCCGGCGCACTTCACAAAGCAAGGTGGATGGCTAAACTGCTCTATACCCTCAAGATTGTTCTTTTGTCAGGCCAGATCAAAGCAGTTTCCCAAAGCCGAGGTTGTGACTAAAAGTCAAATCAGCAAGTTAGAACGGTTTGCTGTGTTCACAGTCGCTGTTTATGTCCCATGGTGGATTGTTTGCCCCGTTCCAGCAAGTGCGCCACTGAATGACTTGAATTTGGTCGAAACCTTGGCTGAATTTGCCCCATATGACGCCACAATAGTTGACAAAGCACGCGTGGCACTCGGTAGACACACTTGGTACCTAACTGAGGAGTTGCCCCACTGGCTTTGTTCTCGTCCCAAGTACAAGAAAGGACAAAAGAGGAGATGAGGAAGGCCCTTCTTTGCCATGAAGGCATTGAAGTTACTAAGAGAGTGGGGCTCAATCATGGGGGCTATGGAAAGCCATATCTTCCCCCTGTCTCAGAAAGTGGCACTGCCCTGGTGGACCTAATTCGGCCTGACTCAAGCCGGTTCTTCACCATTTTAGGCATGCTCTATCAGTTTCTCCACAGTCCAGCCAGTGAATGGGCGGATCATGACGACTTCCTGAACATGAAACGGGTTGTGGACAAGCTTCAGGTCGTCAATGAGGCTGCAGAGCGTGGTGTAAAACTTTGCCATGACTTTTAATGTTGCCAGGGATGAGGAGCGCTTTCAAGAAGTCCTTCAAGTAGTTGAAAATGACAGACTCTGCGTTCCTAATCAGCGCAAACGATCATCTGTTTCCGAACAGAAATCATCGTTTCTTGCTCTAGAGAAATAATACCTTGTGAATATATGATAAAACCCCTTAATGTACCATGAGAGAATAAGAATGATTAACTTTTTTGTGTTAGTGATAACAGCTTTTAATTAAGACAGGCAAATGATGTGTTAATATCCCTTATGATGGTTGTGTAATCTCATATATAGGCGCGTATGCCGTATAAGCAAAATCGCTATTTTTCAAATTGCTGGTGCTCAGTCGAATATGCATGAATCTTCACAAAATTGCACGTGGGTATTTTTTATGTCAATATGCAACACCAAAATTTTGAACAGCATTGTAGGACAAAGTTGGAGCAACTGTCACACCCTAACCCTCATACGCCGTTGTATGTACGTTGTGTATAAATAACGATCGCCATGCATTGATATACGGCTGATGTGGAAGAATGCTTCTGATAATAACGCTCTTGTTCCTACGCGAAACCGTTTCATCCTCGACAGAATGTTTGAAATCGTCGGATTCCGCAAGCTGAAACCTATATTAGACGCTATATTAGATGCTTTATTTTGATACAGTACTTGAATACGCATACACCGCTCTTCTCGATGGGTTTACCGAGTGTAGGGCTGAAGAAGGTAAGAATGGTCTAGAGCTGGACGTTTATTTAAAAAGTTTAGGTTCTTTGAAGTATCATGAACTTTGGTAGAAAGCAATTGATCGGTACAAGGCTGAGCTCACCTACACCGTTCACCCTGAAGAACTATTTCTTTATATAACGAGCAGTTGTCGTAACGATTTAGAAGATTATTTCAATTGCCGCTATGTTGAGTGAAGACGAGTTCACGATTGAAAAGCTCGAGTCGGTAGAAATAAACCCTCGATTGGAAAAGCGTGTTTATAAACTTGTGTCTAATAATGTAGCTAACGATGAACTCTTTGTGCGTGCTTTTGATTGTATTCTAGACGTATTTAAAGATGACTTACCAACCGGTTGTAAAGTGGGAACAAAAATAGTACTGAACGATATGAAAGCCCTTCATATCGAGTACAGGTTTCCCTATACTTAAAGCGGTGAAATATTATTAAACCGCATATACTGCGTAATGCAGAGCAATAATGATGTAATTGTAAACTCGATTAAGTGCGAGTTTAGTATTTTGAAAAAAAAAGTGAAATGTATTTATATATTTAACATATTTGTGTGATATTTCTCCTGTACTGTTATATTGAAGGATATATGATTATATGCATATTCCTCGTTCATATTTCTATTATTATTGATCATTCAAATGTATATTTATTTCTATATATCTCCATAATTGTGTGTGCGTGTGTGTGTGTGTGTGTGTGTGTGTGTGTGTGTGTGTATTTTTTTGATTATATGCATATTCCTCGTTCATATTTCTATTATTATTGATCATTCAAATGTATATTTATTTTCTATATATTTATAATAAACAGAATGATGCAATGTTATTTTACTTAATTCTTTTGGTTAATTATATCATGTTACGCCTTCTAAACCTACTAGCGGAATTCTAAACCAACTTTTAAGAAAATAAATGGTACAATCTGGCAACTGTGTACCTGAACAATGGTATCTGGCAACTCTCCATAATAATGTATACAATTAAAACGGTATCTGGCAACTCCCCATAATAATGTATACAATAAAAAGTGGTATCTGGCAACTCAACCTGAACAAGCCATTTACGCCTTCTAAGCCAACTGGCCAATAATTCAAATGTTCCTGTTATGTTGAAATTATGATGTGGAAGAGTGAGCAACGACTCCCTGACGAGATGTATTTCTTCAACTGATCCACAGAACAGCTGTTCACATCTTCTGAAGACTGCATGTTCCACATTTTATAATAAAGAAATTATAAATATATCCATTCCTTTAATTATATTTTAAAAGAAAAGAGCATTCGGTTTCCACGTTAAACTGTGGGTCTAAGGTGGAGTGAAAACCTTATCCGTTGTTACAATTCGGGGAAGAGCTACTTGTTATTATTAACAGGGCCGGCCCTAGGGTTGCTGGCGCCCCTGGCAAGCTGAACTTCGGCGCCCTTACAAGTATAATTTTAAAATTTGTTCACAATGAGGAAAAACTACAAATGTAGGAATAAAGAGTTTATTACAATTAACGATATTCACTCAAAGTACAACTAAACATTCTCAAAATGGAACCATGTATGAAAATATAAGAGACAGTGTTGCCACTTTTGTCTGAGGTAAATCCACAAAAAAATGTAAAAATTCCACAAAGTGGCAACACTGATGAGATATCATAGGATGGCAGCGCTGCCAGGCGTATGTAATTTGTGCTCAACGCTCACCTACGCGGCCACATCAACCCATGTGACATGTCATCCCATGTCAGGCCTAACTGACCTTACCTTTACTGGTAGTCTCTAATGCTATTGGCTAATATAATGTTATAATACCTGAAAATTTTACTCCACATCAGTAAATTTTCACATTTGACTTTTATTTCATTTTATTTTATTTATTTATTTTTAGATTTTTCGCTTTGTATTTGGAAGATCCCAAACGCATGACGTGGCGCCCCTTAGCATTTGGCGTCCCGGGCAACTGCCCGAGTTGCCGGTACCTTGAGCCGGCCCTGATTATTACTAAAGAGAAAAATCGTGCATTAGCATGTTTTGCGGTCATACTACCCCCGGATCAAATGATCCTGTTATTTTAAATCCGGTTCAATAATCAAATGTTCCTGTTATGTTGAAATGTGGAAGAGTGAGCAACGACTCCCTGACGAGATGTATTTCTTGAACTGATCCACAGAAGAGCTAGTTGTCATTATTACTAAAGAGAAAAATCGTGCATTAACATGTTTTGCGGTCATACTACCCACGGATCAATAATCAAATGTTCATGTTATGTTGAAATTATGATGAGCAACGACTCCTGACGAGATATTTCTTGAACTGATCCACAGAACAGATGTTCACATCTTCTGAAGGCTGCACGCGCTACAGATCTTATAGACAATGCAGGTCCTGTATATGAGCTTTAATTATCTCGATGAAATAGTGAGCAATCATTCCCTGACGAGATGTATTTCTGAATCCACGTTAAACTGTGGGTCTAAGGCGGAGTGAAAAGCTTTCCAATTCGGCGAGAAAGAGTTAATTATTATTACTACTGTAATTTGTACCACCCTCTATATATATATCCATTCCTTTATTTATTTTAAAAGAATGAACAAAACTCTCTCTCTCTTTCTTTATATATATATATATATATATATATATATATATATATATAGAAAGAAAAGAGCATTCGGTTTCCACGTTAAACTGTGGGTCTAAGGCGGAGTGAAAAGATTTCCAATTCGGCGAGAAAGTTAATTATTATTACTACTGTAATTTGTACCACTTATATATATATATATATATCTATATATATATATATATATAACCATTCCTTTATTTATTTTAAAAGAATGAACAAAACTCTCTCTCTTTTTTCTATATATATATATATATATATATATATATATATATATATATTATATATATATATATAATTATTAGTACTTTCAGGTTTGCCCACCTCATGCACCTTATTTCTTTCGCTGATTATTATTTAATATAATTGTGTGTATATCTTTCAATAACAGAGATGTTATCTAAGAATATGAAACCATACAAATTACGCGTAAATAAAAATATAAAACATTTTCTTCGCTTTGAGAATGTGTTTCATTGTAGAAGTAATAACAACAGCAAAATTAAGAATTGGAGTGAAGCGAGGTTTATCCCGAGTAGACTGGAAGAAAGGTCAAATCGCGGTCATTTCAAAAAGGCCTCTAGGCAAACAGATGTGATTCGAGTCGGGAATCGTTTCCTCGTGTGTGTGTGTGTGTGTGTGCACGATTTGTTCATTCGTTTATTATATATACAAGCACAGATGGGGTGAGAAGTTTGGGGGGAATGAGGGAGGACGATCGTGTGTTTTGAATTGTCGTTTATTTTCATCTATATTCGTAAGGTTTCTTTTCTTTTAATTGTTTAGTGATTTTTAATGTTTTAATTCATTTTAAGGTGAAAATCCATTTATATATATATAAGGAATGACAAAATTAAATAGACACGGTTATTATGATTCTTTATATATATATATATATATATATATATATATATATATATTATATATATATATATATATATATATTAGTGATGTAGCGGATGTCATTTTTTTCACATCCGCGGATGCGGATGCGGATGAGGATGTTTGATTTCAACATCCGCGGATGCGGATGTCTACATTTTCGTTATTTTTTAGGATATATTCGAGATTTGTTGTGTTTAACGTATATAATAAGTTATTATATAGAGAGAGCTGTAGCTATAATGTAGTATAATTGATTAATTGTACAATAATTGCTGTACTTTTCTCTGAACATATAAAATAATATCAAGCATCTAACTAATATAGAAATCAATTAGTGAATTCGTCTGCAAATAAATTCGTTATATTTTGTTGAGTTTCAGCCACAATTAGAAACCATAATTGTGTTACCAGGATGCGGGACGTGAACCCAACTCAAATGCACCCCACCGACCTCTTTCCCCAACCTCCACCCTTATAGAAAGAGATCTTTAATTAGCTTGATAACTATTTATATTAAGTTTAAAGTTTTATTAGGCATATTTATAAATGAGTAATTAAAATAAAGTAAACTTAGATGTTCATCGTTTAATGTTCAAACTTAATTATAGGAAGGTTATGCTTAAGGAACATTAATTTTTCTGCCTTTTCTGCTGCCAGTCTTTTTCTCTTTTCATCATATATTAAGCCAGCACTGCTAATAATCTCTCGCTTGGTACGTTTGTTGGAGGACAGGCTAAATGTTTCCTTGCAAGTTTACTCAAGTATGGATAGATATTCTGCGTATTTTTCCACCAACTAATAAGATTGTCACATGCAGCCAGGCGTTTTTCTTGGTGATAGCTCTCGATCATTTTACTACATCTTTTGACATCGCGTAGGTCTCGTCATTGCTGCTTGACTCAAGAAACTGAGAGACAGATTCTGTGATAGATTTGCTTGTTGAAGGTGTTGGTTCTGTCACTGAAACTTTTTATTCTTTTGGTGGGTGGCGAAGCGACAGATTCAAGAGATGAAGCTCTTCAACTGCTTTGCCAAGTGATGATTTAACTCGTTCTAATGTACTAGGTGAAAATAACTTAGCTTTGTAACGTGGATCTAAGTAGGTTGCAAGAGAGTAACTTCATACAAGAACAGCCTCTCGTCTTGTCGCTTGCATCACTTTTACGCACAATGAACTAGTTCTATTAATATAGTAGAATTTGATAATTTCCGCTTATTAATTACATTTTATCTCAACGGTCCACATCCGTACGACATCCGCAGTCCAAAGTGCGGATGCGGGTGCGAGAAAATGTGCGGATGTTCCGCGGATGCGGATGTGACCTACATCAATATATTATATATATATAATATATATATATATATATACAAACACAGATGGGGTGAGAAGTTTGGGGGGAATGAGGGAGGACGATCGTGTTTTGAATTGTCGTTTATTTTCACCTATCTTCGTAAGGTTTCTTTTCTTTTAATTGTTTAGTGATTTTTTAATGTTTTAATTCACTTTAAGGTGAAAATCCATATATATATATATATATAATATATATATATATATATAATATATATATATATATATATATAAGGAATGACAAAAGTAAATAGACACGGTTATTATGATTCTTTATATATATATATATATATATATAATATATATATATAATATATATACAAACACAGATGGGGTGAGAAGTTTGGGGGGAATGAGGGAGGACGATCGTGTGTTTTGAATTGTCGTTTATTTTCACCTATCTTCGTAATGTTTCTTTTCTTTTAATTGTTTAGTGATTTTTTAATGTTTTAATTCACTTTAAGGTGAAAATCCATTTATATATAATATATATATATATATATATTATATATATATAAGGAATGACAAAATTAAGTAGACACGGTTATTATGATTCTTTATATATAGATATATATATATATACAAACACAGATGGGGTGAGAAGTTTGGGGGGAATGAGGGAGGACGATCGTGTGTTTTGAATTGTCGTTTATTTCGCCTATCTTCGTAAGGTTTCTTTCCCACTGTTATTCGTGACATCATATAAATATATTGTGGTATTTTGATTAATATATGGTTTAATTTAATAAATATTGCTATCTGGCAACTCAGTCTTCGATTAGAAAAATATAGAGCACAAACTGCCAACTCAGCCTTCTATTAAATACATGGCGCTATCTGGCAACTCAGGCGGATTAGAGGTCGATAAAAGAGCGAGAGGCTGACGACGGAGTCATACAAGCTCGGCTCCCAGCCGAGCAAGGACCTCTGGTCCTTTCTCTTTCTGGCCCTTTGGGAAAACCCCTGAGAGGCCTCTTAGGTTAGGTATACCCCTTTGGGGAAAATAGCTTGGGGGAGAACTCCGCCGCCAAGTTGCATGCCCTTGCAATCAGCAACAAAGGCCGATACTCTCTCTCTCTCTCTCTCTCTCTCCTCTCTCTCTCTCTCTCTCTCTCTCTCTCTCCTTCAGGTGTACCCCCCCCTTGGCTCCTTCTAAGCCAACTGGCTGATTAGGAGCCTATAAGACAACGCCTACTCGGCTGAAGTCTTAATATGCACTTGGCTCCTGCCAGGTGAACACCTCTCCTCCTTTCTCTCCTTTCTCTTGGGGGATAACGCCGCCTCCAAGTTTCCTTGTTGCACCTGCAGCATCCCCCACCCCCTTTGCAACTTTGGGGGGATTTTTTTGCAACACCCCACCCCCCTTCGCAACATTGCAACATTACGTAATAATTTGCAACATTCCTGCACTCTCCCCTTTTGCGGCTATACTACTGATGTGCTAGAGGAAATCTGAAAACAGATTTGGAATCAGTGGACAAAACTGGTCTAGAAAAGTATGTATACGTATATCTTTGATGAGAGAAAAAAGTTCGATTTTGTCGACCAGTTATTAATTATTTTATGGTTGTCATTAGATCGTGTGTCGTAGTCGGAGATAGGAAGAAAGAGTGTGGTAACGGAGAGCCGAGGTACGTATCGAAAGACAGCACCGTGGATTGTGTTTTAGAAGCAAGATTGGCTCCCACTTCGGTGAAATAAGCGTTGAAATATTTAAAATATTTATTTTGTCCGTTATCGGATCATTATTTACGAATAGCTTTTCCGGGGCAGAGGGTTTTCTTAGTTTTTTATTAATCGCTTTGTTAATGAGGTTCCAGTATTGTTTGTATTTTTCGAATTTATGTTTATAGTAATTAGCTTTTGCTTTGTGTACTAATAAATTAACTCCGTTTCTATAGTGAGTGCGGACTTCCTTTGGGATTAGACTTTCTTTCACACTATATAGAGTTTGTGTTTAATTGATGTCTTTGGACCTGGGGTCAACCATGGATTGTTGATTCGAACCGTATGAATATTTTTTTCAATGATGGGGAAGGATTTATTGAAATCATGCCAAAGGGATTCCTGAAACTTTTCAAATTTGGTGTTTATATAGAGTATCTGTATGCTGGTTGTCAATGAAGTGGAAATCTGTTTCGCCAAATTTCTTTTTGAATTTATTTAAGCGGATTATGCCTTGTTTTTCTGAATTTAATATTTGTGTACCTAGGGTGTTCGCCGTTGTTTTGATTGTTCTGTAAGTTGGGAGGTGGTCAATTATGTCTGCAAGGAGTATCCCTGCGTCCTGTATGTATTGTGGGTCAATATCTGACCATATGTGATCGATAAGAGAAGATTTGATGAGTTAGTATGAGGGCGTGTTGGCCTTGTACGTAGGTCTTATATCCTTCGTTGATCATTGTGTTCCATAACGATTTGGCTATGCAGTCTGTCCCTGTTTTCATTAAGTCTATATTAAAGTCCCCGAAGATGAAAGAGCGCGAGCTGTTTTGGGATTGACGTCTGATGTGATCCTATAAGGTATCAATGTAGTTATTTGCGCTACCATTAGGTGGTCTGTATATTACCAGTATATTGAGAGAAGTTTTGTCAAGGGTAAGATTTACCACACATGTTTCAATGAGGAGTTCTACTGTACAGAGTGGGTGAATTTTTGTGCATTTTATGGCATTTTTTATGTTAATAAGAATTCCTCCGTCCCTTCTTTCTGTGCGTTGAGTGTCAAAAAATGTATAGCCCTCTAAAGAAAAAAGATGTTTATACGGGTTCTGTATGGAGGTTTCCGTGAGTGTAATTACACGTAAATCTTTTTTAATTAAAGATAATGTATCTTTGAGGTCATCATAAAGTTTAACAAGGCTTCTATATTAAGGTTCAAAACTGACAAGTGATCATTATTCGGTTTTGTGTTGAGGTTCTTAAAAGATAGGTATTTTGAATCTTTATCAATGAAAGTGGTACCTATAAAATTGGTCGACGCAAGGGGACGGGCACGTGTTGGAATTTTAAGAATGTGCGATGGACAGTGGATTTGGGTGAATGAGTGCGTGTATAAAACAATAAAATCTGATCGAGAGAAAGGAAACACTTACACTTAATTAGTTTATGAATAAGATATAAGAGTAACAATTTAATGAGGATGAGGAAACTAAATTATAAGGGGAACTCATTGGCATCATGTATAGAATACAATTTGATCACTGAATTGTGAGTACAATTATCTCCAATTATGAATCAAAGGACAGTGGAAAATAAAGGATACCATGAAGCACTAAACTAGTACTACATAATCTAATCTGCACAATGCATGTTTTTAAGGATTTTATTTATTATATACAAGATGTCATCATTTCAGCGACGCATCATTTCTTCGACTGAATGCCAAAGACCACTGTGCTGAGAGACTGACTATGAAAATTAATTCTTTATATCGCATCTTTCGCACTAGAATTACTTAGATGAGGGAGCAATGATCCAGAGGCACATCCAGCTGGTTAGCACACCCGTTTAAGAATTTTCACGAAAGAGTACATCATGTATGTGATTTTCCCCTTTTTCGATTACATAAAAGAGATATGTAATTGATTACAAATGAGCATATTATGGTTGTAATCCAGATTACAATCATAATATGCTACAATGACCTCTTATTTATTGAACGGTTTACTGGACAGTATAATTCTATGAAAAACAAATTCCAGAGTGAATTATTTTTTACTCAACTTCATAATATGCACTTTTCAGTTGAAATTAAAATATATAATTAGTCTACGTAAATACTATTGGTCCAATGGCCTATTTATAATTTATAAGTTGTACAATTTGGTTCTTCTCGTGATTTTGATATCTGCTTGCAATAATTTCGTTCTGCTATTGGTGTTCTTGATACAATTATAATGTCATTAGGTAAGTATTGTAGATACAGTTTCCCTTTAGTAAAGAAGTTAATAAGGTGCTGGTTAAGTGTGCGGTCTACCTAGCTTCGAGCAGTCTACCACAATTAAGCTGCGACCAACCAACCTACCAAAAAGGCAACCGTGAAGGCTACGATAAACTTTAATATATCTTAGTTTATTTGGTGCTGGTTAAGTATGCGGTCTACCATCTGAGTTTTGACAGAATATAAACTAACGAAAATATCACGACTTAACCTAACCAATTATCAAGGGCGTACAGTTGATCTATTATTAATTATAACATTGTTTGTTTCTGGAATAGTATTTACTATTTACTAATAGATCAACTGTACGCCCTTGATAATTGGTTAGGTTAAGTCGTGATATTTTCGTTAGTTTTAACGAAAATATTCTGTCAAAATTGGGGGGGGGGGGGGGGGGAGATAACCTACAAGTACCACTGATTCTCTGCTCGCAACTCAACTAAACCGATGTATAAAATTAGTTTGTTTGAACTGAGCTACACTGCCGAAAATAAAGTTTAAATATTACTACGCCTACTCGAGTCATAACCATCAACTTAAAGTTTCGGAGCAAGTATAGTTTTCGCTCCCCTGTGGCGCCTAGTGTAGTTTACGTTCCCATACATTATCCGAGTGTAGTTTGTGTTCTCCAACTTTGTCCGCGTATACCTAATTAAATAAAACGTTAAAACTAACGAAAATATTACAACCTAACCAATCGTCAGTATATATATATATATATATATATATATATATAATGCAAACCCACAAGGAAAAAAGGATCACCTGAAGCTCAGGGCCCCCAGCCCTCTTTAGTTAGCATTATAAGGCTAACTAACGAAAATACCACGCCCTAACCTAACCAATCGTTAGGAAATCCCCTCTCACCGGTATTAGCTAACTTATATATGGAATTTTTGGAAAGCAGAATTTTGTCTACTATTGTTAATTTTAACTTTGTTTGGTAGCGGTATATAAATGATATTTTATGCCTTTGGCCTAATAATTTGGATGTTGACTCATTTCTTGGTAGGCTCAACAATTTAACCCCGTCTATTAAGTTCACGGTTGAAAATGATGGAAGCTTATCTTTTCTGGATCTAAAAATTCGGATATGCTTTAATCAGTTCAAATTTGAAGTTTATCGTAAGCCTACTAATAATAACTCTTCTGTGCATTTTCATTCTAACCCATCATCCTTCGATTAAATCTTCTATTTTCTCTGCTGTTTCTTAGAGCATTGAGAGTTGTCAATCCTGAATTTTTAGATTCCGAGTTATGCAATATCCTGAATATTGGTACTAAATTATGTTATCCTATTTCACTTTTAGATAACTGCCTTAGGAAAGTCGAGAATAGGTATTATAGTATTGTAACAGTAAAGGAATTTTAGCATAAAAATATCCTTAGCCTACTTTACCATGTAAATTTTCAATATCTTCCGACTTTACTTAAAGCAATTGGTATCAGCGTAATCTTTAAGTACAGGGTGTTTATAAAGTCCTTATCTATTTCAGTGAAAACGTAGCAAAAAGGGTAAAATTCAATAACAATATAATAGAAGGCATACATTTAATGAATACTTAAGCATATGATTCTACATGAGCACCATCAGTATCTCTACAGAGTTTGAATCTGTCAGCAGCATTGCGGAACACATTTTGGAGCATGACCTGGGTTATTTTTGTAACCGCTGTTACGATACGAGCACGTAAATGTCTCAGCTTCATTCAGATGGCATTTTAAACACCGTCGTCTTTTAAGAAGATGGGGAACCTTGTCATTACGCAAAAATTGTTCGGGAGTACCTAAATGAATGATTTCCAAATCGGTGGATCGGACTGGGAGGCAACTGGCCTTGGGTGGCTGGATCTCCTGACCTAACGCCCTTGGATTTCTTTGCATGGGGCTTTATCAAATCAAACGTCTATCAAACGAGGGTTACAGATCTGCAAGATTTACGTGCTCGTATCGTAACAGCAGTTACAAAAATAACCCATGTCATGCTCCAAAATGTGTTCCGCAATGCTGCTGACACATTCGAACTCTGTAGAAATACTGATGGTGCTCATGTAGAATCACATACTTAAATATTCATTAAATGTATGCCTGAAAAGAATAGCCTGGATAATAGCTGGATAATAGCCTGGATAATATGGTTGGTTGTGTGTATTCGATCGGATGTACACAATGTGACTCAGTATATATAGGTCAAACGGGTAAAACGTTAGATATTAAGGTAAAACAGCAAAAATATGCGTGTAGAACAGCAAATACTTCTAATGCATTGTTTAACCATATGTATAGATGTAATCATAGTATGAAGTGGGACAGTTCTAAAGCGCTCGTTAAAAACAGATATAATTGAAAGGAATATTCTAGAATGTGCATTTATCCATTTTAAAAATAACTTCAATAACAGTGCGTGAATGTATAAAATTGACAATATCTTGTTAATCATGTGCTAATCGTTTTGTTTTTCTGTCCCGTGATATATATTTTTGTCATCTCGCCTTCTCCCTTCATTCCCTGACGAGGTGTACTTCTGAATACACGAAAGTCCTTGGAATCATTTTTCTTTTTCCTTGTGGGTTTGCATCATTCATTCATTTCACGTGTTTAATTGTGAAATTCATCCCGTATATATATATATATATATATATATATATATATTATATATATATATAACATAAATTTAGTGGTGGACCGGATGTCAGTTTTTCAACATCTGCGGATGCGGATATTTAGTTAATCTATCAATATAATATAGAATTATGAATATATGACATAATTTTTTGAATTTCGTGATATTACTATTATGGCAGGCAATGCATAAGAATTAAAATTAATATTAATGTTTTCATTATGATAAAAATAATAACTTTCTCAGGAGTTTCAGCCACAGAAAATTCAATGAAACAAGTTTCATTCAATTTTCTGTGTTACCAGGTATTTATATTTTCAGGTTTATATATTTGTTTGTTCATAAATAATTAATACTTTACATGAAATGTGCATGACTGGGCCTTATAAGCTACTTTATAAGCTAATTTAAGTGTAAATTGCATAATTTATTAGAGGTAATATCTGCATAACATCCGTAATATTTTCGTTAGTTTTAACGTTTTATTTGATGGATTCATTTAAAAAATGTCTCCTAACGATCCTAGTGTAGTTTGTGTCCCCTTTTGCGTCAGGGGGACGTAAACTACACTTGCTCCAAAGTTCCTGTCATGAACATCAATCGGCATGAAATATGTATATACTTTATCTCAGCTGAACACAGTATCTACTTAAGATAGGCTCAGCAGTAGGCTGCGGTTATCGAGTCATTTGTCGGATGTTTACTTAGAAAGCCAAACTGTTGTTTGTGTATGATTTTGTATTTGAATATGAAATTTATTATTTGATTATATATTACTTACTTTCTCGTATAGTTTACTGACGTTTGGGGGGAATGGGTCTGTAATAGGTCAGAAATAGGTCTGTAGTTTGAGGGGAAAATTTATCACCCAATTTATAGATAGGGCATACTATAGTCATTTTTAGGCCATCTGGGAAGACACCATTTTTAATGGATAGATTTATGAGCTTCGAAAGAGTGGGCGCGATTAAGTTTGCGTACTCTGTAAATTCTATTTGGGATTGTGTCTAACGTACAACTTTTAATTATTTTATGGTTGTCATTAGATCGTGTGTCGTAGTCGGGGATAGAAAGAAAGAGTGCGGCCTGACGAGGCCTCAATGAAGCAACATTATACCGTGGCAGTTCTATAGAAGCCTATTTCGAGCTGCCTTATGAGTCGTATATCGTATTATCTAAGTAGATGCAGGCAGGTATCCAGTTTTAGTGGATAATTTTACATTTCAATTCGCATAGTTGCATAATTATTAACTTCAAGGAAAATTCTATTCGCTTCACTGAAGCAGCTAATCCTTCCAGCAAATAAATAAACTATATATACTATAGGCTATATATAGGAAAGAGGAATTTTTTTCGAGAGGCAAAAGCGACCAATACTTCGCAAAAGAAAGAGAGTAGTTGCGAAGTTAAATAACTGCATATACAGTACAGCAATACTAGAAAAACAGGAGAGTATCGATAGGGAAATACAAGCCCTAATTAAAGGCTATACAGAGAGGGAAGAGGTAGAAGTAACAAAGGAAAACTCAAAATACTTCTATAGCCACACGAAAAGGAAAACAAGAACGCGCGCCACTATCGGGCCCTTAAGGAAAGGAAATAATAAACTAACCGACGATTTAAAAGAAATATCTGAAAAATTGAGTGCCCAGTACGAATCAGTTTTCAGTATCCTAAAAAGTGACAAAGTGAGACCTGACAAAATATGCATTCTTTGAAGAGAAATTACAAGGAGAGTGTATAACAGATTTTGATTTTACTCCAGAAGATAGAGCGCGAGCGAGAGGACAAATGAATCACATTCAACTGCAGGTCCGGACAAATGGAACACCTTATTGATTAAAAACTGTAAAATTAAAATAGCTACATCCCTATACTGGGTATGGAGAAGATCCCTGGACACGGAGGTAATACTGAGTATCCTGAAAAGAGCGAACATTGTCGCTATATATAAAGGAGGGGATAAATCTCAAGCAAAGAACTTCGACCAATGCCACTGACGTCCCATCTTACCAAAATATCTGAAAGAATAGTTAGAGAGAAAATCTATGACTTCTTGGAGACACTGGGAAGATTCAATGAGAACCAGCACGGATTCCGGTCAAGATCATGCCTATCACAACTAAAAGACAATATAACAATATCATAGACACACTTGAAAACAATGAAAGCTACGACACGGATTTTGCTAAGCGTTCGACAAATGTGATCGGGGTATAATAACATATAAAATGAAACATATGGGAATAGCCTGCAAAGTGGGAAAATGGATCTACAATTTCCTCAGAGAACGTTTGTAGGTCATAAAAATCCAAAGTATATAATCATCATCAGAATCGGAAGTACGCAGCTCATTACCACAAGGAAAAGTACTGGCATCTCTCCTATTCATGATCATGCTAACATAGACAATGAAGTAACCAACAACACCATAGTAACATCTTTTGCAGACGATACAAAAATCAGTAATGCAGAAGAGGCGGAAGCCCAACAAAGGGACACGAACAGAATATACAAATGGTCAGAAGACAAAAACATGAAATTTAACACCGAGAAATTTCAGCTCTTGAGATACTGTATAGGGGAAATGAGGAGCTAAAACAGAAAGCATATTATGCCCCAGATAGGAAATTCAGAGAAGCAAGAAAGCAATAGATTTAGATTCGAAGGTGATATGACGGAGGGAACCTTCGGCTTTTCTTGGGATCCGAACCATTATCCTACTTTTAGAAAGAACAAGTGAGGCGCCTTGAACGATGAAATTTAAATCCGAGAGGAGATTCGAATCTAGATTAACAGCCCTTTACCTTTAGGTTACCCTTGTGGGTTCCTGCAGAGGATCTCATCTCTGATCGATATACGTCCTTACTCACTTGTATTAAATTTTCAGGGCTGAAAGAGGCACTCTGATTTGACAGTTTTTTTAATTCGATTTGATCACATTTCGGTTGAGTTTTGAAGTGAAAATGACACATTTCTGAAAATTATTTTCTGGTTTGAAAAATTTATTACTTGATTTCAGAACGTCTTTTAATAAGAAAGATACGTGTCGCCTTCTGATGCTAACTGTGCACATTTTAATACAGTCGGTTAAAAAAATTCTGTCATTGAACTTCGTTTCTTACCGATATGTTTATTAGTAAAAATAATGGGATTTTACGACAGTACTTCTTGAACCAATTGTAAGTGATACAAACCAATTTAATACATAAATTAACCTGGCCTAACTTGACTATGCTAAACAGGGTTTTGATGCTAACCCAACAGTACAACTATTTAATAATTTATGTCATTATGTTTATGTTAATAGCCTATATTAACTGCATGTACAGTGATCCTAATGATCGCAGAGAAATACAAAAATCTCTCTCTCTTTCGATCCCGTTACTCCTCATTTTGAACTTGAATCATTTACATTTATAATGGAAAGATGGTTGTTTAATCCCCTTCGCAACATCTAAGGTCATTTAACGGAGAGGGTTCACAGCTTTACGTAGGATCTGAACTACGAGTCTCTACATTATGTGGACTGTCTCCATCCAACTACTTATCGGACCCATTGTCGCTTAACTTCACTGATCGACGGGAAGCGGTGATACGATATTGGTCACGACGTAGTCCTTACATTCACAATAGCAGCTATGAAGAGTCGTCAACTATTTTATTATTAAACTCTATGGTCAACTAATTGAATTCCAACAATTATAAACTAACTTCATTTGTATTATGTTTACAAAACATTAAATTAATTCTTGATATATTCTTGATATATTCTTAATATAATCTCCGCTTCTTAATGGTTGATCCATAGTTTGATGAAGAGGGAACCGGATCACTGATCTTCTCCCTTTGATCCTGAAGCTCCTGTTATTTCAATGTTCATTACTTTTTATCTACAGGATGATCCCTTCTCTCCTGAGTGAAGTGGACTGGTTTGAAGAGAGTATAAGTGGAAGATCCAAAATTAAGAATAAAAACGAACTATTTAAAGAAAGTCTTCTGTAGGACATTGAGTCTCTTATTTTAGAACTTCCTATGACTGAATTAAGAGCCCATTTAAAATGCCCTTAAACTCTGAGATACTCGAGTTTCGGTAGATAATTAAAGGTCGGAGGATCTTTACATTCGCTACATAGAATTTACTACCTCTACTTCCAAGCTTTCATACGTCAATGATGCCAGGTGTGCTAACAGAAAAATCAAACATCAGTTGATTCGTGGTCCTCTTATCGTTTCCTGATACGCAAGGTCTGATAATCCTCTGTACCAGGCAGTGAACAAAGAGTTAAAACACATGAGCTCGTAATTCCATAAAAAAGGGCAACAACCAATTAGAATTTGTAATGGAGTTCAAAATACTTAAAGTAGCAGCAGTTCAATTAATCCTACACTGGAACAGTGACTCATGAGGTAGTCTTGATAAGTCATCTTCATTTTATATATATATATATTTTACAGGGAATCTGTATAACTAGGGATTTCATGAAACCCCTAGAATGTTCAGGGATTTCACGTAAGGTTAAGTCGTGATATTTTCGTTAAACCTACGGGAAAATTATTGAATGCCCGGTTAGGTCAACTGTACGCCCTTGACGATTGGTTAAGTCGTGATATTTTCGTTAAAACTAACGTCAAGGTCGTACAGTTAACCTAACCGGGCATTCAATTAGTTAAAAGTGGATTTAATAAGCCGTTTGATCCGTATATTTCGGGTTCTTCCCGACAGCCTTAGGTGGAACTAGTTTTAGCGGATGACCTTCGTGGCTTCTAGTTTTGACTAGTAAAACTCGGTTTTGACGGATTTCGGGTTGACATTTCATCCAATACATGGCGCCACTCACTTCGATTAAATTATTTTCAAGGAATCAGTTCCACGAAAAGCATAGAAGTTTGATGAAAATATTGTCATCACCTGACCGTTTCAAGGAAGGAATTTCCCACATCTTGATGGAAATTCTAGTCTCAATGTACAGCGGGTGCAGTTAAATTGCAATTTGGCTAATTGTCCTAGAATAACTTTCCTGGAAGACTGGATCGCATTATTCAAAAATCAACCAAGCAAATCGCTTTAAAACCGCTCCAGAAAAATGGGCAACCACTCAATAGTAACACAGAATTATTGTAAGCACATCCATCGTACAATGAACGGTTCAAGAACGTGAGCTGCAAGGAAAAGTTGCTGTCAGAAGGCCGAAGTTGGTAATGTAAATAAGAAAAAAGAGGTTTGGTTTTGTAAAAGACAAAAAATTGGCGTGATAAAATGAAGAATGTTCTGTGGGGTGATGGGATAAACACTGAACATTTTGGGAGTAAATGGTGTAGGTTTGTGAGATGTAGTCATGAAAAGCCTCAATCTATAACTATATCAGTAAGACTGTGTAACATGGTGGTGCTTTTGTTATGAGGTGAGGTTGCTTCACTTCAGTTGGATTGCGTTCGTAATCTCATAAAAATCGATGGGAATATGAATAAAACACGCTACCACAGAATTTTGGTTTAACATACATTGCCCGGTTGGAGTTCATCAAATTTAGAGAAGATTCATCTTCAAACAATACAATGGCCCCAGAACATACTATAACACTAAATAAGACTTAATTCAAAGGGCAGGAGTAGTTTGGGAGGATTCAAGTGCTGACGTTCTCACCACAAAGTTATGATCTAAACTCCAATGAGCATTTGTGGAAACACCTAAAAAAAGTCTCAAAAGTAAAGCCAACAAGCGTGCAAGATCTCTGACGTACTGACCATTCAGAATGACGAGCAATTTCTACGGAAAAGATACAGGCTCTGGTTAATTCGATACCTCCGAGACACGAAACCATCATCCGCGTTCGAGGTCACACTAAATATAGAATATTGGCCGATATTTGGAAATTATTAGTCATTTGGTGTTATCTATTTTTTCCCCGTCTCTTCTCCTCTTTTTTTTTTTTTTTAATCTCAGTTGTGTGTATTAAGCAGTGATTTTTGTTTGCCTTTTTCTTTAGAATTATATATATATATATATATTTTTTTTTTTTTATTGGGGTTGTTTAACCTCCTTCGCAACATCTAAGGTCATATGACGAAGGGGATTACAGCTTTACGTGGGATCTGAACCACGGGTCGCTACATAATCTGGGCGCGGAGGACGGTCTCCCATCCAACTACTACCCAGATCCAATGTCGCTTAACTTCGCTGATCTCCAGGAAGCGGTGTTACGACACTGGCCACGACGTAGCCCATATATATATATATATATGACGTAAAGAACGACGCTTGTATAGGAGATATTCCGCGCAAGATGAGAGAGAACGAAACAAATGAAAAAATGAGGTAACCACCTGGGAATCGAACCCGGGATCTTCCGATTGCCGGTCAGATATGACAACCATCATATCTGACCGGCAATCGGAAGATCCCGGGTTCGATTCCCGGGCGGTTACCTCATTTTTTCATTTGTTTCGTTCTCTCTCTCTCATCTTGCGCGGAATATCTCCTATACAAGCGTCGTTCTTTACGTTAATTATACTGCGTGTTTGTAGTTAAATGTATATATATAATATATACAGTAAAATCACATAATAACACGTGATCTTATTAATAAGCAAACAACCACAGGGAAAAGGAAAAAGAAACACGAAATCCGAGCGCTTTCGTGATATATTCACATCTTCAGGGACAAGAAAGAAGATGTGAATATATCATGAAAGCGTTCGGATTTCATGTTTCCTTTTCCCCATGGTTGTTTGCTTACACACATATATATATATATATATATATATATATATTATATATATATATATACTGTTTCGTTTTCTTTCAATCAAAACGAAAAAATTCTGACTTCACAAAAACTTTCGATATTTCCCGATATTTCATTTTTGTGGTCCGAATTCTTAAGTTTTTGTTTTTTTTGTATTTCGCTGTCAGTTCATTACCTTTTTTGCACAGTCCTCTTGAGAATGGTCTTTGGTAATTGCCTATATTTCGTTTTATTTTCGCTTTCTGCAATATTGCAATATGCCATATATATATATATATATATATATAAGCAAAGAACCACAGGGAAAAGGAAAAGGAAACACTGGTTCTTTGCTTATTAAAAAGATCACGTGTTGCTCTGTGATTTTATTGCATATATATATATATATATATATATAACAGTAATAAATGATCTCTAAATGGCGCAATAGCCAAAGTCGAACTTAAGTTAAATTTGGTGTGAAGGAGGAGCAAGTGCGCAACACGGAGAATGAACTTGACACATTGACTTAACTGCTGTTGTAAGAGCAGCGCCACTGTGACCCAGTTTTCCATCAATGTGAGCGACCGGCAGCCAAGCCCTGAATCAGCTGTAAGCTTTAAGGCAGCACCTTCACAAGAGGAGATTCGAGATGGGTTTCGCCCATAGAGGAAACTCAATGAGATGGAAAACTCCGCCCCGTTTAATAGACTTTATATATAGGTACATGTTCGCTTTGGTTTCAGCTAAAATGAACATATTATCATTAAACAATAATCTATTCGGGTAGCGCATTGATAAATATATATGGCGTGAATTTGTTTTTATGCTTCAATGACTGAATGGACGATTTTATATATATATATTATTATATATCACAAAAAACACTTCTCTATTTCAAATAATGGATCATTATATTTCTAAACGAAAGGAGATTATAAGTACTTTACTGGCATTTACTATTTATTTCATATAAACGAACAAAACAGGAAAAGAAAACGTTTTGGTATAAAAAAGAGACCGTGTGAGAAACCCGTTGCCATAGAAACGAAAGTTTGTCTTTGTAACAATTTTCATTCGAGGTAAGTGTCTGAAACGTCTTCACCTCTGTGTAATTTACAAGCTCGCTATTGTCTTCTTCTTCTTCTTCTTTCATCATCATCATCTTTTTCTTTTTCTTCTTCTTCTTCTTCTTATATCCGCGAAACACAATCGAAGAAAGATGTTTGCCCAAATTTAGACTTTGAATTAATGGTAATTGGATTCTCTAACTTTCTAATTAGGAAAGTATAATTTACTGTTATTTTTTAAAGACTCCTTTCACTCGGCTACACATGTTATAAGCCGAGCAATCTCTTTGTTTACTTACGGTTTTTTTAAAACCCTTTATATGAAGCGATTTCAGGGAAATACCTTTATTTATGTTTTCAATGTGTATTTCGTTATTTTATGTCAAAACCCAGACTAATATATATATATATATATATATATATATATATATATATATATACAGGGTGTTTCACAACCGGTCTGCCGTACTTTCGGGGGTGATATCGAGTAAAAAAGTTAATACAACATAGGTGCTATTTCCAACCGTTACGGAGCTACGGACGTTTTAAAATGTGCAAACAACAAATCCCTACTTGTGTGTAATTCGATAAATAGCAGCACTGGTGGTAGTTTCGGTTAACGAAGTTACCAATACTAATCCTCAGTTTTTTCTTTCAGTTGGTTCTGATCTGTGGTACGAGACACTGTGTTGCGCTAAGGTGAACAATCAAAATGAATCAACAGTTCACACCGCTGAATACGCTGATAATCCATTTCATTTATGGATTCTGTGATGGTAACAGCAGAGCGGCAGTTGAGGAATATCGAAGACGTTTCCCGAACCGCCGAATACCGAACAGGCAAATGTCTAGTGACACACCAGAGATTAAGGGTAACAGGGACAACTGTTCCACGTATGGAGGAGCGCATACTGGACCTAGTACAACGTAGCCCAACTACCAGTGTTCAAAGGATTTCTAGAGGAATTGGTGAATCCACATGGCGTGTATGGCGAACCATATATGATGAGGGTTTGTATCCCTATCATTTGCAACGTGTGCAAGCTTTTCAACCGGATGATTACGATAAACGTGTTCAATTTTGCCAGTGGATGGTTATGCATCGCCAAATTTTTAATCGCATACTGTTTAGTGATGAAGCACAATTCATTCGGGATGCAATTAACAAGAGACGAAATTCCCGCTTGTGGTCCGCCGATAATCCCCACGGTATCGTTGAAGGAAACTTTCAATATCGATTCTCAGTGAATGTTTGGTGCAGCGTAATTAGAGATCAGCTGATGGACCGTTCGTTTTGGAACAACGATTAACTGCTGATATTTATCTGAACTCCCTGACGAACGAATTGCCGCTTTTGATGGAGGGCATGCCCTTGGAGACAAGGCGCAGGATGTTCTTTCAGCACGATGGGGCGCCACCACATTTTGGTCGTCATGTTACGGATTACATGAATCAGCAGTACGGGAATCGTTGGATTGGTCGTGCTGGTCCAATATCGCGGACCCCGAGATCTCCGGACCTAACCCCGTTAGATTTCTTTTTATGGGGCCTTATGAAAGAGATGGTCTACAAGACCAAAGTACAAACGAGAGAGGAACTCTTGCGTCGGATTATGGATACCGCTGCTTACATACGAGAACACCCCAAAATAATTCAATGGGCAGTGGACTCTTGTTTGGAACGAGCAAGGCTGTGTATTGAAAACCGAGGCGGACAGTTTGAACATTTTCAGGTGTATCTCATAAAATGTAGTAATAAATACATCAGATTAATACTCTCGTTTATTTTTTTCAGTGCACATGAAAACGTTTTAGTCCGTAGCTCTGCAACCGTTAGAAATAACACCCATGTTGTATTAACTTTTTTACGCGATATCACCCGCCAAATCATCCCCCAAAGTATGGCAGACCAGTTGTGAAACACCCTGTATATATATATATATATATATATATATATATATATATGTAAAGAACGACGCTTGTATAGAAGAACGTTCCGCACAAGATGAGGAGGGAGAACGAACAAATGAAAAATGAGGTAACCACCCGGGAATCGAACCCGGGATCTTCCGATTGCCGGTCAGATATGCTAACCACTACACCATGGGCCTCGATTAATCAGAAGTTGTAATTCTCCTACATACGAGCAGAAACCAATGCCCTGAGGGGGCACCTCCCGCATGCCGCACATATATATATATATATATATATATATATATATATATATATATATATATATATATATGGGATGAATTTCACAACTGACCACGTAAAAATAAAAAGTGATGCACACCCAAAGGAAAAAATAAAAAAATAAATGATTCCAAGGTCTGTATATCCCAATACAGTAAATAATATATAAAAATTTATAATAAAAAAAAATCGGAAAACCCATGAAAGTCTATTTTTAACTTTCAGTTGGACGTTAATTCTATCAAGTGAAAAAATATTTCAGATTTTTAGAGATATTTTGGCTCATTCAAGTATTTTATTGATTTATCACGCAGCATTCACGAAGATTATGAAGAAAAATGTATGAATTATATTATCTATGTATCTGTCTGTCTGTCTGTCTACCTCTTTTCGTAGAGACATACGTACACGTATATATGTACATATGTATAATGTTTAATACGTCATTAAAAATACATTTTTCAAGGTCGTTTTTTATAAAGCTATTCAGTGAAGTAGTATAGGACAAAAAGCAGTTCCGAGACAGATTAGGGTATTGTTTTGCTCTGAAAATGAACAAAAGGGCATAGAAAACTTTATTTAAAATGTGAAAAAAAGAGATTAACTACATATGAGAGAGAGAGAGAGAGAGAGTGAGTTTAAATGCCCAAGTTGGTCTAACATTTGTGTAAATTTTCGTCCGTAACCATTTTTTACCTAATAGGTAAAATAGGTTATATATTTTATATATATATATATTTTTTTTCAAACATTTAATCACTCGTTTGTGCTAAAGTTCTGGAAGAAAATTTAGAGAAAGCGTTTTTTTACCTTATACAATGATTATTTTTTCGAATTTCACCCGTGTTAGAATTTTAATGAAAAAAATTCTGTCAAATAAGTCATCTTTTATGCTTCCTCAGACTTTACACAGTCTCTGATTTGTTTTAGGTTAGATTAGATTACACTCGGTTAAGTTAGGTTAACCTAACCTAACTTCCAAAAAGTAAGTCATACAAGAAAAACCTACTTATCTACAAAGTTCGACCTTACGTATGAGTTAAAAACGTGCCTCACTATTGGCGCTAGTTGGGGGACTTAGTTATATATATATATATATATATATATATATATATATAAATGAGTGTATGACCGCATATATGTTCAGTGAAACTGTAAAACACATATTTCATTGTAGGTGTACTGTAAATACCTACATGGATTTTTACTGTAAAGTTAGTTAAATAACTGTACAGAACATAAGCTTATTCGAGAAATGCAACTCGTGCAGAGATTAAGGCGTTACCATTAAAAATTCTGTTATACCTATAAAGGCAATTGAGGATTTTGGACCGACGCTTCATCAACAATATTAGGAAGGAAAAACTGTAGCTGGAAATCTGCCAAAACTTGAAGTTACATTGTTTGTTTCCTCTCAAAGAATACTTTATATGTTGAGAACGCTGAAAATGGGAACACCAGCATTAATGGAAACGGCAAAAGGTAAACTAAAGTAACTGCGTTGCCAGTGAGTTTAAGTTAATCTGTTTTATTTAATATAAAGTTTTTGCCAGCCAGATTCCCTTTTCATTGTGTGTGTGTGTGTGTGGTGTGTGTGAATCTTTTCTTTCGTTTTCTCTCCACTTTCTGTTTTTTCACGTTTATGTTTCACAAAATATTTTAAAATGTATATTTATTTTTTTTGATCCTGTAGATAAGTACTTTATGCTACTTTGATATTAATATTTCACTTAAATTTATGCAGAAATAAACTATCTTGTTTCAAGATATGAATAACAAATTAAAATCATATTTTGAAGAAAAAATTCTGAACTTACGAACACACACACACACACACACGTATATATGTGCGCACAGACCTAATGTGCGTGGAACAAGAAACCCTTCTGGGATATTAAATAGGTAAGTAATAGTAAATTGCAAATACAAAAGTTTTTCTTTTTCATGATGGAAGCCCAACGCGGGCAACGGGTCACTAGCAAAGAGGCCCCAAAATATAACTTCCTTCACCAGTTATCTGCTATGGAAATAGAACCCAGCTTTGGGACAGGGTCAAGCGCTTAAAGCTAACCTACACAGCTACATTTAGAACCTCGATATACGAAAAAAACTCTTTGCATCGAATTGAATTCACATTAAAGAAAAAGGGGCAACTATTGTATTTTTAGCCAAAATCTCCAACTGAAACCTCAATCGACAACTTTGAGCGATTACTTTCGAGGCACTTGACACGCCTGTTTAATGTGATACAACTCAGAATGGTCCCCTGAGATAACTTTTATGTAATACACAGACCGAATGTGCATGGAACAAGGAACCCTTCTAGGATATTAAATCTACTATAGCCATTTACCATTACTTATTCGGACTATAGTGGATTTAATATCGTGGAAGGGTTTCTTGTTCGATACACATTAGGTCTGTGTATTACATAAAAGTTATCTGATATATATATATATATATATATATATATATATATATATATATGCAGTAAAATCACAGAATAACACGTGATCTTATTAATAAGCAAACAACCACAAAAAAACACGAAATCCGAGCGCTTTCGTGATATATTCACATCTTCAGGGACAAGAAAAGAAAGAAATATTTCTTTCTTGTCCCTGAAGATGTGAATATATCACGAAAGCGCTCGGATTTCGTGTTTCTTTTTCCTTTTTCCCTGTGGTTGTTTGCTTATATATATATATATATATATACAGGGCGTCCCAAAAAAATGTATACACACTTTAACAGCTGATAGCTTAATTGATGTTTCTTTCTTTCCAAGTTAAACCCATTAGAATTAATAATGGCAGTCAGACTAAGCTTTGAACAAAGGAAATTCATTCTAAAATGCTATTGGAAGTGTGAAAACGCAGTTGAAGTGCAAAGACAGTTTAGGAGGGAGTTTCAAACAGATCCACCAACGCGACTTACCATCACTCGAATTAGAGATAAGTTTGAAGCCGATGGAACTGTTCAGAATGTCCACAAGAAGCGTTCCGGAAGACCACGGACATCGACAAGCCCCACAAAGCAAGAAAGAGTACTGGAAACGTATCACCAAAGTCCAAGAAAATCTGTGCGGCAAGCGAGTCGTGAGGTAGGAATTTCAGAATCGTCTGTCCAACGCATTTTGAAGCGCTGTCAATGGAAAAGTTACATTCCAAGATTAGTCAATGCTATTAATGAAGATGATCCGGACCGAAGAGTGGAGTATTGCGAGTGGTACTTGGCACGATGTGGATGTGGACTGGACGAAGGGGTTTCGTAGAATACCCTCCGCGTTCACCAGACCTCACACCACTAGACTTTTTTTTATGGGGATACTTAAAAGACAAAGTCTACGCTATAAAACCTGCAACAGTCGCTGAATTGAGAGCAGCCATTGAACGAGAATGCACACAAATACCAAACGAAATGTTTCGTGATGTTTGCGATTCCATTGCTTCGCGTTATCAGCAGTGCCTGGACCAGAACGGACGTCAGTTTGAAAACAGGCGTTGACAAAACAATTAAATAATGTCTGTAGATTCTATTACATTTTGAAAATGAAATGTATTTTTAATAAACACTGCCTTTATAATTATTTAAAGTGTGTATACATTTTTTTGGGACGCCCTGTATTATATATATATATATATATTATAATATATATATATGAAAATTATTTCACGAAAGTAACACGTGAAAAATATTTATGATGAATAAAACCACGAAGGAAAGGAAACAAAATGGTGCTCAGTGTTCCTGAGGATGTCATTAGACGAAAGCGCTTGAGCACCATTTTGTGTTTCCTTTCCTTCGTGGTTTTATTCATCATATATATATATATATATATATTAATATATATATATATATATATATATTAGGATGGTCCATAAAACCAAACTTTCAATATTCTTTGTTCCCACCTCTGGAATTTGTTCCTATCCGTTAGGTATTACCACATGCAAAACATTATGTCGATTGAAAAATAATTAGCGGTCGCGAAATAAGTTGAAATATTATATCTTTCGCTCTTCGTTTCTTGAACTTGGTGGTGGTGCGCTTCAGATAACTTATATGGTCCTATTATTAAGACTTGTGTTGAAAGTACAATGGTTTATACCTTCCTCAACCATTCGAGCCTCCTACAAGAGAATGACCGCACTTAACTTTGTTTTTCTCTCTATTCCTTAGTCTATCATTTAATTCTTGATTTTCTTATTTTAATTTCCTTTATCCTCGCGATTGGGTTGACGGTATGAAAATGTGTGGTAGCCAAAACCATGCTGTATTATTTATTGTATTATTTATTATTTCCATTTCGTATTCATTTTAATATTATTGTTTCCTATTTGGCAGAAATTTTGTTAAAATTAGATCGAATAGTTTATGTTCAATTATGATGACTCGGAAAAAAGCTGAGATTTCGCTGATAGGGCAACCACTAGAGGAATTTCCAAAACAACAACAACAACAACAACAACAACCGACCAAACGGTCGGTTTTGCGGCGTTTCCATCATGCACGAATCGGAAAACCGACACTTTCTATCAGGGAAGCTGCCCACGCAGTGGTGGAAGAAATCATAGAGACGTGGGAAAGTGGTGGAATCTCAACCATGAGAAAAGGTCACGCGATTACTAAACTGGAGAAGCTCTATGCCACATACGTGAATTTGAAGAAGAGCAAACATAAAAAGAATAATCCGGGAATGGTAAAACAGCAGGAATCATTCAGCAAGGACACAAACATCATTTGATATAGCGGCCGTAGATGCTCTGGAGCGGATCAAAATTGCTGAAGATTTACGCTTCAGAGGACGAAACGGATGATGGCAATGACTACATTGGATAAGAAACTGTCAGAGAAAGTAAAACGTTTTCGGCAGAAAAAAATGGATGAGATGAGGAAGAAAGAATCAGCGCAGATGGAGCTTGAGGCCCTCAACAAGACAGTCCAACTACCATCATCCTCGTCGTCGGCAAATAATGACTCAGATGATACATACTGTGCCAAGATCAAGCATGACACGCCGAATCCATCGAACCCTTGCGAGAAAATTAAGGTCATCGCTCCCGAAGTAGCAGCAACAATGGACCGGATTAATATCTCAGATCGGAATGCAACCTTTTTCCTTGCGTCCACATTCAGAAGTCTGGGAATCTCGCCCGAAGAACTTTCAATATCCAGGAGTCAAATCCGGAGAGATCGCCAACGGCAAAGGTAAATCCTCAGTTAAACTTCTCGAATACATTTTATGCCAGGTTCCAGGTTCCATTGGTGGTCCATTGGGACGGCAAACTGCTCTCTGAGTTGACTGGATATAAGCACAATAAAACAGACAGATTGTCGATTCTCGTATCAGGACTGGGGATCGACAAGCTCTTAGGTGTACCTAAGATACCGCGAGCCACGGGAGAGGACATGGCAGGTACAATATTCAAGACCCTCCAGGACTGGAATCTTCTGGACCACGTCGTCGGAATATGTTTCGATATAACTGTTTCCAACACAGGAGGCCACACATGAGCATGTACTCTCTTGGAAAAACGATTTAAAAGGAGGCTGTTGAACCTGGCTTGTCGTCATCATGTACATGAGATTATTATAGGTGATGTCTTTACTGAACTCTTTGGTTCCAGCAGTGGTCCTGATGTGCTTATCTTCAAGAGATTCCAGAAGGATTGGAATTCCCTCGATCAAGCAAATTACCAAACTAGCCTCATTCCCATTGATGTGTGTGATGTCATCCTTGAATGGAAGAATGAAGCCCTGGAATTCGAGCGAAATCTACTCTCTGGTCCCTCTCAACCGCGTGACGACTACCAAGAATTTTTGGAACTTGTCATCATCTGCTTGGGAGATCGTCCGGAAAGGGGAATAACGATTCCGAGCTCCCGGAGCTTTTCACCACGCACGCTGGATGGCAAAAATTTTATATTATCTCAAGATTTACTTGTTCAGGGGGCAGTTTAGACTCACCATCCACGATGGGGTAGCTGTTGAGCAATGTAGTCTGTTCATCTGTCTTGTCTACATGAAGATGTGGTTCACAGCTCCGAATTCAGTCCACGCCCCTTTAAATGACCTACATGTTGCTCTGACCAAGCTCCGACGATACGGTGAAGTAAATGAGAAAGTTTCTTTGGCGGCATTCAAAGCACTGGAACGGCATCTGTGGTATATAAGTGATAGTTTGGTATCACTGGGATTTTTCGATGACAGGGCCTCCGAAGATCGCAAACTGGCAATGGTGGATGCTCTTAAGAAGCCTGTTAGTGGAAACAGTGCTGTTAGGGTGCAAAAGTCAGACAGAAGGATTTTACATTCTGATATAGATCTGGACTGATTCATTACAACAGTAGATCATTGTCTTTGTTCGAAAGGCTGGGTATTAGAACAAAGTGGCTGGAAACTCACCCAAGGACGTGGCCCAGTGATGAGGACTATAAGAAGGGGCAAGAGTTAGCGAAAGCTCTGAAGTCGGTCAATGATTGTGCAGAAAGAGCCGTGAAACTGGTTGAGGACTTCAACCGGGTAAGGACAAAGGATGAAGATAAATTCCAGTATCCGCCACAGGTGGTAGAGCACCACAGGAATGAATTCCCAACTTGCAATAAAACAGACCTGTGATTTTCTATGTAAGTCTAATAATTTATGTTTTTTCCAATAATTTGTTTTTTATGAGCTCCAGCACTTGAGAATTACCAAATAAAAACTTATTTTGAAACTTTATTTTTACTTCGCGACCTCGAAATACAATCCTATTTTCTTTATTTTTGAGAAAGAATTGTTTTACCATTGTGACAAAATGAGAGGGTGGACCAAGGGAAATCGAGAGAATTTTTTTTTTGCTTTCAGGTGGACCACCCTAATATATATATATATATATATATATATATTATATATATATATATATTGCTGAAGCGTTATTAATAACTTGATAAATCTCTGGAAAGTTATGACCCGAAAAATTAATTACTTCACCAGCTAAGTTCAGTTCAATAAAACTCGTGTTTCTGTAATCGTCAAGGCTGTAAACACACACACATACACATACACACACACACACACATACACACACACACGTGTAGAACTCGAGGACTGTTTCACTCAAAGGTGTACACAATTCATGCAAGTGAAGTTGAAGCATCGAGATATTCACTTATTTTTACAGTTCTAGTAAACTTGTGGACCTGACAATTATTTCACTCAAAGCCCTTGCTACACATCGGAGATACGCAGCGTCATCATAATTAAATGTAATGATGACGTTGTTTAACTTCCTTCGCAATATCCAAGGTCATATGCCAAAGGGACCCTACAGCTTTACGTGGAATCCGAAACGAGGGTCGCTACATAATCAGTATGTAAAGAACGGTCCCACATCAACTACGACCCAGACCTAATATCGCTCAACTTGACCAGAAGCAATGTTATGACGTTGCCCAGTTATTGTAACTATGATACTATAATGGAATTTAATATCCATACAGAAATGACCGAATGCCATATTTTAGCATGGAAGATCATCATCTATCTGAATGTCTATTAACTTATTCAAATTAAAAATTTTAACTGTATCTACATAAAATTTAATGTGTAAAATTAGTATATCCTCTTTGTAAGGTCTCTTTAGGACTTATATAAAACTTTAATTGTACCTTCATAGTAAATTTCAGCTTTTAAAACGCGGCCGCCTGCGAAAGGATTTACAACCGTATGTAGTAAAGTGTACTGTAATAATCATGAAATATATATATACATATTGTACACTTATTCTGTACTCCAGTAATCATAAAAAAATATCCATATATATATATATATATATATATATTATTACAGTTTTTGTAAATAACTAATGGACCAACTCTTTAAAAAACACATTTTAAATAAATTTCTAAACAAAATTTTAAATAAAATGTTTTTATTCAGTCCAAAGACACGTACGGTATACACGTTGTGATAAAGATTTGAAAATTCAGAATAGTGTATACACACAGCAGTACACACGTGTACACAACTTTCCATACATGTATGCCAAAATATGTCAAAGTCTCCATACAAGATGCAAACTTGTTTCACTGGAGTCTGAAATTAATTACGAGCAAAATTTTATAATTTTCAAAACAAGCACAAAAACAAAGATTATATATATTATATATATATTATATATATATATATATATAGTATATTCGCTTATTTTACAGTTTTAGTAAACTTGTGAACCTGACAATTATTTCGTACAATGATCCTTCATCGTGAGGATGTTAGATTCAAAGCCCTTTCTACACACCGTAGATACGCAGCGTTATCATAACTAAATGTAATGATGACGTTGTTTAACTTCCTTCGCAACATCCAAGGTCATATGACGAGGGGACCCCACGGCTTGGTGATGTAGTGGTTAACATCGCTGAGTACGAATCCACCGACCCGGGTTCTATTCTCGGCTTTGGCAAGCGGCGCTCAGCTCACCCAACTGTTCATCCTTCCATACAAAAATTAGTTGATAAATAACTTGGTACCCTGGGTAGTCTAGTGGTTAAAACGCTGGGCTGCTGATCGGGAGGCCGTGAGATCGAGTCCGGGCGAGGACTTTGTAATTTCTGTAATTTCTGACCACCGGTAGTGCGTCGTGGTTCAGATTCCACGTCACTCTGTAGGTCTAAGGTGAGGCATTAAGCTTGACTTTCATCAGAATGAACAATTCGGGCGGAAGCAAAACCAAAATTACTAAAGTACAGTCTGTACATTTAAACGTTTGAAATACAATAACTGGGTCGTGGCAACATTGCAATACCGCTTCCCGTCGTTACATCAGTAAAGTTCAACGACGTTGGGTTTGTTCAGCAGATGGATGGGTGACCATCCTCCGCGTTCAGATGGTGTACCGACCCTTATATAGATGGTTCGGATCCCAGGCAAAGCTATTGTAGACCCAGTCCGTGACGTGACCTTTTTATGCCGTTACGGAGGAAGATAAACATACCCAAACATCATTATTATTTAAAATACGGTTCATCGAATGCGTTAACTTCAGGATAATTATTAACCAGCATCATCGGGAATCGAACCCCCGAGCTCAGCTCAGTGTCTTCACTTCGCTCGTGGGGAAACGGTGTTATCCAATGAACCATGGACGCTGGCTTCTACTTCAGGATGTAAACAAACTTGATGTTTGTATACAAACTGGGTATTTTCTGTTTTTTGTTTAGCATTTTTTTAAATTATTTACAATGAAACTTAACTAAATGATGCTTCTAAATTCTAAAAAATGGTTCTCTTTCCGGTAGAACGGCATCTTATAAATTGTTTCTCAAGGATTTAAAGTTGAGGCTCAACATTTATTGATTACCTACTCCAGAATATATATATATATATATATATGAGAGAGAGAGAGAGAGAGAGAGAGAGAGATGGTAAACTTTTCAGTTTAGAAAATTTTTAAACACAAACATATGCCGCCGTTAGAACTGCAATATATAAAGGTGTTATAACTTATAATTATTATCATATAGGTACAGTCCATAAAAAAAAGTCTTCACCAGCCTTCATCATCATTCACTGAAGCGAAAACATTCGAAATTTCGAGAAACGAACAATTTTTATTTTTTATTTTTATTTTTTTTGAGGAATAGAATAATGACCTTATTTCTGCTTTGTTGTACCGGTAACTTTATTTTCTATTATTTCTTATACAGGAACGAAAACTTTGTGTATATATGTATATATATATATATATATATATATATATATATATATATATATATGTAAAGTTTAGGAGATATAAAACGTGGCTACCTCTCATTTCGTGGTAATCTCATTTACATTTGACGGACCGGGAACGAGAATTGCCAAAATGAGAATTGAGGTTGAGTAAAAAAAACCTTTTATGATTTGAGATGCCATTTCTTCATAGCTATTCTCAATTGGTTACTTTCATTCTCTCGATGTGGTAATAAATCGACAAGTTGTTTTATGCTAGGTTGTTAGGTTAGGTTAGTTTATTAGTGTTCATAAAATGTGTCGTTGACCAAATGGGTGAGGTTAGTCTTACTTCGTCATAAAAAGTGGATGGTAGGCTTCATAGCACATAAATTCGATTTTAAATCGAGGAATATTATATTGCCCCTTTACAAGTCCCTAGTCAGGCCTCACTTCGGACATGTTCTGGTGCCCGTATTTGCGTGAGGATATTGATAGGTTGGAAAGGGTTCAGCGACGCGCCACGAAACTAATTACGTCACTACACAAGTCTTACGAAGATAGGATTACAGAGTTAGACTTGCATTCACTCGAAACTAGGATATTAAGGGGGGGAGCTTACTGAAGTTTTCAAAATTGTTAATAAAATCGATAACGTAAATTTTGACAAGTTGTTCATTTTCGATAATGGCAATACTCGGAATAACGGACTTAAATTACGTGGCAGACGTTTCATTACTAGCATCGCTCAAAACTTTTTTACGTTTAAAGTAATTGATAAATGGAATAATCTTCCCGCGTCCGTCGTGAACTCTACCAGCGTTGACATGTTTAAGAACTGTTTAGATAGGCATTTTAAAAATATTAACGTTGTTTAAAATAATAAAACAATTAGCAACAGGAGCTCTGGGGGTAATGGTCGAGGTTTGAGTTTGTTGACGATTAATGCCAGCTTATGACATGCCAGCAACAAAATTATATTAAAAAAAATAAATAAATAAACTAACACGAACTTAGATGTAGCTCGTAGCGTAAACTAACCCACTTTTTGTTATACTCTTCATACTTTTTTTTCTCTTTTCTTATCCTCTCTTTACTTGCATGTCTGTAGTTTGCATGGTACGACAGTGTTTGAGTTAAGACTGTGTTTCCTTGGTTTGTAAGCGTTCTTATTTAATTTCTTTTCATCTTTCACCCCTTTCCTGTTCTCTTCGACTATTTTTCCGACTTGTCGGCAGGGACCGGCGGATGATGATGGTGAGTCTTTATCTTTTTCTGAATGAATGTTAACCCACGAATGATAGGTTTTGCGACTTACTTAACCCCTTATTCCCTTCTTTTTAACTCCCTATTCTCTTCTTTTAATCCCCTACTCTCTTCTTTCTCTCGGGCTAACCTTAGAGTGGATCTTAGGGTCTTTGTTAGCTTTAGCTTCAGTGAGATTTCATGTTCGAACTAAGAAGTAAACAAGAATGACAATGTAAAGGTAGGCTTCGAATACTTAATCGGAATAGCTCTTGTAATATAATTGGAAAAACAGTCTCTGCTTCTACACTTCAACAATTCCCCTTCATTCCTCTCCTACATGATTCCTACCTCCTCAACATCCTTTCTCCATAATTCCCAACTTCCTCACAAACAACCTCGTTCACAGACACCACAATCCCTCACTACTTTTTTTATATTTTGTTCAGTCTAATGCTGTAGTTTCAATAAAATGAGTTATAATCTTCTTCGTATGACTGTATACGTATGAGTATTGTCTTATTCTATGGACTAATTATACTAATTTTAAATATTAAAAATTGGCATTTCGATATATTAAAAAAAAAATTTTGATAATAAATGAGAAAAGCAAAAAAGTAGTTTAAAATAAAACAATTTAAGAAGAAACCTGAATTTTGGGGAAAACTTTTTCTTCTTAAATTTGATATGCAAAAAGGGAAAGAAGAAACTCGTACATTTAGTATCTTTGATACATCGTTCACAATTGGACAATTTATGTTCATGACGTTTTGAATTCATTTTAAGAATCTGCCATCGCTCTGATGTTGAAGGTAGGCAAATAGATATATTCCCGAGAAAAGGTAGCTCTTATAGCGCCCTCTGGTGTACAGCCTCCATGATAGACCACCGTCGATTAGACCGGCGGTTTCTTCAATACACACATACCGTGTACATCTCCGCATAAGCAAGGTACCGACTTCTTTTTGACTGCATATAGGCTATCTATAAAACTAATTACCCAAACCAAATTCAACCAAACTTAACCTTAGTGCCATCGAACCGAGAAGGGCGTAAAAAAGTGTTTCGGACGAAAATGAGGGCTCGAAAGGCGTTTTTTGTCGTCACTATATAGTGAAATAGCCGGTAACCTAACCTAACCTAACCTAATGAAGACTAACATATTTTTCTTCTGACATTAAAAATGTTTCTAGGATTTTTTAAATAATTTTTTGAATGTTCCGAAGGACCAAAAGTGTTACCTCACAAAAATAAAATTACCTACTTACATCTGTGAATTATTACACACTCGATTTCATTCATGCTTAGTTGCCTACGTGCACGAGCACCTCCACACACACACACAATATATATATAAGCACACCGGACAAAAAATTAGTCACCCCTAATAGCACCGATAGTAGGAAGTTCAAGGTCACACAGAGGGCGCTGATGTAGCATTGGTAAGTGACAAGTAGCGGTGACGTAGCACACAGGATCAGATCTGTTTCGTGAGGTGGTGAAGAACAAAGTGTGTGTTGGATATAGTCTGCAAAATGGGTCGTGAGGCAGACGTTACTCAGTGGCAAAAAGGAGCCATCGTGTTTGGCAGAGCCCACGGACACAAAATGTCTGAAGTAGCCCAATTTGTTGGTGTGTCAACGCGTACTGTCCAGCGAGTTTACAAAGAGTGGTGTAGTTCGCAATCAACTGACAATCGACGGCGTAACTGTGGCCGGAAAACAATTCTCGACAATAGGGGCCGCCGCCATGTTTCTCGTCTAGTAACTGCAAATCGTTTTCAAACCAGAGAACAATTGCTCCAAGAAACCAATGAGGTTCTCCAGCGACCAATTTCCGAACGGACATTGCGACGAGAACTGCATGCGATGGACATCTGGAGCAGGGTACCACGGAAGAGGCCGCTGTTAACAGCAAGTCACAAATTGGCACGTTATAAATGGGCTCAGAGGCACAAAAACTGGACTGCGGCAGATTGGAAACGTGTAATTTGGTCCGATGAGTCCCGTTTTTGTTTGTTCTCCAATGATAGGAGGCGACGAGTACATCGCAGGTCCAATGAAGCCTTTAATCCTGAATGCGTCGAAGGTGTTGTTCAGGCTGGAAACAGAAAGTGAAGCGCAGGAATAGACACCCACGGACTCTGGCGGAACATCGGGACCGGCTGATGAACGAGTGGCAGCAAATCGATGTTCAGTACATGCACAACCTCGTAGAGTCTCTGCCTCGCCGGATTCGTGCGGTTATCAAGGCCAGAGGCGCCGTCACACGTTATTAGGTACATTCTGAGAGGGGTGACTAATTTTTTGTCCGGTGTGCTTATATATATAACAATTAAAATCCCAAATGTTAAAAGAATAAAACATTAAAAACCGCGAAGCTTTTCGAGAGAAACTACCCTCATCATTCAGGCGGTGGAGGGAAACTAAAGGTATGAGTCAGAATTAAAAGATTCATTTACTAAAACTGTCATGTTTCAGGCATCTCAAATCAGTGCAAATTATTCTGAAAACAGCCAAAAAATTTGGTCATAAAATCAAGTTGGAAGGTTCCATGTTTCATTTTAAAATTATAAACATTTTTATAATAAATGGTTTCATGAATTTACGTTTGTAATTATTACTAATATTTAAAAGCAACTGAGCGTTACCAGTATCAATATTATGTTCCCTGTCGAAGTGATGCCTACGTAAGTTCGAATTTTAATCTACCGAATTCACATTATACTGTATTTATGTTGATAAAGGAGTCTTGAAAATCGATAGTTTCGCCGATATAGCTCTTAGAACAATCCTTGCAAGGAATTCGATACACTTCAGAATTGGAAGGAAAATTAGATAATTGATTTTTTTTTTTTTTTTTTTTGTAAGAGACACGAGTGGAACATGGAATCCGTGAGACGAGATTAAGTTGGGGAGGAACAATGTCCCAAAGTGACTGTACATTGAACGGAATCACCAGAGCGTCCCGAAAACTCTTAACCCTAGGAGTAATGTCATAAAACTTCTTGGCAGATTTAAAGACTTTATCAATAGAAGAAGTAGTATATCGCAGTTTTAAAAAAAAAATCATAATATAACAAAGTTCAGAGTTCAAATAAGAAGAGCTACAAATCCTAAGGGCTCTCAAGAACATAACCATGGTAATAATACCTTTTTTTTAGTAGATAAACCATGGGACGAAAAATAATGGACATATAAATTAGAATGAGTGGCTTTCCTAAAAACTGTAAAAGCAAGTTTAGTATAATTATAATTTTGCATTAAAATTAAAACATCCTGCAGCTTAACAAAATGGAAGGAATAAGTTTTGAAGTATGCAAAAAATGCGGCAACTCTTTTATAGGCATTCTCATAGGACCCTTCTACAAGCGTTATGCTATTGATTAAAAAAAGACCGTAATTGAAAGCTTTTACATGATTTATGCCCAATTCCTCTCTCTCGAATCGAAGAGAATTTGTTTAAAAAAAAAATATAACCTTTATACACAATAATCATTTTAATTAATAATCGAAATAACTAAAATATTACATTAAAAATAATCATAATAAATTCCATTTATTACACTGATCGGCTGGACATTCTATCGACAGGTAGATTGTGGGGCAGATTAGGTTAGGTTAGGTTAGCATAGGTTAGATATGTTAGCAGAGGTTAGGTTATGCGAAGTTAAGTTGGATTAAGTGAAGTTAGTTTTTAGAGCGTCGATCTTAAGGTCTTGTCGATCCAATGGGTATAGGTCCGAATGAACAATGCTTTGATTTATTGCATTCAAATTATTAATGCAATCTATAATAATCCATTCGATTGTGCTTCTCGTTCGTGTGTATGAAAGATACAAACTAACTTTATAGGTCTACAACGGCTTTATACTGTAGGTTCGGATGCATGATTCCTCAGGAACAAGATGCATCGCAAGCTCGCGTTCCCTCCAAGAAACGACAAAAGTGCTCCCATTACAATCACAAATACAATCATACCAGCTCAGGGTTGCTCTACACAAACTGAATCGAACACTCAGAATATCCTCAATTTGAAACCCTTCGTTTGGAGACCCGGATATCGTATGAATGAATGAAGTGATAGTGCGTTTATTTCTGTATAATTTTACGATAAATAAACAATAAAAAATACCATTATTCTTTACGTAGTTTTTACCTTCAATAAACAATATAAATTTGGTTTATATTCGCAATAACGTTGCGTTGAAGATGACGCGAGAATAACAATTTATTGCAACAGCAATGGTGTCGTTTTGACTTCTTGAAACACAAACATTCAACTGCCAAACTTTTAAATTCACGAGACGTCAATAAATCTTTTCTCGAATGTAAAATTCATGACGAAAAGATGACGAAAAACAAAGCTAACTCAACCCACGCAAATTTTACTGAATCAAACCTAACCAAACCTAATCAAACTTACAGCCCAATCCAGTGATATATACTGTGTGTATATATATGTGTGTATATATATATATCACTGGATTGGGTTATAGGTTTGGTTAGGTTTGATTCGGTAAAATTTGGGTGGGTTATCTTTGTTTTTCGTCATCTATTTTCGTCATCAATTTTACAGATAGATAGATACATAGATAGATAGATAGATAACACCAGCATACAAAAAAAAATCTGTTGTTTCTTTGAAAATAGGTGGAATAATACAGTTTGGGGGGGGGGGGGGGTGCTGATTCCAAATTTGGTATATGTTTTTAATTATCACATCAGATTTTCTCACAAAATCAATAATAAAACTTCTTAATTTTAGGCGCATATGAACATAATAATAGATGAAACCTTTAGAAACAAATTAAAAACTTTGAACTTTGCATCAAAAGAACTTTATTTAAATCTGAGTAAAAAAGAACAGTAATGCAATAAAATTCACAGAATTATTCATTTTAGATAACTTTTTTCGGTTATATACGAGAAGTGTTCAAAAAGTAAGTTTACAAAGTGTTTTGAAGAAACTGTTTTATTACAAGGCAAGTAATTATTACGAGTATTCAACAACGAATTATTACTACTTTTCTATATAATCACCAAACAGATTCAAACATTTGTCGTAGCGTGGGACAAGCTTTCCGATGCCGGCCGAATAAAATGTAGTCCTTAGTTTTTAACCAGTTTTGTACGTCCGCTTCTGCATCAGGATCGTTTTGGAATTGTTTACCTCCAAGGTGTTTCTTTAGGGCTGGAAACAAATGGAAGTTGCTTGGTGCAAGGTCGGGATTAAGGGGGAGATGATCCATGACTTTCCAGTGGAACGATTCCAAAAGTTGGCGTGTTTGGTTTGCAATGTGAGGGTGTGCATTGTCATGCAAGAACACCACAGCTGCAGTAAGCAACTCGGGACGTTTTCTTCTGATAGCCGTGGGGAGTCGCTGTGAAGTTTCACAATAAGAGGTGGCATTCATTGTTGTTCCTTTTTTGCATGAATTCAACATGCAAAACGCCTTGATGGTCCCAAAAAATCGTTACGATCACCTTACCAGCTAATGGTGCAATCTTGAACTTTTTGGTTCGTGGTGACCCCGGATGTTGCCACTTTACAGTATTGCTACACATGCCTAACAAAATATTGTACTACCAACAACATTACTGTACTATGCATAATGCACCGATAATTCACTAGGCAACAAAGATTTTGTTACAGAAGACCAAATAGGTGCTCCTAGCTAATTTCGGTATGCTGATTTCAAATCTATAATTAGATTTTTTCTATCACGTCTAGATTTTGTGTAAAATGCAAATCACTTTTAGTAAAATTTTCTACCACGTCCAGATTTTGGTTTTAATCGGCTTAATGCCAGTAATATGAAACTTGCTTTTCAAGGTTAAAGCAATTTTTTTTGCCAACTATATACAAATTCAAACAATTTTGATAAATAAAATTTATCCCGAGTTGGCAACACTGAGTCAAGAGCATAGTAACGGGCAACGGCCCAACGGTCAGTCGCTACGTGACAGTCAAGCAGAACGGTTGTTGAAGTTCTCTGCTGATGAGCAAGTGACAGGTTGTGGTGACTTGTGTGTTTTTATAGCATTTGTTTTGTACTACGGTGTGTATTTCTTTTTATTTTGCACATCGTAATAATTACTTTCTACGTTTTTTCAGATATTGTATGGTAATTCAAAATGGCATCAAATAGACGTGCTTGTGTAAATCACCCAGACAACTTCTGCTTTGTCTGTGGACAATATACACCTAAGCCACAACGTAGAAACATAACAACAAAGATTAAACTTGCCTACAAGTGTTATTTTGACTAAGTTAGGAGACCAACAGAGGGACTGGGCACCACATATTTGCTGTGCACAGTGCAATGCAATGTTAATAGCTTGGATGAATGGTAAAAGAAAAGCTATGCCGTTCTCAGTCCCCATGGTTTGGCGTGAGCCGAAAAATCACTTCAATGATTGTTATTTTTGTTTGACAAAGATTGCTGGTTTCACAAAGAAAAACAAATCAAAGATCACGTACCCAAACTGCGAATCAGCAATGAAACCAGTACCACATGATGAAACAAATCCACCACCAGTTCCACCAGCAACGATAACAGACAGCAGTTCATCTGAAGATTCTGCTAGTGATATAGAAACAGGGAAAGATGGCATATATGTTCCAGATGCAAATATTTCCCCACATTTGTTAAGTCAAGCGGAGTTAAATGACTTAGTGCGCGATTTGGAATTACCAAAAGAAAAGGCAGAGTTGCTTGGTTCAAGACTTCAAGAATTTAATCTTCTCCAACCAAACACCAAAGTTTCCCATTTCCGCCATCGCCATTTGCAGTTTTCATCATTTTACTTACAGGAAGAAAACGTTTGTTTCTGCCACGATATCAGTGGTCTGATGCAAGGGATTGGCTGTCGCTATGATCCAAAAGAATGGAGACTGTTCATTGACTCTAGTAAAGCTAGCCTTAAAGCTGTATTACTGCACAACGGCAATGAAAAACCTTCAATACCTGTAGCACATGCCACTGGCCTTAATGAGACTTATGAATCGATGAAACTGCTGCTAAGACTCAAAATATAAGGACCACACATGGAATATTTGTGGCGACCTTAAAGTTGTATCATTACTTCTTGGGTTACAGTTGGGCTACACAAAGCATATGTGCTTTTTGTGTCTATGGAACAGCAGAGATGACAAGAACCACTACAAAAAACATGATTGACCATCTAGAACTGAACATGTTGTTGGTAAATACAATGTGAAACACCCAGCACTTATTGACCCTCAGAAAGTACATCTTCCACCACTTCACATTAAACTTGGCCTTATGAAAAATTTCGTGAAGGGTATGGATCATCAAGGTAGTGGTTTCCAATATTTAAAGAATAAATTCAAAGGAATATTGACAGATGCTAAGCTAGAAGCTGGAGTTTTCACTGGACCACAGATCCGCAGTGTCATCCACGACTCATCGTTTCCATCTAACCTAAATGAGAATTAACTAGGAGCATGGACATCTTTCGTTGAAGTTGTCAAAAATTTTCTTGGAAACCACAAAGCTGAAAACCACCGTAAACTCGTAGAAAACATGCTTAAATCTTATGAAATAATGGGATGCAGAATGTCTTTGAAAATTCATTTTTTACATTCTCATCTTGACTTCTTCCCGGCCAACCTTGGGGCTGTAAGTGACGAGCATGGTGAGCGCTTCCACCAACAGATCTCAGTTATGGAAAACAGATACCAAGGTAATTTCAACCCAAATATGATGGGAGATTATTGTTGGTTCCTGCAGAAGGAGAGCTCGTCATCCTACAAGCGACAAAGGAAGAGGACACCAAAGTTTCACTTAAGAACAGGAATTTGCCTTTCAGTAGTAACAAAATACTAACGCGCTTTGGGTGGATGGTTGGGCGCAGGGGTGGTAACTCCGCCAGCGGAATTCCGCTGTCTGTCTTAAGCCAGAATAAAGGAGGAAAGACATCCCTGTTCACTAATTATTTAAGTATGCTTAACATAAAACGTGGCACGGAAAAGTAGCTTAGACGGCTTTCGTAATAGAAGCGGGTGAGAAAAAAAATGAAAAATAGGGGTTTTCGGTTACACAAAATCTGGACGTGATAGAGAAATTTTGATATCAGATCTGAAATCAGCATCAGCGCTTTAGTAGGAATCAGTAGTTCACGTGTCTGTAACAAAAAAAAAGTTGAAATTTGTTGCCTAGTGTAATTAACCTTGTAAACTTACTTTTTGAACAACCCTCGTACATCATCAAATTTGGGTGAATTTCCTCTTTTTAGATGTCTTTTTGAAATTTGGTTCGAAAACATCTCTCTTCAAACACCAACAGTAGTCAGCTATCAGTAAATTTCTTTCACTCAGCCTGGATCCCAAGAGTTGGGCAGCATCTTTCGGTAGGTCAAGATCTCGTACAAGGTCATTCAGTTCTGCCTGAGTGAATAACTTGGGTCTTTAGAACTCTTATCATCAATTTCAAAGTCACTGTGATCGCTAAGTTCTGTATCAGATTCAGAAACTTTATGAAGTTCTTTGGGGCATGCAGGAATGGGAACATCATCACTGTGTGGAACAGGACGGATGGCAGATGGCAATGATGGATACACATACACAATGGATGATTTATTCTTGCAGCTGAATCCCTTGATATTACACAAACAGAAATAACAGTTTTGGGTATGATCTTTGGGCTCACGCCAAACCACATATACCAAAAGGTAAGGACTTCCTTTTGCCTCGAACACATTGCCTCAAATTCTCCACACATAATCGGCATACACTATGTGGAGTCCATGATTGATCCTGATCACCAAGTTTTACACCGAAATAAGCGATATATGATTTTCTTTCAAATTCTGTAATATTCTGCCTTTGCTTTACTGAGTGGAAATTACCACATATATATAACAAAACAAATGTGTGTGGTTCTTGCAAGAACGGGACTTAGACATTGTTTAAGAAGTGAAACCGTGAATCTATGAAGTTAATTTTTGAATGCGCGAAGTAAATCCGTGAATCTGAAGTGAATTCTTGAATGTGTGAAGTAAATCTATGAATCCGTGACTTTGCACAATTATAGAATCTGTAACAGGAAATAAAAAAAATTAATAAAAAACAAACAAGTTATTCTTTTAGCAGGCGAGAAATGAGGCTTTCTACTTCATGGAATGAGGTATATTTGAGCTTATATATATGCATATTGGTCGAAATAATGCTTGCCTAATTCTGGAGAACAGTGATGTGATGGATAAAAAAAAAAAGTTTTCCGTAATCTTATTGGGTAGGGACTGAAAAAATTATAGTTTTCAAACAGCAATTTACTTGTATAGTGGTCAGTGATGGGAATGGGGGGGAGGGACACGCGGGTACACGGCGTGTACCTACTTCTCAATTTGCAGTTGTAACTGATGGAGCATCAGTAATGGTAGGACGAAAATCAGGGGTTGCAAAACTATTTCTTGATGACTTAGGCACCCTTGTACAGTTGCGCTTTTTTTTATTTTTTTTTTAATAATTATGTTGAATATTTCAGCATGTTAGTGTTGTTTTATTATAAGTATAAATTATAATGTATAGTCATTGTCAATAATCTCGGTTATTAGGCAGTTTAACGAAGAAAACGGGTGTTTCATCAAAACGTGCTACTGCTGGAAATAGAACGGAATTTAACACAAAGTTTCTAGGTACTATTTTACAAGATATTCTAAGCTCATTCAGGAACAGTTTGTAAACAGAACTTCTATTGTATGTTTTTGTAATTGTTTAATGCTCCTAACTAAATTAAATTAAATTTTTTTTTAATAAAATTTCTTAATTGTTAATTTTCTCTCTTTTTCCAGATAAAGGCATAAAATTTTACATTGGTTAAGCAATAGCTAAAATATCCATTGCAATTCGACACCGGGTGGTATTATTGCACGAGCAGGGTCAATCTCAGTCAAAAATATCGCGACAAACTGGGGTATCAAGATGTGGTATTCAAGCAATTTTGAAGAAAAAGCGCGAAACAGGCAAAGTTGGAGATCGAAAACGCAGTGGAAGGCCAAGGAAACTTTCTAAGAACGATGAGAGACACCTTAAGCTAACATCTCTCAGAAATAGACGAAAATCCAGTGCAGAACTTTCGGCAGAACTTGTCCAGACCTCAGGATTACAAGTCCACCCATCCACCGTGAGATCACTCATCAGAAATGGTCTTAATGGTCGAGTGGCAATCAAAAAGCCATTTCTCAGGAAAGGAAACAAGTCAAAGAGGCTCAAATATACTCAAAAGCACAATAATTGGAATGCTGACCAGTGGAAAAGGGTTCGTTGGAGTGACGAATCAAAATTTGAAATTTTTGGCACAAAGAGAAGAGAGTATATGAGAAGAAGAAACGGAGAACAAGTCAAGAAATGTGTTTGCAGCCAACAACTAAGCAATAAGCATGGTGGAGGATCTATCCAAGTTTGGGGCTGCATTTCAGCAAATGGTGTTGGGATCTTATCAAAATTGATGGAATACTGAATGCAGAAAGATACAGACAGATCCTAATTCATCATGCTGTGCCATCAGGTCGGAGATTAATTGGGCAAAATTTTATTTTTCAGCACGACAATGACCCTAAGCATACTGCCAATGTAGTCAAAACCTATTTGGAGAATAAAAAAGAACGTGGAGACTCGCAACTGATGGAATGGCCTCCCCAGAGCCCTGATTTAAATATTATTGAGGCTGTTTAGGATTATTTAGACAGAAAGAAGCAAGAAAGCAGCCAAAATTGGGAGAAGAGCTATGGCAGGTCTTTTTAGATGCATGGAACAACACTCCAGCGGATTTCTTACAAAAGCTCCAATACTTATGGTGATGGTTCTCTAATAAATGATAAATCTTGAAGCTAACACGCGTATTTTAACCTTTGAAATTGAGAAAATTTATCAATACAAGTTTTTTCAGACCTACCTAAGACTTTTGCACAGTAGTGTATATGTGTGTGTGTGTGTGTGTGTGTGCTCCTTTTCCCAAGCGTGTACCTTGTTCCTAAAATCCATTTGCATCACTGATAGTGGTGTAATGGATAAATAGCTATTATTAAAAGTTCAGAGCTTATACAGTAAAAAATCCAAAATTTAAAATAAAAAACGATACTAAAACGAATTTATAATAAAAATAATAATAATAATAATAATAGTAATAATAATAATGTGTATATCGACGGATTAATTGCTTCACTTAATGAGGCAACAGTGGGATGTTGTATATATAACACAAGGATAAATAACTTAGTTTATGCCGATGATATGGTGTTAAGAAGTACCTCTGTTAAAGGTCTGGATCGGCTACTAAAAGTCTGCGAAGTGTATTCGCAGAAACATGATATTCTTTTCATGTTACAAAAACTAAGGTTATGCAGTTTCATCCTAAAAGCTATAATCAGCCAGCTGACATTAAGTTTGAAAAGAAAGGTGAAGTAATTGAGGAAGTACAAGAGTTTAAGTATTTGGGTCAAACTATTACCAGCTCCTTGAGTGATGACTCTGATATAAGAAAACAATCTCGAAGCCTCTGTGCTAAAGCGAATATGACCATAAGGAACTTTCGATTCTGTACAAATGAAGCTAAAGAGACACTCTTTCGTACTTTCTGCAGTAATATATGGATAGCAACTGTGGGTGAATTTTAAAAAAGGTTCTGGCAGAACTCTAAATTTGCTGTACAACAGGTCTTTTAGACTCTTACATAAATTACCCTCGAGATGCTCAGCTTCGCAAATGTTTGCTACCCGCAATGTCCCGAGCTTCCCGGAGGTAACAAGACGTGCTCAATACAGTCTAATGCAAAGAATTAAAAAATCAACCAACCCGATCATCCAAGCTATCCAGTATTATTTCTAATCAATTGTATATATTTCTATCCTTAGTATATGAACTGTCATTGTATTAATAATATTTGTCATATGGACTATAGTCTGCCAATAAACCTTTTCATTTTCATTTTCAATATAATTTCAATTCCCTATATTAAAATTTAGATTTTCTTTTACGTTATTAATTTTAAATATTGAGCAATTCTACGTTTATTATTAGATCTTTGATGCAAATTTGAATATCCACCTACCAAATTTTAACCACATTAATCAGCTAAAATATTCATTTGTTCTATAAATAACTGATTTATATATATTCGCCACGAGTTTACAATTATAATAAACCTAAAATAAATGAGTTATAATATAAATATTTATATATTCATTGTGTATATTTTTCTCTCGGGGGGAAAAAGTGAAATTTCTGAAGAATATTTAGAAGTATTTTTGATATTTCTTTCTCTGGTATGCGAGACGAACGCTCTACCCACTTGTAATTCCAAGAACAACAGCTCTCCGTTCGAAATCGAATAAGCTATTACGTTATCTAAACATATTGAAGGTTTTTTATTTTTGGAAGGTGTTTTTACATATATGAGGAACCGTCGGTTTATATATTATATATATAATATATATAATATGTCTAAATTTCCAAGTAGCGCCAATTGTAAGCCATGTTTTTAACCTAACCTACTGTAACCTACTTTAAAGCAAGTCAGAGGATGTGTAAAGTCTGAGGAAGCATGAGAGACGATTTATTTAACTTGGATTTTTTTTTTATTAAAATCTTAACGCGGATGAAATTCGAAAAAATAATCATTGTATACGGTAAAAAAACGTTTTCTCTAAACTTCCTCACAGAACTTTAACACAAACGAAAGTGATTAAATACTTGAAAATAAAAAATAAAAAATATATAACCTATTTGACCTAGTGGGTAAAAAATAGTGACGGACGAAAATTTATACAAATGTTCGACCAACTTGGGCACATATATATATATATATATATATATATATATATATATATATATATATATATATATATATATATATAACAATTTCTTCATGAGGGTTCAGACTTTAGTTTAGTCTCTCTGGAGGATTTTCGTCTCCCACTTTTGAACCTCCAGTTCTCCCCACCCCGAAGACACCACATAACTTCAAACTGAGCTCGTACAGTTTCCGTCTGGACGCAATAAATCGAGAATGTTTTGTTTCATTTGAAACGTCTTCAGTAACTTTGGAATTTTCAATTACTTATTTTTGTCATTTTCATGAAATTTCGCGGCACCCTGTTGAGAAACACTGATTTAGACTAAGACGTTTTATGTACGTCTTGCCCCCTCCACCCCACCCGAGAAATCTCCAAACTAGGCACTGTCCTATTCTCATCTCTTCCATCAGCTATCTTGATCGCATCTCCCACCAGAATCACCCAAACCAATCACTTCCCACTTTTTACTTCATAACCTTTTCACCATCTTTGAAACAAAGCAGTCTCAACGACCATAGCAGGGAATCTTCAATGTTGTAAAATCTGTAATCAATCAACGGATGAATCAAGGCCGATACGTTTCGATTTCTGTCATCGACTGATACATTATACGTGCGTGAAATTATATGATGATAAAGTAATTTAACTGTGGAGTAAAGTTGTACGACAGTTTGCTCGGAAACTGTAAATTCCTTTGAAGTGTTTCATGCAGCAAAATATTTGAAGGAAGATGAAAATGGAACCAGCAGGAGATGATGCAGTCAAGGAGGATGTAACGACATTAACCGAAAGAAACGTGAAAAATGGAACGAGAGCAGGAAAGTGATTAAGCAAGAATCAATCATAGTAGATAATGAAAGAGAAAAGCGCGTTCCAAAAACAAAGGAGGACGCGTAAAAAATAAAGCAAAATACTGCCAAAGAAGTGAAAACATTTTGAAAACGGAAGAAGCGTGCCAACGACACTAAAGAGGATGTGTGGAGATATTGCGCGAAAGTAAAGAGCGTGAGGAAAGAAAATACGACATTCGAAATTTTGCTACTTCCAATATGAAAAGGATTTTTCATAAATTTGAGGACAGGTGCGAGTACCGCTACCTTACAATCTGCCAGTCTAGAATAGTTTGAATCCGATAAAAAGTGCTTCCACTATCCGACAAGAGCACTTCCAGTGTTAGCCCAACGTATAAATTGGGAAAATTGGCCTGTAGATAAGAAACAGTAAAACAGGAAAAAAATACCGACATGCAAGAGAAAATATAGGTAATAAAAATCCTTCAAAAATATATATCAAGAGACGATTCTATCGAGGACTCACACGCGCAAACACACCGCAAAGCAGGTCGTTCAGAAACTATCGAAGCAGGACCTGCTGAGGCAACTAGTAATGTTCGTCACGGGGGGCCGCCGGGCAATGAAACGAGTAATAGCAAAGGAAAGCAAACTTGACACTTCCACGAGACAAAAGGAAAGAAAAGATTTACGATGTTATTTGCAAACATACAAGGTTTGTAACTAAAGAACTCTTCACACAAAGTCGTACATCTAAAATGTGGAAAACACTGACTCGACATTTAACTCTAATTAAAGACCATGAAGAAAAGATGATGCAGCGATAGAAACAATCAGGAGAAATCAGAATATTTCTATAGTTTCGCAGGAAGGAAAACAAAGAATCAAAGGACCATAGAACCCCTGAAAAATGAAAACGATACATTAATTGACAATTAGTTGGAGATCTCGGGAATTTTACATACTCAGTAAGAAACAGTTTTGTGTTCCCAAAACCGATAAAGTGACATACGACAGGAAGGGCTTGCCAAATGCCAAAACTAAGGGCAAGACAAGAGGAAATCCTAAATCCTAAGCGATAATAATTTTGTAGCCAGAGGGACAAGATTGTTCGACAAACTCCCAAAACAACTCAGAAACATAACAAACGTTCGAGTGGACGTCTTCAAGAAGCATCTGGAAGACTGGTTCAGGAAGAAACCATATGGGCGTAATTCTGTGCTGCATTGGGCAGCAACTACATTCGAGTCTGACCTGCCCTGCAGGAGATAAAATAAAGACTGCGAAACAATAGCAACATAAACTATATATATATATATATATATAGATGATTTTCGGTCAACCCGAGAACGCGGACGAAACCTAACTACTAAACTATGACCGTAGGCGGAAGAAAGACGGAGAGACAGAGAGAGAGACATACGCAGGGGGAAGGGGGCGAGCGAGCGAGCTAGGGCGAGCGAGCGAGCTAGCGCGAGCGGAGAGAACATGCAGCGAGCTGATTCCAGCCCTGAAAATGGATGGCGCTCAAGCCGATCCCCGACACTCGGCCGTCGGTGGCAATGACGGCTCGTGATGAAATTACATCGAGAGTCTCGAAGCTCCGACGAGTAGGAGGGCGCGACGGTATATATATATATTATATATATATATATATATGATGAAAAGGACCACGAAGGAAAGGAAACACAGAATGGTGCTCAAGCGCTTTCGTCTAATGACATCCTCAGGAACACTGAAGTAAATAAAAAGTTCGAGACTATAATTTATATAGGTCACAAAAAAAATAATAAATAGAGAAATAAAAATTGTGGGAGGAGCATACAAATTTTTATTTCTCTATTTATTATTATTATTTTTTGTGTGACCTATATACAGTCTCGAACTTTTTACTTACTTCAGTGTTCCTGAGGATGTCATTAAACGAAAGCGCTTAGCACCATTCTGTTTCCTTTCTTTCGTGGTTCTTTTCATCATAATTGTTTGTCACGTGTTACTTTCGTAAAATAATTTTCATATATATATATATATATATGGGCACTCAATATATTTTTGCTCCACCCTTTTTTCTTAGCTAAATAATAGGCCATGGGGCAGAAATGTCTTTTGGGCCGTAAATTTGAACTTTCTGCGATTCACATGACCGGATTCTTCCAGTTTGAACCTCCCCTCCTCGTATAAAACAGCTTTTAAACACCCTTGTATAAAACCGATGGTTAACGCAGTTTCGAAAATAGCGTCTGACAGCGATATGCGTCGTAAACAGAGAGTTGTTATCGAGTTCTTAACAGCAGAGAAGGAAACAGTTGGAAATATTCACAAACGTCTACAAAACGTTTACGGAGATGCTGTTGTTGATCGAAGCACAGTTGGACGCTGGTCTAAACGTGAGAGATCATCGGAGAGAGGGAGAGCCAGCCTCGATGATGAGCAACGCAGCGGTCGCCCGGCATCGGCTGTGACATCTCACACTGTGCAACGTGTTAACAGCATCATTCGATCAAATCGGCGCGTCACATACAAGAAGCTAGGAATTAGTGAAGGAAGTGTGAATACGATAATTCAGCAACTGAGATACTCAAAAGTGTGTTCACGGTTTGTTCCTCGCGAACTGACTGAAGATCACAACTTAGCCCAAAGAAAAGAAATTGCTTCCGAGTCGTTGGTTCGATACGAGACAGAAGGGGATGACTTCCTTTCACGAATTGTGACTGGGTATGAGACTTGGGTACACCACTTTGAACCTGAAACAAAACGCCAATTCATGGAGTGGCATCACGCAGACTCCCCACGCAAGAAAAAGTTCAAAATGGCTCCTTTTGCAGGAAAGGTTATGGCCACCATCTTCTGGGACATGAAAAGGGTGATTCTGGTGGACATTATGAAGAAAGGGCAAACAATCAACTCAGAGGCATATATTGCTACCTCACAGAGACTCCAGAAACGTATAAAGCGAGTTCGACCGGAGAGAAAACTGGAAGACGTCCTTCTTTTGCACGATAACGCAACACCACACAACAGTTTGCAAACAAGAGAGGCCATCACAAAAATGCGCTTGACTGTGTTACCCCACCCTCCATACAGCCCAGATCTGGCACCTTCAGACTTCCATTTGTTTGGGCCAATGAAGGATGCTATTCGTAGAAGAAAGTTTGAGAGTGACGATGAGGTTGTTGAGAAGGTTAAGAGGTGGCTCCAGCGGAACCCAGCAGACTTTTACTAGCAAGGAATAAAGGCCCATGTTTCGAGGTGGAGGAAAGCCGTAGAAAAGGATGGAGACTATGTGGAAAAATAAAAACTTGTAAAAAAGGTATGTAACTACTTGTGAACAAAATTTTTGGAACTTACAAGGAAACTTGGAAAGAAAAAAGAAGGTGGGGCAAAATATATTGAGTGGCCCTCGTATACATTATTGTTTACAGCAAATGTAATCTAGCTGTCACTCGACATAAAATACAAACTTATTTATAATAATTAAATCTTAGTTTATTGCTAATTGAAAACCCTTCCTGAACGATAACAATATGTTCACATAAAGTTGAAAAAGTGCGTCATTAATCATTCTAATATTTATCGTTGAAAAGTTTTGGCAAAGAAAAAAAGAAAAATGTTTTAATCTTTATTAGATTTCCTAAAAGCTCGAAGTTTGACTCTGAAAGCAGATTGGTTATGTGGCACTTGGGAGGAAATTATTTTTCTCTTCCTTACAATTAGCGACAATTTTTATGATAACATTTGGGATTGTTGATTAGAAACACGGATATATAATGTTATTAACATTGAGATAAATTTAATTTCAAGAATTGTTACACGTGTGTATATTAACTATAGGTTAATAATAATCAGTTACGAGGGCCAGAAACTGGCACAGCGCTCAGGCCAGATTAATGCGTCCCATTGCCTACTCATAGATTATTATTAACGAGCATCATTGGGAGTTGAACTCCTGATCTCAGCGTCTTCACTTTGTTTATAGGGAAACGGTGTTACTCAATGAGTCACTGTCACTGACACTTATGGGGTCTCTCTCTCTCTCTCTCTCTTCTCTCTCTCTCTCTCTCTCTCTCTCTCTCTCTCTCTCAGGAAAGATATTGAGAGACTGGAGCGAGTACAGGCGAGGGCCACAAAGTTAATCCCTTCCGTTAGGCATATGGGCTACAATCGACGCTTACGCGCCCTGGACTTGTTTTCGCTGGAAACTCGGAGGCTGCGCGGTCAACTCATCGAGGTTTTCAAGCTCTTACGCGGGTTCAACGATGTCGAGTTTAGAAGCATGTTTAGTTTAAATGATAACCCAACTCGCAACAATGGTTGGAAGTTGGATTTGAAACGGTTTAGGACTAGTGTGTGTGGGAATTACTTTACGTATAAGATCTGTGACACGTGGAACAGTTTACCTTTAGAAGTTGTGAACAGTTCCTCTGTGGATCATTTCAAGAAAAGGTTAGACCAAATCATACACACTATTTGAGTGTGTAGAAAATTTTCCCTGGCAGCCGTTACCATTGGTACCTCCTCGGTATGGGCCGCAAGGCCTTTTGAGTTACTTCTTTTCCTTGTAACTCTCTCTCTCTCTCTCTCTCTCTCTCTCTCTCTCTATATATATATATATTATATATATATATATATATATATAGTGAACAGACAAAAAACAGCCAAAGGAATTCTTTCCACCGACATTCTCAAACATCTTGGAATCATCAAGAATCGAAGAACACACGTGATTCTGTCAAGGACAGAGAAACAACAGGACGCTTGTAGGCGTCTCAAAAAGGCCGCAAAACTTAGCGTCTTAAGAGGTTATAAAAGGTTGTGTCCACTGATACACTTTCTCACTTCTCGCTTGCTTAACAAAAAATATCTCTTCTACTACTTCTTTCACCACTTTTCTCTACAAAAAAAAAATAAATGGTGTCAATAATCCAGCAGGGTTGAAAGCACCTTAAACAGAAAAAAACAAACAAACAATCACTTCTCGCTTGCAATTTCCTCGTTTTGGTCGTCACACCACACGTCAAGCCACCCGCTCTCCGGCCTTCGCCGGAGAGCGGCTGCTGTTCCTTCAAGGCTCCAGTCTATCATCAAGTAAGGCCTTCTACAGACCGCCTGCAAAAGCAATCCTTCGAAACCCAGCGCCGTTCGACTTCAGCCGGCCTCAGTATCTCAAGCAACATCTCAACAGTACACGAAGCAAATCAACACTTGAGGCGACATCCTTCTGACTCTGGTTTAACTCATCCTTCACCTCAAGTTGATTGGCGCCCGTTCAACAAACTTCAATAGGCCACGCTACCGGTTTCAAGGTCATCCTCGACGTGCGAAGTACAGGACGATCAACTTCACCTCGGCCTACAGTCTACAAGGTCAACCTTCAAGCAGCACTTCATATTCAGAGGCATTCACCTCGGGCCTACAGTCTACAAGGTCAACCTTCAAGCATCTCTACATCTCTAGAGATATTCAGCATTTCGGTAAGCTCTTTGTGCCTCGTTCTTTAGCAATGCTCGCTAAGCCTACAGAGTGTAACCGCAGTGGCGTGATTAGGCTATACCTAAAAGTGCTTTCAGTACCGTTCACACTAACTTTTCCGTTAAGACTACAGTAGGCCCATTTCTAGTGTTGTATGAAATACCGTAATTTTGTATTACCCTGTTATTGTGATCATCGTACAATTTACTTATCATGCATCGTACTCTTTACGTGTTCTTTTAGGCATTTCATTCTAGACGGCCTAATCCATTCAGTGTAACAAACGCACGTGCATAATTTCTGTTATCAATAGGCTTCATATTTCATGTTGTGTTCCATTTTGCATACCATTAGCTTATCATAAATGAGTATATTACTTAACAATTTAGCAGACTATAAATGCCGTTATATAATTGTTAATCACCGTAAATACCTTCATTGCCATGTTAATCACTGTCAGAGCTGGGCAGTATTTAAATACATTTGTATTTAAATACGTATTTAAATACATTTGTGTATTTAGAACTGTATTTATAAATACATTGTTTTTCATGTATTTAAATATAGTATTTAAATACTTTAATGAGTATTTAAATACAATGTATTTAAATACTCAAAATATAAAAATGTAAATACTTTTACTGGTTTAATACACGTTCTGTACTAGCACAGTACGACGCGTCGACAGTGTAGTACAGCATGGTTCATGTTTCAACGTGTCAGTTCAATCAGTTGTGTGCCACTCTTAGTCGAAAGCGGTTGATTTCTTTATCGTGTGCGTGTCATGGCTTAGTGAATTAGTGAATGCATATGTTAAAATTTGTATGTATTTAAAATGTATTTACAAATGTATTTAAATACAATTGATGTATTTTGTATTTAGTATCTAAATACATTCGTAAAATGTATTTAGTATTTAGTATTTAAATACATTTCTCCCATGTATTTAGTATTTAGTATTTAAATACATTCAATGTATTTATTGCCCAGCTCTGATCACTGTGAACAAATAACTGATCTATTTTCTTAATTAAACACAAAACACCAAGGTAATTTTTCTAACCTTATTAATATTATTTGCTTGGGTGTAATCCAAGCTGGTGGCCTCGAATTATTTCGTATCATTTCAGTCAGTAATTATAGTAAGCCTACTCCATTCGCCATATCAAACAGGTTAATAGTAGGCCTTATATATATATATATATATACAGGGTGTCCCATAAGTCCGGCATCATAGGAGAAATTCATATTTTCTATTTCTACAAACCATAATTCATATTTTTCTCTTTCTACAGGCCATAATGTCTATGCTCGGGATGCCAATTTCCCGTCCACCATTCTGTTCAGTGACGAGGCTGTTTTTTATGGAAATGGTGAAGTAAATCGACAGAACACCCGCTACTGGTCTCAAAACAACCCTCATTGGTATACCTCTTCAAAGGAACAAGGTGCATCTCGGGTGATGGTGTGGTGTGGCATTTGGAAGGATCGCATCATAGGCCCCCTCTTTTTCGATGAACATTTCACTGGAGGCACCTACCTACGTATGCTCAAGGAAGAAGCATTTCCCAGTGTCTTGAACGAACAAGGAAATTTCCCAACATGGTTCCAGCAAGACGGCGCTCCTGCACATTACAGCACTCAAGTAAGGGAATACCTGTACCAACAATTCCCTGGTCATTGGATAGAACGTCGAGGGCCTGTGGAATGACCAGCTAGAAGAACCGGATCTCACTCCACTAGATTTTTATCTCTGGAGCCACTTGAAAGCGCTGGTGTACGCAGAGAAAATTAGGAGTGTTGAACATTTGCGGTAGCGCATTATTGGGGCATGTAACACCATTACTCCTGACACCATTCACCGTGTGCTTGCTGACTGGGTATCACGTCTGAATTTGTGTATTGAAAACAATGGTGGACATATTGAGCACGTTCTGTAAATAAAAGCTTTTGTTTTGCCTTTTTTTATTATTTTTCCTATGATGCCGGACTTATGGGACACCCTGTGTATATATATATATATATATATATATATATATATATATATATATATATATATATATACCGAGCAAATACCGAGCATCCTGAAGAAAGCGAACATAGTTTCGATATATATAGGAGGAGATCGATCCGAGGCCAAAAACTACAGGCCAGTGTCGCTTACATCTCCGCCTTAAAATATTTGAAAGAATATGTAGTGAATACTCTTAATTTAGTTCCAAGATAAATGTTAATTTTACCGTCTTGAATTTCGGAATAGCTATAATTCATTTTAAAATTAGTTACCCATCATAATTCAATTGTAAACCACATTAATACTAATTTTATGTATACTGTATTATTTTATTGTATGTAAACATAATTAATTATATATCACAATTGTCAGTTAATTATTTATATTCAAATATTTATTTTAATCTAATACCATGTCCATTTTACAAATAAATAATAGAAATCCAAGGGTTATATTTTCCACCTTTGGTACTGTCGCAGTTTCGCCTAACGGACTCAATACGGCTAGTGAGATAATCACTGGTTGGCACTTAACCAGCGGCAGTGCTTATGGCTACATCATCCAGGTTAACCTATACCGGATAGATGCGCTACGGTCCCAAGCCGTAGCTTGCCTAGGCCAACGACGACGACGTAAACCAACAATTGGTGACCCCGGAGCTGGATTACCCCTTTTACCCGAACGACTACGACTAGACTGTAACGTCGTTCGTGCCCATCACCCCCTTCACCCGAGCGACTAGGACCAGACTGTAACGTCGTTCGTGCCCATCACCCCCTTCACCCGAGCGACTAGGATCAGACTGTAATGTCGCTCGTGCCCTCTGCCCCTCACCCCTGCCCGTGCACTCTGTGCCTGCGCTCGTCTCAACCTCCACTCCTTCGTTGGTAACTTGTCGTCTTGCTTGTACGTCAGCAAGCATAGGAGAAGATGCCTGACGACGCTGGTGCCATCTCCCACTTGAGCGTAAAGCTCCCCGTCTTCTGGCCGGGTGATCCATTTATTTGGTTCCACCAAGTGGAATCACAATTCAACTTGGGAAGGATCACCGCTAGCAGGACGAAATACGATCATGTTTTGTCCTCTCTACCAGCGAGCATCATCTCTGAAGTCCGTGACGTCATCGTGTCTACTTCCACGAGTGAGGACCCATACAACGATCTGAAGTCTGCCATCCTGTGCCGCACCACTGTCTCCGAGCGTGAGAAACTACATCAGTTAATCTCAAAAGAAGAACTTGGAGACCGTAAGCCCACTCAAATGCTGAGGGCTATGCAGTGCGCTCTAGGCGAACGCGCACAAACCTTCGATAAGAACATCTTTAGACAGTTGTTCTTGCAGAAACTTCCTCCATCAGCTCAGCGTGTCTTGGCCACTATGGATCCTGCTACTCCAGTTGATAAACTAGCAGAAACTGCCGACAAAGTAGTGGAGATTGACACAGCTCCGGTCAACAACGTGAACACACAATCGGAACTGGAGTTGAAAGTGAAAGAGTTAATTCAACAACTCAACCACGTTTGTTCTCTGCTACAAAATCAACGGCAAAGAAGCCATTCTCGGTCAAGATTTACGAAGAGGCATCGTTCGAGTTCCGGGAAGATCTGCTTCTACCACTCGAAATTTGGAAAGAAGGCTAGGAAGTGCATCTCCCCTTGCAATTTTTCGTCGGAAAACCCCAGCAGCGAGTCCTAATGGCGTCTAGTACTCGCACTGCCAACCTGTTATTCATAAAGGACAGGAACTCTGGTGTCAATTTCTTGGTTGATACCGGAGCGTCAGTCAGTGTATTCCCTCAAAAATCTGGTCATACGCACTCGGAATCTCCGCCTCTATACGCTGCTAACGGTTCACGCATACCCACGTACGGTACTCAGTCGCGTGAACTAAACTTGGGCCTTCACCGATCCTTCAAGTGGATTTTCATCTGTGCTCAAGTGCGGCATCCCATAATCGGCGCTGACTTCCTCCAGCATTTCAAACTCCTGGTGGATCTTGACAAGCGACGCTTATGCGACCAGGCCACACTGCTTTCTGTTCTTGCCAAACAGGTTGCCCTTCCGGACGCCTCGAACTCTGCACTTTCCCTCGTTCCCCCTAATTCCATGTACCAGTGCCTTTTCCAACGATATCCAGGAATTCTTCAACCTATGCAGATGGGTGATACCATTAAGCACACCATTACCCATCACATTACAACAAAAGGTCCCCCTGTGTTTGCAAAACCCAGACGTCTTGCCCCGGACAAACTGAAAGCTGCCAAATCGGAATTCCAGCTTATGATAGATCTTGGGATAATAAGACCTTCCAAAAGCAGTTGGTCCTCTCCCCTACACCTGGTCCAGAAGAAGTCAGGAGACTGGAGACCATGTGGGGATTACCGGTTTTTAAATTCGACAACCATCCCAGACCGATATCCGGTACCAAATGTCCAAGACTTTACTTCTCTTCTCCACGGCAAATCTATCTTCAGTAAAATAGACCTCGTTAAGGCTTTCCACCACATTCCCGTAGAGCCTTCGGATATTCCCAAGACTGCAGTTTGTACACCATTTGGGTTATTCGAATTTGTGAAGATGCCGTTCGGGCTACGGAATGCTGCGCAAACCTTTCAGAGGTTTATAGATGAGGTCACCAGAGGCTTAGACTTTGTTTATGCCTACATCGATGATTTGCTTGTGGCCAGCTCAACGGAAGAGGAACATAAGGAACATCTTTCACTCCTCTTTCAACGCTTAGAACAATACGGTGTTACTATTAATGCATCTAAGTGTGTGTTTGCACAGCCAACCTTGGAATTTCTTGGTCACACGATTTCGCAGCACGGAATTACCCCCCTTCAGGACAAGTGTGAAGTGATAAAAAATTACCCTATGCCAAATAATCAGCGTGAGTTACGTCGGTTTCTAGGTTTGGTCAATTATTACCACAAGTTCATTAAAAACTGTGCCAGTGTTCTTGCTCCTCTACACGCTATGATCACACACAAACGCAAGGTAACGAAATTGGTATGGTGTAGCGATAGTATACAGGCGTTCGACAATGCCAAAAATGCTATCAATAGTGCATTGTCTTTGTCATTTCCTATCAGTGATGCCCCCCTAACTCTGACGGTCGATGCATCAGATGTTGCGATCGGTGGAGTGTTGGAACAAACCATTAACGGTCAACAAGCACCCATCGCGTTTTACTCGAAAAAGCTGCAGCCAGCCCAAACGCGTTATAGTGCTTTCGGACGTGAACTTCTTGCTATTTACTTAAACGTGAAGCATTTTCAACATTTCCTTGAAGGCCGAGAGTTTTGTGTTTTTACCGACCACAAACCTTTGGTCACTGTCTTCAATAAAAACAGCTGTAACCACTCTCCCAGAGTCATCAGGCAACTCGATTATATCTCGCAATTTACCACAGATATCCGCCACATCAAAGGTGTCTTGAACACTCCAGCGGATGCACTCTCAAGAATAGAGATTACTTCTGTTACCCTCAGCTCTACACTGTGGAATGCTATTGCACAGGATCAAGATAAGGATACGGAACTACAAGACCTGCTCAGAGAAGACTCCACTCACTCACTTTCCCTCAAGAAAATGAGTATGCCAGGATTGTCTGTGCCCCTCTATTGCGACGTATCAACAGCTGCTATTCGCCCTTATGTCCCTCCATGTCACAGACAAGCAGTCTTCACGGATCTTCATAAGCCCTCCCATCCTGGTATCCGTGCTTCGCAACACCTGGTTACCTCTCGCTTTGTTTGGCCCTCGATGCGGAAGGATGTCAAACATTGGACCAAAACGTGCCTTGCCTGCCAGCGTGCCAAAGTCCAAAGGCACACCAGGTCCCCCTTTGACGCATTTCCGCCCCCATCCCAGCGATTTGAGGTAATTCATGTAGACATTGTTGGCCCTCTTCCAGTGATTCAAGGCCAACGTTATCTGCTCACCTGTCTCGACCGCTTTTCCAGATGGCCTGAAGCCATCCCACTTCCTGATATCCAAGCGGACACTGTTGCAAGAGCCTTTCTTCATGGATGGGTATCAAGATTTGGATTGCCGACAAAAGTCATCACTGACCAAGGTCGCCAATTTGAGTCTTCGCTTTGGAAGAAGTTTACCAGCTTGTTGGGTACAGTACATGCGCATACCTGTGCGTATCATCCGCAAGCTAACGGCCTCGTCGAACGCTTCCATCGCCAGCTGAAGTCATCCCTTATGTGTCACGAAGACTCCCATTGGATGGATAAGCTTCCACTCGTGTTGCTTGGTATTCGCTCTGCATTTAAGAGTGATCTGAAGACTACAGCGGCTGAACTAGTCTATGGAACAACACTGCGGCTACCAGGTGGCTACTTCACTGCAGGGGATAAGTCATGTGATCCTACGGAATTCGCTCAAACACTTTCCTCTCACATGCAGTCCCTTCAGCCTGTTCCCCCTCGATTGACTAGCCAACAGAACATCTTTGTTTCCCCAGCCCTCCAGTCTTGCACCCACGTTTTCGTTCGTGTACCTCTCCCAAAACGGCCTCTCCAATGTCCATATGACGGGCCCTATGAAGTTCTCCGACGTACGCGCAAATCATTTCTCATCCAGCGCGGTTCCAAGGTCGACAAGGTTTCTATCGATCGTCTTAAGCCTGCGTTTTTGGAATCAACCTTAAGCGAGGTACATGTAGCTACCAAAAAGGTCCAGGGGAAATCAGTGTCGTTCGGAACTCTTTGAACTTCCTCTCTGGTGGGGGAGTGTGTAGTGAATACTCTTATTTTAGTTCCAAGATAAATGTTAATTTTACCGTCTTGAATTTCGGAATAGCTATAAATTCATTTTAAATTAGTTACCCATCATAATTCAATTGTAAACCACATTAATACTAATTTTATGTATACTGTATTATTTTATTGTATGTAAACATAATTAATTATATATCACAATTGTCAGTTAATTATTTATATTCAAATATTTATTTTAATCTAATACCATGTCCATTTTACAAATAAATAATAGAAATCCAAGGGTTATATTTTCCACCTTTGGTACTGTCGCAGTTTCGCCTAACGGACTCAATACGGCTAGTGAGATAATCACTGGTTGGCACTTAACCAGCGGCAGTGCTTATGGCTACATCATCCAGGTTAACCTATACCGGATAGATGCGCTACGGTCCCAAGCCGTAGCTTGCCTAGGCCAACGACGACGACGTAAACCAACAAATAGTTAGAGAAAAATCTGACTTCTTAGAAACTTCGAAAAAATTAAATGATAAACAACATGAATTCCGATCAGGAAGATCAAGTCTATCACAACCAATGAAACACTAACATTTTTGGTGCAATTGAAAATAATGAAAACTATGATGTAATATACACAGACTTTTCCAAGGCGTTCGGCAAGTGTGACCATGGAATCATAGCACCTAAACCGAAATATATAGGAATAACAGGAAAAATAGGAAAATAAGTATATAATTTCCTTAGTGAGCGACAGCAAGTCGTCACAGTTCAAGGAATATCTTCATCAGAGTCAGAGATCATTAGCTCAGTACCACAAGGAACAGTATTAGCTCCATTACTCTTCATAATCATGCTAACTGATATAGGTGAGGAAGTTACCAGCGACAGCACAGTAACATCCTTTGCCGATGACACAAAAATTAGTAGAGAAATAAGAAACTCAGAGGATATAGGATCTCTACAAACAGACATGAACAGAATCTATAACTAGTCTGAAGGCAATTAATATGAAATTGAACACTAACGAATTTTAACTATCATATTAAGGTACAGAGGAAGGAAAGACCTAAAATCCATGAAATACTTTATCCCAAATGGACAGAAAATCTTTAAAGCAAAAGATTTAGGAGTTGTGATGAATGATGATGCGAAATTTGAAACACAGAATAAGATATCAGTAAACAGAGCAAAAAGAATAAATGGACAAATACTACTGAGAACCTTTAAAAGCAGGGATAGGAATATAATGATTCCTCGATTGAAAACACTGATCATACTCAAGTTAGAATACTAATAGGTTTTAACATCTCCATATAAAATAGAAGACATTAGTCAACTAGAAAGGATTCAGAGAAACTTCATAGCCAAGATCAATGGATGCAAAGAACTAAATTACTGGGAAAAGTTGCTTGAATTAAATTTATTTTCACTGGAAAGAAGATGAAGGTACACCATTGTTATACTTGGAAAATAATGGAGAAACCGGCCCCTAATCTTACTTTGAACCCTATAACCACTCAGACAACAGTGGAAAGTAGAAAAGGAATAGAAAAGGAAGAATGTGTCGTGTTCTCAAATTAAAGGTTAGACAGGGGACATCTTCAACTTTGAAGGAAAATAGTTTTGTTGTGAGAGGACCAAAACTGTTCAACCAGCTGCCCAAGGAACTAAGGAACACGAGTGGTGTAGCGGTGGATATCTTCAAAAGAAGACTAGACGCCTGGCTCAGGACAATTCCAGATGAGCCGGGCGTACCTAGCTATGTGAAGTGGAGAGCACAAGAAACCAACTCTTTACTTCACCAGGCCAACTCAAGAGGAGGGGACAACAAGCTTGACCTTCTTGAAATGAGGAATTATCGCACCGAACAATCTGAAAGGTTGAAAGTAGTGGTGTACCGATTAATCGGCATCGGCCAAGTTTAGCCGATTCTCTCTGGGATTCTTTAAAATTTTAAATTTTCATTACAAAACAAAATCTATATTTATAGAAAACTGAACATACAAAAAACACTATTTATGATAATTTATACTCATTTCAAAGTATAATTATATAAAAATATTTCACATTCACGAAAAAGGCAAAGCTTAATAAGTTAAGTTGCCCATAAATTTACATTTTCTCTAAGTAGCTAATTTCTAAATATTATAAAAATTTCATATTAAGTTGTACTTTATAATTTATATATTAAACCATCTTATTACGCTGACTTTATTTTAAGTATTTTAATAATTTTATAAACTTAAATTATACATCCATGTTTTTTATTCAAATTCAAATTGGCCACCAGGGACTTGAAATTTTAATGAAAAATTTTGTTGTTCAACATAAGGAAAAACATTTACTTTAAATATTGGTATTCAATTTATGAAACTAAAATAACATTATTTTATCACTTTACTGAGTAATAAAACATTTTAACATCATTTTAGCTATGGGATATGAGTAACAAATTCTGGTGCTGTATGTTGTGAAGTAAGCTAATGAAAAGCATTTAAACAAATCTGAAATGTAAAAATATGAAAATTGAAAGTTTTCACATTAGATTAGTAAAATTTATGGAGGGAATTGATTTTTTTTTAAATATAGGCAAAGAATCGGCATCAGCTAAATTCTGGAATCGGTACATCACTAGTTAAAAGCTAAAAGGTAATTAGGAGAAAGAACACCAACGCAGTTGCAAACATTTTTATTTATTTCGGACGTTTTGTAACAATCAGGTTCCAACTTCAGTGACTAAAAATTAAAGTATTCAGATGAAAGTTATTCTCACAATACACACGCAAAACAAAATTATAATTACCAATCGTAAACTAGAACACCAAAGAAAAAAAAAGAGCTAAAGAAAATAGCAAGGCAAACTTTTAAAACACAGTGAATCTGTTGAAGAGTTATAACTGTTTAAACTAGGTCTTTCTTTGTAAATATAAAATGACTTCATTATGTCGAGGCCCGAGTCTGATCGGCTATTGTCAAGAACAGAGAAATTCAATTCCGAAAAAGAGTTGCAGTAGTCGTGTGAATGTTCCCGTATTGCAGAATAACTAAAGTATAATTTGTTCGTACCAATCTGCACAGATGTTATAAAAAGTTTTCCCGATGTAGGACCCCATACAGTGATGGCACATGAACTTATAAATCATCGAAGATCTGAGCGGAGTCGGTATTTACTTCTAAATGTAAAGAAGTTTGCCATTGTTGTGTATGGTTTAAAAACGATTTTAAGTCCCAAATGAGGATAGAATTCTCTGATAAATTTACAGAGCTGATTTCTGAAACGTAAACCCAAAGAACCAGTGTAAGGGAGAGGTGAATAAACTTTATTCCAGGAAACAATAGAGTAATGCACCGAACCAAAATTTCATAAATTATTTAAAACATTACTTATCACTGAATTACAGTAATAAAATTCGTTCTGGTGAGAGAAGACATTTTTGCACTATTTATAAAACTGGAAGACAAAGTTAACAGGTTTTTGAGTAAATTAAGGGAAATGGGTACCATCAGCAATGAATTGTTTCCAGAATTACTTGTCTCTTTCTAGTTCTGGAGTGATGTATGGCCTTCCCAAGGTTCATAAAGTTAATGTCTCGTTAAGACCTATTTTATCAGCTATAAAAACTTGCAATTACGGCATTTCTAAGTTCTTGGTCCCCATCCTTGCTCCTCTAACTAAGAATTAATATACCGTAAGTGGTACGTTTAATTTTGTTCGCGAAATTACAGAATTGGATGTTGACAATAAAAATTGCATCATGGCAAGCTGTGATGTAAAATCTATGTTCACATATTTGATTATGTAAGATTATTAATATATGATAATGTTCACGCTTATTGTTTAGGGAATCGAACCTTGCTTCCGGTTTTAACCATAATAACAACCTGGGTAAAGATTTGATAGTGCATATGGACAGAACTCTATATTGATTTTTATACAGGGAGAGAGAGCAAAAAAAAAAAGAAAAAAAAAGAATACTTTATTCTATAGCGTTTCCTCGCAAATTGATATTAATGGAGATATAATAGTCCGGTAGCACAGACCCTGATTTTACTGGAACCATGCATTGTTTGTTATAAAGCAAATTTTTACATATTTTGAAAGCTTATACCACCCCATTCAAGAATCCATCGGGTGTACACCTGACCCCCTCTTGGCTTTTTCAATGTGGCCCCCATTTTCCAAGATGGCCGGCGAAACTGAAAAATCCCATATCCTGGTCAAAACTTGATGGATTTTGATGATCTTGGTGTCATTTCTAGGGTTTTTTAGGATGATGAGTCGATCTGGAGGGGTTGTAGATACTTTGGGAGTCGTTTTGACCCACATTCGTCAATACTCAAGGTCATTGGAGGTGAAACGCCCCCCGAAATAAGGATTATCCCATATCCCGTGCAGTCGTGGAGATATTTTGGTGATCTTACTGTCGTTTTTATGGTTTTGGGCGAGACTGAGAAGTTCTATAGGGTTTAAAATGAAATCAGGGATTATTTTCCCCATGGTAAGGTGAATTCCAATATGTCTAATTATTCCTCTTATTTTTTTCAGGTTGTTGAGATTATTGTTGATGGTGCTGCCCACCTGGTGGTTTGATGAAGTCTTGGTTGTGCTGATTCCAAAATTGTTTTTGACTGCTGAATATGGAGAATATACCAGGTGAGCATTGTTTAGTTTTCATTTGCTGAGGATAAATTATTTCAATGCGATTTGTACTCTGAAGAATGGGTAAACAAAATTCTTATTTTTCAGGTTCTACAAAAGCTGCAGACGAATGTTTCTTCAAGGATTTCCTGCGTAGCTGTCCTGGAGGTCAGAAAGGTCTTTCAAATTGTGGGAAGATTCAGAAAATCATAGAGAGCGACATCAGAAGGCAGCCAGATGTTCGAGCGAGACTAGAGTCTCTCTTGGAAGATGGAGAAAAATCCTTTGTTGTCACAAGAACTGTGTTTCCACTTATGTGTCCAAGCGGAATTTATCAGCATTCATGAAAAAGAGAGAATGTGATACCCCTACAGTGGAGCTAAAAAGACTACGTAGAGCTGTTCTCAGTGAAGGCCCAGTATATAACCCTAAAAAAAACTCTCTTTTGTTTGAAAGTCAGCGAGTGTATATTACCCGAGAAATATGACATCAAAGTTCCGGTGCAATACCGCATTCCAGCATCTAGGTTTATGACCGATAAACTTGGTGATAAAAAAACAAATTACAAAGATGTGTTCATAGAAAAGTGTAAACTGAAAAATGATGAGCAGGGACAAGTTGTACTCAGTAGGTTGTTGGGCATGAAAGGAGATTTACCGGCTGAAGAAGCCCGATACCATAAAGATTGTATGTCTACCTTTCATGTTGAGGTTGAGAGAGCTTGCCAGAATAAGTCAAGGGTTGAACCTGAAGACCGTCCCTTCATTGCTTTGTGTGTAGAATTGTCGAAGGACAAAATGAAACCATGGAATTCAAATGGAATTCAGCACAAAGACATCATCCCACAAATCCTCAAACTACACGCTTTGAGTGGTTGTGACACAGTTGCAGCAATACATGGCATCGGCAAAGCCACTGCCATTGCCACAGCCAAGAAGGGTTGGAAGCTAGACAAGCTGGGGTCCCTTGATGCATGCTCTGACCATATCGAGAAAGAGGCAACAGCGTTCATTGTTGCATGCTATGGGATAAGAAATCCTCATCTCTTACTGAGTGTCGTCAGCGAGTATGGGCTCAGAAGACAGGGAAGTCGGGAACTGCTGCACCCAAACTATGTTCTCTACCACCAACAACTGAAGCTTTCCATCAAAACGTGCTGAGAGCTCACTACACTGTGGCGAACTGGCTCGATGCACTAAAGTGTGACCCACCACCACTTGATCCTGTGCATTATGGGTGGGAGAGAGACGGAACAAACAGAGTTCTCATCCCAAAAACAGTTGGTGAAGGAGTGTGCTTAGCACCAGATGAAGTTCTGAAGCTAATCAGATGTGGGTGTGAATCACAATCAACATGCAGGGGGAGTCGCTGCGGCTGCATGAGACGCAGAATCCCTTGCACAATGTTCTGTGCATGTGGCAGCGGCTTGGATTGCAACAATCCATTGACCCAAAACGCAAACGAAGAGCAGACTGATGATCCTGACGATCCTGACACAACCATGTCTTTTGAGATTTGCCCCCAATAAATGGTTACCTAATGTGAATAACTGCATCAAAGTTGTCAATGCCAATCCCCCAGCTAGGTGTGAGCTTTGTTTTGCTTACGAGGTCATATATTCTAGCTTTGCAACCTTCCATAGAATGCATGTGCCCTGCACTTCAGCATAAATTGTGGTTTATATCCGAATATCCATATCCATATAATGTGGGTTATGTCATTTAAGCATTATGATCTGGTTTTATCTCCAGAAAAGATGTTAAGTGCTCAGCAGTTAGCTAGATTGTAGAAATTGTCACTGAAATAAAGCAAATACAGTGATGTCAACTGTGGCATTATCATATTTCAAGGCCAAACTTTAACCTCAAATGACCTTGACTTGACCCATGGAGTTGAAAAATGATATCCTACTGTTATCATGTGCCCATAGAACTACTCAGTCTCGCCCAAAACCATTAAAACGACAGTAAGATCACCAAAATATCCACGACTGCCCGGGATATGGGATATTCCTTATTTCGGGGGGCGTTTGATCTCCAATGACCTTCAGTATTGACGAATGTGCATCAAAACGACTCCCAAAGTATCTGCAACCCCTCCAGATCGACTCCTCATCCTAAAATCTCCTAGAAATGACACCAAGATCATCAAAATCCATCAAGTATTGATCAGGATATGGGATTTTTCAGTTTCGCCGGCCATATTGAAAAAGCCAAGCGGGGTTCAGGTGTACACCCGATGGATTCTTGAATGGGGTGGTATAAGCTTTCAAAATATGTCAAGATTTGCTTTATAACAAACAATGCAGGGTTCCCACCTCGTGCAACCGAACTATAAGCAATTTTTGGATCGATTAAAGTCGAGTGGAATCGTATGGTGGTAATTATTCGTTTTATCCTTACGGGTCGATTTTGAAATGAGAATAGGTTTTACTGGTGTATTTTGGTGTTTTATTCAAATCTGACCTTCATTTCTTGTGCAAATGAATTATCGAATGCCCGGTTAGGTTCAATGAATGCCCGGTTAGGTCAACTGTACGCCCTTGACGATTGGTTAGGTTGTCGTGATATTTTCATTAAAAATAACGAAAATATCACGACAACCTAACCAATCGTCAAGGGCGTACAGTTGACCTAACCGGACAATCAATTAACCTAACCGGGCATTCAATAAATCATTTGCACAAGAAATGAAGGTCAGATTTGAATAAAACACACCAAAATACATCAGAAAAACCTATTCTCGATCCAAAAATTGCTTATATCTCTGTTAATATTAATTAAATACTAAGACGCAGTGTTAAAAAGTCTTTGATGAAGGTTTAATATATTGGCAGTATTCAAAACATAATGAATTTATTCTTTTTTTTTTTAACACCTGACAAAATATTCTAATATTTGGTATGTCGCTATGCACTAACTTTTCATTATTTAACAAGGTTTTTGCTATATTTTAATTTATTTTTCAAAACTGTCACACAGAGGTGTCATTTTATCATAATGACGTCACAGATAGTTGATATTCTTCATAAAGGTGTATAATTTAAAGGTATTATGAAGATCATGAGCGCATTTGGTACAATATTCTATTTTTTTTGGTCCGGAGTTATATATGAATCACACACTTCTCACTTCAGTGTAAAGAAAATTGTGTAACTAAATAATATAACTCCTCTCTTTATTAACACAACAACAAAATATAATTATTTTTAGTTAAGTAAGCAAACAAGCTCTTTTAATTGCACATAATAATTACCATCAAATATTAACAATTATGGGGACTACGATAACTTTATATGTAATGTACGGTTGGATTTTTATTTACACAAGACCGTGGGCGTGGTTCGGTTTAGGGGGCTAACTTTTTCTATTAATGTTCCACCCTCCTAGAATTTGGATGGTTATAAACCAATCAACTGCCACCTTTCTTTTAATTTTAAATTTAATGGCGACTAAAGGTTAAAAGGAAATATCCCACTGCGTTGTTTTCTTATCCTCGGATTATAGCTAGGGTTAAAGGTCAAACGCCATCTTGTTCAATCCATGGATATGTTAATTAGGTATTTATGATTCTATTAATTAAACTGAATAAACAGAGTTCGGAGGAGTGTCAGTAAGTGATTTACATTCACAACATTTTGGTGATAGTAACTTTCTTTAATTGATATTCTAAACTGATTTAAACGTACCTTAATTTCTAATTGAGTGCAGTAAATATCATCTCTTTCCGACATTTTCACGAGTACCAGTATCGCAGATTTCATATACCAGAGAATAAAAGAGGAGGAGAAATTTCCTATTTCAGTTTGTTCTTTTATTTATTAAGTATTTCTACATAAAGAACGTCCGCTATGATGTGTAAGAGCTATAAAGATTAGTTTCATTATAAAATTTTATAAAATGACAACAAGCATGAGAAATGTGTATATTAAAATTACACGATACTGTAGTTATTAAAATTGCCATCTCCACTTCCTCAAAACGGTTTGTTGGGGTATATATTATATATATATATACATTCAACTGCAAAGAACACGCAGTATAAATAACGTAAAGAACGACGCTTGTATAGGAGATATTCCGCGCAAGACGAGAAAGAGAAAACAACAAATGAAAAAATGAAGTACCACCTGGGAATCGAACCCGGGATCTTCCGATTGCCGGTCAGACGCGATAACCACTACACCATGGACTTCACTCTTCCAAATGCCGTAATTCCTCTACATACTCGCAGAAACCAATGCCCCAAGGGGGCACCTCCCGCATGCCGTAACATTATATACATTCAACTGCAAAGAACACGCAGTATAAATAACGTAAAGAACGACGCTTGTATATAATGTTACGGCATGCGGGAGGTGCCCCCTTGGGGCATTGGTTTCTGCGAGTATGTAGAAGAATTACGGCATTTGGAAGAGTGAGGCCCATGGTGTAATGGTTATCGCATCTGACCGGCAATCGGAAGATCCCGGGTTCGATTCCCGGGTGGTTACCTCATTTTTTCATGTTTCGTTCTCTCTCTCTCGTCTTGCGCGGAATATCTCCTATACAAGCGTCGTTCTTTACGTTAATTATACTGCGTGTTTGCAGTTAAATGTATATAATGTTACGGCATGCGGGAGGTGCCCCCTTGGGGCATTGGTTTCTGCGAGTATGTAGAAGAATTACGGCATTTGGAAGAGTGAGGCCCATGGTGTAATGGTTATCGCATCTGTCTGGCAATCGGAAGATCCCGGGCTCGATTCCCGGGTGGTTACCTCATTTTTTCATTTGTTTCGTTCTCTCTCTCTCGTCTTGCGCGGAATATCTCCTATGTACACACACACACACACATATATATATATATTATATATATATATATATACACATATATATACACACAGGGTGGTTATAAAGTCCCTATCTATTTCAGTGAAAACGTAGCAAAAAGGGTAAAATTCAATAACAATATAATAGAAGGCATACATTTAATGAATACTTAAGCATATGATTCTACATGAGCACCATCAGTATCTCTACAGAGTTCGAATCTGTCAGCAGCATTGCGGAACACATTTTGGAGCATGACAGGGGGTTATTTTTGTAACTGCTGTTACGATACGAGCACGTAAATCTTGCAGATCTGTAACCCTCGTTTGATAGACGTTTGATTTGATAAAGTCCCTTGCAAAGAAATCCAAGGGCGTTAGGTCAGGAGATCGAGCCGCCTAGGGCCTGTTGCCTCCACGTCCGATCCACCGATTTGGAAATCGTTCATTTAGGTACTCCCGAACAATGTTTGCGTAATGACAAGGTGCCCCATCTTGTTCAAAGACGACGGTGTTTAAAATGCCAACTGAATGAAGTTGGGACATTTACTTGCTCGTATCGTAACGTAATGTGTTCCGCAATGCTGCTGACAGATTCAAACTCTGTAGAGATACTGATGGTGTTCATGTAGAATCATATGCTTAAGTATTCATTAAATGTATGCCTTCTATTATATTGTTATTGAATTTTGCCCTTTTTGCTACGTTTTCACTGAAATAGATAGGGACTTTATAAACACCCTGTATGTATATATATATATATATATGTATATATATATATATATATATATATATATATATATACACCGGAAATTCTTTCCTCGCCGTTCTGAAACATCTTGGAACCCCAAAATAGAGCAATAGAACCCATGTGGGTAAGAACAGCCCACAAAGAGAAGAAAAATTTTACTTTGTTTTCCAAAAAGGGCCGCAAAAACTACACGTCTTTCAAGACTATATTAGTGCGAGTTCACTTAAAATCGATCTCATTTTCTTCTCGTGAATCTCCACGCCATTCGATCTCAGCTAGCCCCAGTCTTTCAAACATTAGTCAAGCATACACACGTAAATCATCACTTGAGGCGACCTACAATTTCATCCCGCCAGAGGCAAACCACTTCTGCAAGATTTCTGCTGGTGTCATCTTCCTGGCCCTCGCCTCACTCATCCTTCAACACAATTCGGTCGGCGCCGTTTCAACGGGTCCTCAATACATCCTCCTGCCAGTAGGCATGTACGTCCTCAGACCATCTCCGTCGAAACGCAGTACGATAAACGTCACGTAGGCCTCTTCAGTCTTCAGAGTTATCTACGTCAAAATCGCAGGTCGGTAAACCTCTCGTAGAGCACCACTTGACCTACAGTGTTTTATTACGTCGTGATAAGACTATTTCGGAATCAAAGCTAAAACGTTTACAAACTCTGCCTAAACGAGTAGGCCCTAAAGTGTTCTTAATACCGTTCAAATTAACTCTCCCGTTAAGACCGCAGTAGGCTTATTAAAGTGTTGTACCAATACCGTATTTTTGTATCACCTTGTTATTTTCTTCATTCATACAATTTACTTATTTGTATAATTACTTATTGCTATGAACCCAATATCGTACCTTATTACGTAAGTGTTGTTTTCTTACTCATTATTTTAGTGTACAGTACCGAATATCTCATTACCTTAATTATTGTTGCGACTCATTAACGCAGCGTTCAGCGCTTATACTGTGTAACCCATTTCTTATTGCTAATAATTAATCAATCATTGTAATATAGCACAATTATCGTATACATAATTGTTGATCACTGTGAACAGATAATTCATTTATTTTTCTAATTAAACAAAAAAAAAACTCATTTCTAGCTACCTTATTATATATGGTTTGTTTGGGCTGACTGCCAGACTGGTGACCCAAAGCATTCGTTTCAATTTAATTCATAAATTATAGTAAGCTCCTCGGTGGTGTAGTGGTTAGCGTCGCTGACTACGAATCCATCGGCCCCGGGTTCGAGACCCGGTGACTGCAGCCGGCGCGCAGCAAAACCCAGCTGTTCATCCTTCCACACAATAAAGAAAGTGGTTGGTGGATAAATGGGTGCCCTGGGTGGCCTAGACGCTGGGCTGCTGGTGGGGCGTGGTTCGGATTCCACGTTAAACTGTAGGTCTAAAGTGGAGTGAAAAGCTTGACCCTTCGTCAGAATGAACAATTCGGGCGGAAGCTAACCAAAGGTAAGGTTAAGGTTAAGCCTACTTTCTAGGCCACTATTTGGGGAACAGCTTTTCCTTTAAACATGTTTGGTTGAACAATCGACCGTAGTTTTTATTTATTAATTTATTATTAGTTTTCTCAATTTTCCGTATGACATTTTTCAATACTGCTGGTAAATTATAATTAATATTTCCAAAATTTTCCAACGTTTCGCTCTGTCCTCGAGCATCTTCAGGAATTCGTTTGGAGCCATCTTCGTAGGTGCTCTGCCTAGAATGGAAATTTCTTGTTATTGTTGTGTTGTTGACGTTATAAGAGGTGAAATTAGAGTTGTATGTCAGGGCGCTCTCTTTTATAGCTCATTTTCGGAGGTTTTCCCGCAGTTTCGCGTACGTGTACTAACGGGATTGATCAGTTTCGTACGTGTAACTTGAGGATTCGTTCTTGCCCGTTTCGCTGATTGTTTATTTTCGGGGAAGTCTCTTTTATTATTAATGTTTCGATGATATGAAGTCTTTTCTCATCCCTTATTTGCGTTACCACGTTTGTTGCTTCCACTATCTGTTGTCTGGTTAGGTTTATTTTGTGTATGTTCCACATGTGATCTTTCGGACTTCCTCCTTGTTAGCGCATTGTTAGCCTTCTTGGCAGTGTTGTTACGGTTGAGCCCACGTATCTCACGTTTCCTCGAAGTTTGCAATCTTCGTTCGGGCATTGAAATTCATAAATTATGTGAGATTTTTGTAGATTTTCGATTTTTGAGTGATGTTATTTTTCATGAATAAGTTTTGAGTCTTCATGTCTCGGTAGTAGATGGCAAGCGATATTTTATTCTGATTTCTACATCTGACGTTTTCCTTTACTATTTTCCTTATTACTCTTTCGTCAGTTTTATATCCAGGCGACATTTGGTTTTAGTAAAAAAATTTGTGAACAGTGCCGTTAGGCGTCTCCTCCTTTCTTGTCTGATTGCTTTCCGCTGTATTTGCCTCCCTTTTTATTTTCAAAAATTTTTTAATTTCTCGTTCTGTTTCGGTGTTTGTGAAACCGTTGTTAATTAGTAGCTGCTTTAAGCGTTCAATCTCTTGGTGGAAGATCGTCCAATTAGATGAGATTTTATAAGCTCTGTGTAGAAGTGCTTTTATTACACCGAGTTTATATTTAGTTGGGCACTCGCCATTTGCATTTAAGCATTTTCCTCTGTCCGTAGGTTTTTTGTATATGCTGGTCGTGTAGCAATATATATATATATATATATAATATATATATATATATATATATATATATATATATATATAATTATGCGGGTTGCTTCTACAGAGCTTCAATTTAATATTTAGGAGAAATCCAATGACAAGGAAAAATGTAAATGCCATGAAAAGTCTTCTTTATTGCGCAACGTTTCGAGCAATACGCTCATCTTCAGGCTTAAATTTACAAAATTGTTAAGGAAATTTTTTTATCATACTGATTTCCGCATCATATTTATTAATAAAACGTCTTTAGGTAGCTTTTTCTCAGCGAAGGATCGAACCCCTGACTCGTTGCGTAGCGGTGTTGTATATTTATTTACCTGCCCCAGGTGTCTCCTTGGGAATTACATCGGCAGCACTGTTCGCTCTCTCAGGGCTAGATTTTATTCGCATATGGGAATAAGTGGCCGAACAGGTAAAATTTTAAAAACTAAGGAAGCCTCGAGTATTCGCGAACATAGCATCAAATGTAAAATTGATGTCACTTTAGACAATTTTAAAATTCTTGGTTGTAATACTTGTCCCAACTCACTAAGAATTTTAGAATCCCTTTTCATTAAAGCATTGTCCCCTAGTCTGAATGTTGACTCATCGTCCGTCCCTCTCAATTTGCTATGATCCCTCCTCCTTCCCCAATTCCTTATAATCCCTCCTTCCCCTATCTCCCTCGCCATCCTTCGTTCCCGTTTCCTCTGCTCAAATTAGTCGGCCTCGGATACTGCTGTGTAAGGTAGATAGCTCCATTGTTCCAGTGTACTATTGGTAATTTTTCCAGTGTATTAATTTCACATTTACTACATGTATTTAAAAATAACTTCTTAATTTTTATATGTAAATCTGTATAACTTAGAACTTAACCCTCTTTTCTCATTCTTTTAAAATTTGTCTTTACGAATAGGTTATAGAAATTTCTGTTTGTTTTTCATTCAATATTGATTTTAATTTCACATTGTTATTAAACAGCCTGAAGATGAGCGTATTGCTCGAAACGTTGCGCAATAAAGAAGACTTTTCATGGCATTTACATTTTTCCTTGTCATTGGATTTCTCCTAAATATATATATATTATATATATAGGGTGTCCCATAAGTTCGGCATCATAGGAAAAATAATAAAAAAAGGCAAAACAAAAGCTTTTATTTACAGAACGTGCTCAATATGTCCACCATTGTTTTCAATACACAAATTCAGACGCGATACCCAGTCAGCAAGCACACGGTGAATGATGTCAGGAGTAATGGTGTTACATGCCCCAATAATGCGCTGCCACAAATGTTCAACACTCCTAATTTTCTCTGCGAATACCAGCGCTTTCAAGTGGCCCCAGAGATAAAAATCTAGTGGCGTGAGATCCGGGCTTCTAGTTGGCCATTCCACAGGCCCTCGACGTCCTATCCAATGACCAGGGAATTGTTGGTACATGTATTCCCTTACTTGGGTGCTGTAATGTGCAGGAGCGCCGTCTTGCTGGAACCATGTTGGGAAATTTCCTTCTTCGTTCAAGATACTGGGAAATGCTTCTTCCTTGAGCATACGTAGGTAGGTGCCTCCAGTGACATGTTCATCAAAAAAGAGGGGGCCTATGATGCGATCCTTCCAAATGCCACACCATACCATCACCCGAGATACACCTTGTTCCTTTGAAGAGGTATACCAGTGAGGGTTGTTTTGAGACCAGTAGCGGGTGTTCTGTCGATTTACCTCACCATTTCCATAAAAAACAGCCTCGTCACTGAACAGAATGGTGGACGGGAAATTGGCATCCCGATCATATGAATTATGGTTTGTAGAAATAGAAAAATATGAATTTCTCCTATGATGCCGGACTTATGGGACACCCTGTATATACACCTGAAACTCTAATCTCTGGAAAACGCGAGCGGTACACAATTACAGACGTATGGAAAACACTCGAGGGTTGTGTCTCTAACCTCAGAAATGAAATAGAAACATGCTGGAATGAGAGAAGAGGCAGGTGATGTACTGTTCCAGCTGCAGTGGGACAGAGGGGCCATGAAAACAAGGATGGAAAATATCCTGAGAATAAGAGGCCCAAAACTCTTTATTGTTCTGCCCCAAGAACTAAAGAAGCTCCATCACACCAACCTGAATAATTTCAAGAACGAGTTGGGCAGGAGAGCGGAAACCAATTCCCTCCTCCACCGAATCCCGCAAATGAGGTGGTATGCTGGAGAGGGGTCGACCGCAGGTCAATCCTGAACCGTCGTCCAAAATTCAATTCAAAGATGAAAAATTGAAAAATTATTTAAAAGCACCGTTTGCGTATGGAATATATCAGGTTGTAACATAAATTCTGCTCGATTAGAAAATGGACGATAGATAATAGAATAACCTCAAGATAATGTGAAATAGTTTTAGAAATGTTGCAAAATACACGCGGCGACAAGTTCGCACAGGTTTTATCACGATACAGAATGATACAGAATGACTTACGCTAGTGTAGGTTTTGGCTAGTGTAGGATTAGGCTAATGAATATTTTCTCTGGTGTTTTTCATAGTTACAACGCCACCCCTACGATATTACAGTAATTGAAAAAACGTGTGGCCCATGGAGCATATTCGACATGTGATGCTGTATGAGTTCCATAAAGGATCTAACGCTAGTGAATCCGCAAAAAACATTCAAAGAGTTTATGGAAATGATGTTGTGAGCGAATGGATGTGTAGGAGATAGTTTGAGAAGTTCAGAAATGGAGACTTCAGTCTGAAAGATTATTTATTTATCAACGAACAGGACGACCAAATGAGTTAAATGAAGAGTTGCTGAAAGCAACAGTGGAGGAAAACCCAACGGTAACTGTAAGAGAACTTGGCCTGCAACTCGGCGTTAGCTAAATGACCATTCATCGTCATTTGAAGCTGTTAGGAAAAGTAGTGAAGGTTGGAAAATGGGTTCCGCATGATTTGTCACAAGCGAATCTTCAACATCGAATCGATATTCGCACATCACTGCAGTGGCGTACTAAGGGAGGTGCGAGGGGGCGGTCCGCCCTGGGTGACAGCCAGGAGGGGGGTGCCATCGGGAGAGTTGAAATACCAGTACAAGTTTTCAAACCAAATGAAAAATTCGCCAAAGTAAGAAAAAATTTTTAAAAATGTTCAAACTATTACAACAGCTTAATGTTAATTTCCACTATAAAATAAATTTTTATTTTTATTGGCAATACAAAATTTACAAACGAAAAATTAAATATTTGATAAAAATTACATCGAAAGGCGAACGTTTGTTGACGTTTTAGTCATCAGTTTGTTGAGCATAGCCAGCTGGCTGCAACTGACATTCCAAGTCTTGTTCACTTGACACTGTGACTCCACATACATGAGGTATGTTTCATTAAATAATTATGATAAAGCATAAAGTGCTGGTGTTTATAACAATATCATGGTACTTAACCAGTGTCCAGTAATTTTTGACAATGTGGTATCATAGTGATGTTTAAGTGTTTATAAATGATAATTAATGATAATTAATAATGATAATAATAATGATAATTAATTGTCTCTGCTTGTCTGGGTTGATAATCTGATAACTCAATGGGTATCTGGTTGGCAAAAGTTTGAGAACCACTTGTTTGAAGCTTTTCTGTTGTAATAATTTTTTTTACTTTATTTACTGGATATACTGTTAATTTTCATTTTGTCAGTGGTCTAGTTATTTGTGAGTAATGCTCATAGTTTTCTGCTTTTCTAGGAGTTGTGTTTGCACTTAACCCCCCCCCCCAAATAAAATAAAATAATAATAATAATAATAATAATAATCACAGACAATTTGTTCAGTTAATGTATTTCAAGTCATAATAGTTCATGCTTGTTATGCATGTTCAATTGTTCATGCTTTATACCTTTTGATTTTAAAATTTTGCAGAAAACATCCACTATGAAGCGAAATCGACCCAGTGGATTCCAACAAAGAAAAATGAAGAAGGCAAGAGAAGAGGTGGCTCAGGCAATGTCCGGATCAATTTTGAAGTATGTGACGCCTTCAACATCAAGTGCAATAGGAGAAAGCCCTGAAGATATTCAGCCTGGTGAATCTGAAGGGCAAATACAAGAAGCATCTTCACAATTGGATTCAAATGAGAGAGAGAGCAAGGATTGGAGGATGGCAATTCATCTTCTAAAAGCAGTGAAACTGAAACTCTTCCAAAATAGGGATGGACCTTTCAGTGCAGTTCAAAGACAAGGAGAGAAATCCAAAGGGAAGAGTCGACAGCTGACCACTGCATGATTCTATAAGGCTCTGCCAAATGGCGAGAAAGTTTTGAAAACATGGATGGTTTACTCTCCATCAAAAGAAAGTTTGTTTTGTTTTTGCTGCAGACTGTTTGCTCTTGATGACAAAGGAATTGGAACATCCAACTTTGTCACTGGGTTTCAAGCATGGTGGAAGCTAAACCCAAAGGTGTCTGACCATGAGGCTTCTGAGCAGCATCTCTCATGCCTTGAGAAATGGAAGACCTTGGGAGCAGGGTTGAAGCTTCAAAAAACCATTGATCAAGTCCATCGAGCAACAATGGACAAGGAGAGAAAGAAATGGAGGAATATTTTACATCGCGTCTTGGACGTAACCTTATTTCTGGCTCACCAGAATATTCCTTTTCGTGGTCACAAAGAGAACATGTCATCAGCAAACAAAGGAAACTTCATGGAATTGGTAGAGTTGCTGTCAAATTATGATCCAGTTTTGAAAGAACATTTTGTAAGGATTAAGCATTCTATTCCATCTGGGAGGAGAGTGGCTTCGTATTTATCTCCAAAGATTCAGAATGAGTTCATTTGCCTTTTGGGGAATTACGTCAAAGAGAAAATAGTGGCTGATATCAAGAAAGCAAAGTATTTTGGGATTCTTTTTGACAGCACTCCTGATGTGTCCCACACTGATCAGATGTGTGAAGTGATCAGATACGTCCATATTGAATGTGGCAAAGTTGAAGTAAAGGAATCATTCTTGGGCTTCTTCCCTATTGCCGGAAAGACTACTGCTGAGCTCACAGGGGATATCCTGAGACATCTGGAGAGAGATGGACTGGACATAAACCTGTGCTGTGGTCAAGGATATGACAACGCTGCAACTATGGCTGGGATTCATGGTGGTGTTCAGTCAAAGATCAGAGAGATTAATCCCAAGGCTTTGTTTGTGCCTTGTGCAAATCATTCTCTGAACCTTTGCGGAGTGCACTCATTTGGAAGCGTTTCTTCATGTGTGACTTTTTTTGGAACCTTGGAGGGAGTCTATTCCTTCTTTTCAGTCTCAACTCATCGATGGGAAGTGCTGATGGAGAATGTAGGCATGACAGTCAAAAGACTTTCCCAGACAAGATGGAGTGCTCATTATGACGCTGTGAAACCAGTGAAGGCAAATTTTGAAAAGCTGACCTCAACCCTTGAAGTATTGTGCGATCCCAAAAAAAATGTGGCCACAAGAGGATCAGCTCAGATTTTGCTGTCTGTTATGTTTGAATGTCTTGATCACTTTCATCAAGAATTGGAGATTCGTTCTAAGGCAATGGATCAAATTCGCAGAGGTGTTCTGTTTCACCAGGATAACGCGCGCCCTCACACTGCTCGAATCACCACTGCCCAATTGGAGGCATTTGGTTGGGAAAAAATGCCTCATCCACCTTATTCTCCAGACATCGCACCTTCAGACTACCATTTATTCAGAAATCTGCAACACCACCTAGATGAACAAAAGATGCAATCCAGGGAAGCTATCGAAAACGAAGTGATCGCTTTTTTTTAACTCGAAACCAAGGGATTTCTTCGAACGTGGCATAAAAAACTTTTCTACAGGTGGGGGGAGGTTATAGAAAAAGAAGGGAATTATATTGATGATCAATTTGTCATTATGTCATTTAATTTTTGTTGTGAATAAACTAAAAATTTGAGCAAATTTATCCTTATAAGTCATTTAATTTTTGTTCTGAATGAACTAAAAAACCGAGCAGAATATGTTACAACCTTATATATATTATATATATTATATATATATATATATATATATATATATATATATATACACACACACACATATATATACACACACGCACACACACGTGTATATATATATATATATATATATATATATTATATATATATATATATATATATATATATATATATATATACACACCAAATTTCTAATTTTCTTAGTAATAATTTATTATGTGTATCGAAACGTTATCATCTTTATCTACCCACACGTTATTTCGTTGTCTACCGAAACCAGAAACGTTATCTTTCTTTTATCGACCAAAACGTTACCATCTTTTTTGTCTTTACCGAAACGTTATTACCTTTATCTGCCGAAACGTTATCATCTTTGTTCGCCAAAAAGTTATCTTTATATAACGACACGCTATCATCTTCGTCTACCAAAACGTAATCATCTTTGCCAACCGACACGTTATCATCTTTCCCAATATTCTATTAATAATAGTGTATTTCTATACCTCCTGCAGTGAAAAGCAATTTATTCTTTCATGTTCATCATTTATACCTGAACGCTTTTATTTCAGCAAGATTACTGTACAATGAAGCCATTCTTTAGAGACCACAGACTAATAACTATCGATCGCTTACTCTCTATATGTATTCTCCACGGATCTTTCAATACTTTTCATTTAACTTAAATTTTGGTAAAAAAAAAATACAAGCTCACCTTTAATTATATATATATATATATATATATATGAAAATTATTTCACGAAGGTAACACGTGAATAATATTTATGATGAAAATAAATGCGAAGGAAAAGGAAACAGAGGTGCTCAAGCGTTTTCGTCTAATGACAGTGTTCCTGAGAATGTCATAAATAGACGAAAGCGCTTGAGCGCTGTTTGGTTTCCTTTTTCCTTCGTGGTTATTTTCATCATATATATATATATATATATATATATATATATATATATATATATATAGACGGATTTATGTATAGGCAGAGTAGGTACCTGCCTGGGGTGGCAAATTTTGTCGTATTTCAACCCAAATAGGGCAAAGAAAACAAAAATAGAAAATAGGTAACCTATAAGCACTAACAAATTAAATGAATTCACAAATAAATTTTAAAATAAAAAAGGACAGCAGCCTCTAATAGCAAACTAGTGATATCAAATGGCACAACTATAAGCCACTGGTAACGACAATTTCCCTGCCTTGGGACGCCAAAATGCAAAGTACGCTTCTGTGTGTGTGTGTGTATATATATATATATATATATATATATATATATACACACACGAGGAGATTGTAGACACCAATCGACCTGGGAAGTACTCCGGGGGGTACGTCAGGCAGAAGACAGAGTGCTGAAACTCCCGTTTCTCCTGTCACTGTCCCTGTTAGTTGATCTTTTTGTGTCTCATCTATCATGTGAGCAGTCCAGCGTGCATGGAAACACACGCTTCTCTCCCTATTCTTCACTACACATACATGCATCTTACACACTACATAATCTTTTCAAAATTGAAAAAAAAAATAGCAACGACTTCAAGAACATCGGAGTTCCCTAAGGACCATAAATGTCCCCACTTCTGGTTCCCTCACTGCCGATATCGGAAATGCAGACCCGGGCAGCGGGGCTAGATCTGCTACCGCCCATTCGAGATGTTCTGGGCCTCTGCCTGATTTACTCATCATAAACTTCAACATTCGTGGCCTTTCCTCAAATTTTCAATCTTTTGAACACCACCTCTCTTCCTCTAACCCTCACCTTCTCTTCTTCACTGTAACTCAGGTGTCTGGGACGACTGACAGCAACCCCTTTTCTGTACCTTCTTACTTTCTCTATACTCAATTTCACTCCAAAGGTGGATGTTGCGTATATGTACGTAACGACCTAACTTGCTTTCGTAATCCCGAACTTGAATCCTCCGAATTCTATACCTCTGTCAACGGCTTACATGCCAATCTTAAACGAAATACATCTGCTCTGTCTACCTTTCTCCTAATTCTACTGACTATCCAAATTCTTTGACTACCAAACTTCCAAAGTAGAATACATTCTATCCCACTCTCCTTTTGCTGAAATCTCCATTTTAATTGGTTTCATTGTTCATCAACATCTTTGGCTTTTCTCCCATTTCATCACTGGTGAACTAGCTTATAATTTTTCTATCTTGAATGACCTAGAGTAGGTTGTACAGCACCCTACTCGTATCCTCGATCGCCTTGGAGATAGCTCCAGCATTATAGATTTATTTTTCACTTCTCACCCTTCTTCTTACTCTGTCAAACTTTTTTTCCCCTTCGCGCTCCTCCGAACACAATCTTATATCTGTTTCCTATCGCTCCAGTTCGATCTTTGGATCCTTCCAAGAGGAGATGCCTTTGGCATTTAGGCGCCGATGATTGGGAAGCCTTTAGGCAGAACTTCTGTGATTGCGCATGGAATGATTACTGCTTCCGTGGCTGGTGCCCCTCTGAGTGTGCTGAGCGCATCACGGAGGCGATTTTCTCGGGCATGGAGGCGTATATTCCATATTCTTTTCTTACTACAAATGCCAAAAAAACCTTGGTTTAACTTTGCTTCTTCTCATGTTATCCGCAACAGAGGGGAGGCTTTCAGAAGATACCGTCGCCATCCAACTCCCGAATCTCACTTAGCTTGTATTTCTGCACGGAATCGTGCAAAATCTGTTCTTCGACTCGCCAAAAACGCCATCAGACAAAAATGTGGAAACCTATCCAATTCTAATTGTTCTCGCTCTTTCTGGCATCTAGCGAAGAATCTCACCAACAACTTACTACTTCTTTCCCTCCTCTTTTCCATTCCGACGGCACAGTTGCCATTTCTTCTCCCGATAAAGCTGAACTCTTCGCTCAAACTTACGGCTCCATTTCAACCCTGGGCGATTCTGGTGTTGTTCCTCTATCTTCTCTATGTTCCTCTCCCTCTGATTTAATTATGTTTGAAATTAGAATCTCCTACAAAAACGTTTTTTTTGCCCTATCTGGGCTCAACTGTAGGAAGGCGTACGGTCCTGATGGTGTTCCTCCTGTTGTTCTTAAGAACTGTGCTTCAGTGTTGACACCCTGCCTAGGCAAACTCTTTCGTCTTTGTCTTTCATCTGGTACTTTTCCTTCCTGCTGGGAGTTCGCTTTCATTCAGCCTGTCCCAAAGAAGGGTGACCACTCTCAACCTTCCAACTATCGTCCAACTGCTTTGATTCCTTGCCTTTCAAAAGTTTTTCAATCTATCCTGAATAGGAAGATTCTTAAACACCTCTCTTCTCACAATCTTCTTTCAAATCGTCAATACAGGTTAAACAAAGAACATTCTACTAGCGATCTTCCTGCATATCTCTCTGACTCTTGGTTATCCTCCTTTCAGGATTTCGGTGGAACCTTTGCTATTGCGCTAGATATATCAACAGCTTTTGACAGGGTCTGGCGCAAATCCTTAATTTCCAAACTGCCCTCCTTCCGTTTCTATCCTTCTGTCTGTGCCTTCATCTCTAATTTCCTTTCTGGCCGATCTAGAGCTGCGGTTTTAGATGCCTACTGTTCTTCTCCTAAAGTTATTAATAGTCGTGTTCCTGAGGGCTCTTGTCACCCATTCTTTTCCTTTTACTTATTAATGATTTATTAAATCACATTTTCTGTCCTATCCACTTCGATGCCAATGATTCCACTCTTCACTTCGCCATCCGCTTCGCAAAGCGTCCCTCTCAACAGTCACTTCATACTTCGCGTGGAACAGTTATGGTACTATCTCTGATTGCGGCAGAGAAAATGTTGTGGCTTTCAATGCTCCCAAAACTCAATCCCTTCATCTGTCTACTCGTCACAATCTTCCACACGACTATCCCCTTACCTTCCACAATACACAACTCAATCTTTCTTCTCTTAACATTTTTGGCATTTCCTTTTCTCGTGAGCTTTCCTGGAAAGATTACAATATACTTTCTTTCTGAAACAGCCTCTAAGAGGTTAGGTGTGTTGTACCAGCACCGCGGATTCTTCGCCCTCACTTATTTGCTGTCTCTGTACAGGGGTCTTGTCCGCCCCTGTATGGAGCACGCTTCTCATGTGTGGGGTGGCTCAACCCACACAGCTCTATTTGACTGGGTGAAATCAAAGGCTTTTCGTCTCATCAATTCCCCAGCTCTTACTGCCTGTCTTTAATCCCTCTCTCTTTACTATCGCTATTATAACGGACACTGCTCTTCTGAACTCTCTAACTGCATGCCTCCTCCTTTAAGGAGAGCTTGCACTACCGGACTTTCTACACTTTCTCATTTCTTTTCTGTCCAACTCTCTAACGCAAAGGTTAATCGGTATTTTCGATTTTTCATCTGCTCAACCGATCAACTCTGGAACAATTTTCCTCAATCCATCTTTTCCCCCGTCTAGGATCTCCAATCTTTCAAACGCAGAGTGTCCAGGTATCTTGATAACTCTGGACATTGATTTTGGTTCTCTTCGTCCTCTATGGCGTGGGGGACGTTTTTGCGAGCATTCGCCCCTGGCCCATCCTTCTTGCATAAAAAATATATCTATATATAATATGGGTGGTCCTCAGTTATAGGGATGGAAAAAACATTTTCGAATTTTTTTAACTCGGAACTCTGTATTTTGTTCCATATCCCCAGAAACCGCAGTGATTCTCTTTTCATAAAACCAATGAATGTCTCGGGATTTCGCAGGAGGGTTGAAATTTTCCAAATTACACGTATAATGGGGATAGTGCAAACAGCTAATGATTCTTCCTTTTTCATTTTGTAATTTCATATCTGTGGTAAGTATTTTTCAATGGGATATTTCTAAAAGGGGCTTGTGGCTAAACTCTAGTGTTTTAAGTGTTTGTGCATTAAAGTGTCATGCATCTGAAATTCATAGCTTTCCCACCAAGCGACGGATTTGGCTATCTACCTTCTCCAACTGACCTTGAACGTGTAAATATCAGTTTCTATTCGATCTCTTTTACAGGTTTACTCTAATCATAGTTGGTGCGAGCCCTACGCGTTCCTAGAAAAACATTTGGTTGATTGATTTGACATCGTCTCAGATTTTGGGCAATAAACTTCCTTCCAAGATGCAAGTTTTCCAAGAGCATTTTCTGCACTACAGGGAACTAATTCCCTATGTGTAGAGAAGGTACAGTAAAAACTTCATGCTTTTATTTCAGTTAATAAAAAAATACAAAACTTTTAAAGTGTCAGATGTTTAAAAAAATCACCCATATACATATTTTATATACTATAATAATAATGAGGGGTCCCGCGTCTTAAGGTACCTAAGCGCCAAAATTAAAATTCGCCAGAAATCGCCTCCAAAGTTCAGCAATATTCTGGCAATACAGTAGTATCTGTTATTAATTGAGCTAGAACGTTCATTTTTGGCTAAATTAGAGTTCTAAGTATGCTAATGAAGATGCTGATGAGTTTTTGGAATAGATTTTCATATTTTATATTTTATATATATATTTTTAAATTTTTTTATTTTCTTATTATGCCGATCTTTGGGTGCGATTTATGGCACAGAATGATTTTTTCATCGCTATCACTAGCACGGTGAGACATTGCTGCACACGTTGATAATAGTTAGAAGCCGGGTGAATAGAATAATCCACGCAATATTCAGCAATATGAGCACGAACACAGGACGCCTGCTAACAGCAACGCCATTCTTAAGGTACTGGCGGGATGTTTGTGTCGTGTCCCTCTCGGCGCGTGGAGCAGGTGGCCAATCAGAAAGCAGAGAGGCGTGGCTGCCATGTTTTCATTGGCTCGCGCTCCTCCTGCTGTTCCTGCCACCCAGAGACCGAGCGTCCCACCCCCACCCTCATCACTTCTTACCAGTTGAACGGGATATTGGGGCCTTAAGACGCGCATCACATCTGGGCGGCAGAGCCCAGCTGGCGATAGAGGTAAAAAAAGTAGTTCGCTTCATAAGGTTTTCAACCATACTTCTAGTGTGGTAAGGTCATTATAACCCAAACCACGCGATAGAGGAAGGGTGAAAATAGTGATATCCATCAAAAACATGTTTTCGCCTGTCGTGGCGCTTAGGTACCTTAAAACGCGCGACCCTTCAATTATATATATATATATATATATATATATATATATATATATATATACACAAGGATGGGCTGAAAAGTAACGCCTTCACTTGAATAATTCTGGATTGTTTAGAATTAGCCAGATAAAACTGGTTTTGTGTTATAGCCTAATATAGCCTACACTCATTCCACAAGTTGGTTCAGTATCGATTACAATGGAAAGGAGTAAAGACGTTCGCTTCAAGCAACGTGCTGTAATTTAATTTTTGACCGCGGAAAGTGTTGCTCCCATAGACATTCATCGGCGAATGCAAGCTGTGTACGGCAAACAGTGTGTTGATGTGAGTACCGTTCGACGTTGGGCGAGGCAGTATGAAGAAGGAGAAGCAGGGCAAGAAGATTTGCGAGACAAACCGCGAAGTGGAAGGCCTGTAACGGCAACCGACGAGTCTCATCGGAACTACGTTGACGAACTGATTCGTGAAAATCGTCGCATTAAACAAAATTAAATTGCTGCAATGATCGATATCTCCAAAGAGCGAGTGGGACACATTATCAGTATTCTCGGCTTCCGAAAGGTCTGCGCCAGATGGATGCCTCGCATGCTCACTGCCGAGATGAAAACTGAGAGACTACGCATTTGCCAAGAAAATCTGCAGCGCTTCGAAATGAAGATGAATTTCTGCACAGCATTGTGACAGGAGACGAGACGTGGGTCCACCATCATGACCTTGAAAATAAACGGCAATCCATGGAATATCGGCACAAAAATTCGCCGCAACCAAAAAAATTCAAAGCTCAAAAGTCGGCTGGAAAAGTGATGATGACTGTTTTTTTGGGGGATATTAATGGTGGTGTTCTCGAAGACTTTACGGAAAGAGGGACAGCAATCAACTCCGCACGTTATTGAAACTCTGAAGAAGTTGAAAAAAACGGAGCAGGAGGGTTCGCACCCATAAAAACGCAGTCATTGTTCACCATGACAACGCACGGCCTCACACCAGTGTTCAAGTGCGAGAAGCAATTGAGGATCTGCAATTCACCGTCTTGCCGCATCCATCATAGGCTATAGCCTCGATTTAGCACTATACGATTTTCACAGGTCTCTTTCCTAAACTTAAAGAACATCTCCGTGAATATCGCTACGAGTCTGACGAAGAAGTTAAGGCCGCCGTGAAATTTTGGTTTCATAGTGAAAGCTCCGAGTTTTACTGGGATGGATTTCAGAAACTCATTTATCGTTGGCGTAATTGTGTCTCGGTAGAGGGTGATTTTATAGAAAAGTAAATGTATCGTTTTGAAGAATAAACTCTAAGGTTAGGGTTGCCAACTCCATGAAGTTTGAAAAAAAGGACAAAAACATCAATTCCAATATACTGTCTACAAGGTTAGGGAAAGAAGTAAAATTTTATTTATAATTTATTACAATTTATACTGCATGCTTTTTTATTGCGTATTTTCTTAAAGTAAATATTTTTATTGATATACAGATATTGACCCATTGAGTCATGCATTGACAAAATTTATGGTAACAATATTTATTTTTAAATTTATACTTTTCCGCTACACGGAACGTTAACATTTAAGTGAAGAAATGAATTTATAAAATGTTACTCGACTTAAGACTTCATAATTATTTCCTTTTAAACAAAAGTTTTGTTATAAAACTGTTGTTTGGAACAAGATTGTTATCAGAAAAGGACAAATGGCGTCCTTTCCGAACTCAAGAAAGGACAAGGACAAAAATCTACAAAAAAGGACGGTTGGCAACCCTATCTAAGGTACATATCTGCTTTTCTTTCAATAAAATCCTTCAACCCGTTTAAAATTTATTTGATTGGAGGCATTACTTTTCAGCCCACCCTCGTATATATATATGCCAAAAGGGCCATAGTTGGTCGAGTGAGCTACTCATTTGGTAAGGATACTGATATCATACTAGGTGTAGTTATCAATGTCTGCGTTCTTATATGAAAACTTGGTGTTTAGGTTGCTCTAGACCAGCGGTCGGGAACCTATGGCTCGCGAGCCAGATCTGGCTCTTTTGATGACTGCATCTGGCTCGCAGATAAATCTTAGCTGACATTTCTTAACACGATAAGTTATGAGTAATTCCTTCCTTTTTTAGGCTACGGCCACACACGACGATATTTGCCGTCCAAAGTGTACGATAAATATCACGCTCCTAACCACGGCCTTGGCTCCTCCCACTCAGTGACGTAGGATTCTTGTGATTGGCTGTCTTGTGCGTGACGTTACTGATATTCATATACAGTCAGTCGCTTTTCAGCAGTGGTAGTGGGTGGTAGTGCTATTTTATGCAGAGCAAACCCTTTTGACGAAGATGGCGAAAAGAAAAAGGGATGAGGAGTACCGTACATTTCAGGACGAATGGACAGAGGAATTCGCCTTTGTAGAAAGAGCAGGTACTGCAGTGTGTCTAATATGTATTGATAAAATTTCATCGATGAAACGGTCAAATATAAAGCGGCACTTCGACACACGCCATGCTACATTTGCATCGAAATATCCAGCGGGAGACAGCAGGAAGAAGGCATGTCAAGAGCTACTGCGCAGAGTGCAAACCAGTCAACAGCAACTCAGTGTATGGACCCGACAAGGTAACTGGAATTCGGCTAGCTTTGCTGGTTCTTTAGCAATAGTGAGGAACGGAAAGCCATTCACAGATGGCGAGTATGCCAAAACATTCATGCTTGATGTGGCCAATGAACTTTTTGACGACTTTTCAGATAAAGACAAGATAATCAAACGAATAAAAGACATGCCCCTGTCAGCAAAAACTGTTCACGATCGTACCATCATGATGGCAAATCAAGTGGCGGAAACACAAGTGAAGGACATAAATGCAGCGTCATACTTTTCCCTCGCTTTGGATGAGTCAACAGACGTAAGCCATTTATCCCAGTTCAGTGTGATTGCAAGGTATGCCGTCGGTGACACACTGCGTGAGGAAAGTCTTGCTGTTTTGCCAATGAAAGGGACAACAAGAGGGGAGGATTTATTCAAGTCTTTCATGGAGTTCGCTAAAGAGAACAATCTACCGATGGATAAACTTATTTCAGTGTGTACTGATGGTGCTCCGTGTATGGTGGGGAGCAACAAAGGATTTGTAGCGCTTCTTCGTGAACATGAAAATAGACCCATCCTAAGTTTTCATTGCATTCTACATCAGGAGGCGCTTTGTGCTCGAACGTGTGGCGAGCAGTTTGGTGAGGTGATGTCGCTGGTGATTAAGGTGGTCAACTTTATTGTTGCTCGAGCTTTAAATGATCGCCAGTTTAAAACACTGCTGGATGAAGTTGGGAATAATTACCCGGTCTGCTTATGCACAGCAATGTGCGTTGTTGTCAAGAGGGAAGGTTCTCAGCCGTGTTGCGGCTTGCCTGAGCGAAATCCGAACTTTCCTTGAAATGAAAGGCGTCAAGCATCCTGAGCTAGCTAACACTGAGTGGCTCCTGAAGTTTTACTACCTCGTGGACATGACTGAACATCTGAATCAACTCAACGTGAAAATGCAAGGCATTGGAAATACAGTCTTATCCCTTCAACAAGCAGTGTGTGCATTTGAAAACAAGCTGAAACTCTTTATCGGGGATATTGAAACAGGTCGTTTACTACACTTTGAAAGACTGGGACAATTTAAAGATGCGTGCACAGCAAATGACCCCGCTCAACATTGTGATCTCCAGCAGCTAGCTGGCTTCACATCTAATCTCCTGCAATCATTCAAAGCACGCTTTGTAGAATTTCGTGAGCGCACTCGTCTTTTTAAGTTCATCACTCATCCACACGAGTGTGCAGTGGACAAAGCCGACCTGAGTTACATCCCTGATGTCTCCATAAGAGATTTTGAGGTAGAAGTTGCTGACCTGAAAGCCTCAGACATGTGGGTGAATAAATTCAAGTCATTGAACGAAGATTTGGAAGGACTTGCGCGTCAGCGAGCAGAGCTGTCGAGTAAACACAAGTGGACAGAAATGAAAAGACTTCAATCCGAAGACCAGCTGATTTTCAAAACTTGGAACGCGCTTCCAGTCGCATACCACACACTGCAGCGTGTGAGTATTGCCGTGTTGACCATGTTTGGCTCTACATATGCATGTGAGCAGTCGTTCTCACATCTGAAAAACATCAAAACCAACCTACGGTCACGTTTAACGGATGGAAGCCTCAATGCCTGCATGAAGCTTAACCTGACCAACTATCAACCAGACTACAAAGCCATCAGCAAAACCATGCAGCACCAGAAGTCACATTAGTCATATTGGTAAGAAGTATTGAATTTATTATTGGTTAGCTTCAGTATAACGTTATTAAAAAGAATAAATTCAGATAATTATTATACTCTAAATTTTTTGGTCTTACTTAAAAAATGCACGCATTTAGTTGTATTCAGTGTTAAAAAATATTATAGGGCTCTCACGGAAATACATTTAAAAATATTTGACTTTCATGGCTCTCTCAGCCAAAAAGGTTCCCGACCCCTGCTCTAGACAGATCATCTTAGTTAATATCATCTATCGATGAAAGGTCATTAGTATCCATTGGATTATAGTCCGACCTGGCCCTACACATCCTCTTAACACAGATTAAACGCAAGTTTTTTGAATTGCATTGAATTGAATAACCTTTATTAATAATAAAATAAATACATTCATTTTATAATGACATGAATAATTGTGAAGCTGGACTATTTATTTTATTTAATTTGGCCCTTAAGCTTTAGGCTTTACTGGGCTCTTATTAAAAATAAACAGCTAGTTGTTATTAATTAATAATTAATAAATAAATAAATAAATAAATAAATAAGTAAAAAAGTATTATTAATAGTTAAAACATGTATTAATCTTAAATTATCACTACTGACATGACAAATACAAGGTCACCATTGAAGGCATGATACCAATACCATACAAAGAAACCAATATTATACATGAGAGATAAGAACTGAGCAATCCCAAGAAATGTGTTTTTAATACTAGATTACACACGAGAAATTAATAATTAGTAAACAATAGTAATGGACATTAATCCTAGATTTTTGTTAGTATGCCATTATTAATCGGGATTTCAACTTGGTTTTAAACGAATTTACATTCACAATATTTTTTATATCAGCATTTAAATCATTCTATAGTTTCAATTCAATGAAAATGGGTAGTTTTTGAGATGAAGACAATCTAAATTGAGGTATAACAAGCTTTGATCTATTTCTGGTCTGATACGAGTGGATTTCTTGATGAGTTACAAAATATCTAGTTACCCATTATAAATTAATGATTTTGTTCTTACACTCGTAAATAAAAATAAAATGTGCTAGTTTCGTTATATCATTGAGCTTTAGTAGGTTTAGCTCTTTAAATAATGCATTAGAGTGATCAAGGAAATCAGCATCAGATAATAACCTTATTGCTCGTCTTTGGATGACAAAGATACCATTCAATGCGTTGTTTAGCGGAGTTTCCCAAACAAGGGTGCAGTACGTTATATAAGGAAGAACAAGAGTATGATAAAGGGTCAATAAAACTTGTTTAGGGACTACATTTCTAAGTTTAAACATTATAGCAACGCTCCTTGAAATCTTTTTCGCGATATAATTTGCATGATCACTCCATTGCAAATTCTTATCTAGCATTACACCAAGAAATTTCGTTACAGTACACTCCTTTATAGCGACTTCATTAACATTAAGTTCATCAAGATACACATTTCTTTTATTAGTATTTATTTTCAAATCAAATAGTGTGTTACAATATTATTAAATAATGAATTGGTTTTCCGTTTTTAAAATTTGTTGGGAGTACTTTTAAAGTATGTATAATTTGGAACGTAAATAAAATTTGTTTAAACTTAATTTTCTTTCCTGGTACAGTACTTGACCCTCTAGCTCCCAGTGTTACTTTACTGATTTTGTTCTGGCTAACGCCAGACAATTTTATTCAGTCTCGGAAAAGACCTTAGGGCCTTAGAGGGTTAAATAAACGAAATAAAACCTACAGTATTTGATGCGAAACAAGCGTTTCTCCTGTGTAAAATTTAAGTTAATTGAGATTACACTCTAAATTTGGCTCTCCTACTTTAAGTCAATGTTTTCCAACCGGGTTGCCGCGAAATCTCAAATTAAAGCAAAAATAAGTAATTGGAAACTCAAAAGTTACTGAAGTAATGTAAATGAAACAAAATATTCGACATTTATTACGTTCATACGAATACTGTATATTGTCAGTATGAATTTACGTGGTGTGTGTGGGGAGGAAGGGGGTCGAAAGAACTGGATATATACGAGTATATGAAAATCTTCCGGGGTGTCGCGAAAGAAGAGCAGATAGCATTGGAGTGCCTTGAACCAGAAAAGGTTGGAAACCACTGATTTAAGTAATACATGTAAAGTTCTGTCTAATTGTATTCTTGGTACCTAAAATACGTACATATATTATTTTATATATATATGATTTATCAAGAGTACATTTAGACAAAAATAACGCATGTATTACTTAAAGCAGTCTTAATATGCTATTGTTGCTAACACAACTGTATGCTTTTCATATCTGTATAATAATGAAAACTTTTTGTATTGTATACATTTTTTCTATTCAGTAATTCCCATTATCATTTCCTGTGTGGATTACGATAAATGTATCCAATAACAAATAAAAAATTCTCATCTCAAATTTTCGATAAAGTTAGAGACTTGATCAAAACTTTGGATTTGCAATTTCAAATATTAATACGATTTACTCCGATCGAAAATAGTGTATCTATGCATTTTTTAGCTAAAATTACTTTGATATGTTTTTCTATCAAATTTTGCTCAAAGAAGTTGCAGTTTTAACAACATTTGTAATATGCTTGTATTGTTTATTGAAATTGTAGTTATATATGTTATTAAACTTTACTTGCGTCTGAGTTCATAACAACACCGAAGCCTATACCTATACATATCTAGTTAGTTCACTCTTCTACAGAATTTCATATACTTTTCTGGGAGCCATAAGTGCCAGTCGGTGAACAGAATCACGAAAGAACGGAGCGATCAACATTTTGAGGTTCGCATCCAAAGCCAGTGGGTGAAAATACTGTGAAAACGCAGTAAAATTTAAGTGCCTCATGAGCTAAAAATAAATGTTAAATTCAGGGCCCACCGGGAGGATTTGTGGAATAACCCTTTTGCCACCTCTCTGGCGGCCTTGGTTAAGGTCTGACTTAAAATTTTGAACGAGACATTATATCGACACTTCAAGAAACTAACAACCTAACCTAACTTAATCTATCATCCATTACTTTAAAGATTAAATGTTAAGTCGAAAGAATGACGTCAGGAAGAAAATTTTCTGTTCGCAATGTTTTGTATAAAACTACAGGGTGTTCGAAAAGTCACGTCACCCCCTACAAATTGTACATATTGTCATACCAATTTTTTTCTTGTGTGATTAATTGAATTAATATGCGATTCATTGACATTTTTTTCTTTTCTAGATATTAGAGTTCAGTGAACAATGGCAGACCAGTCCACTTACACTCTGGAGGAAAGGATAGTGATGGGCACATGGGCTCACGAAAGGTCACATACTGGCAAAACCATGCATGATATCCAGAATGATTTCAACACAAGTTTCAATAAGGCTGCACCACCAAACAAGACGGTATTACGCTGGGAGAAAAAGCTGTTTGAAACTGGCTCCATCAAGGACAGACCACGGTCGGGAAGACCAACAACATGAGCAGAACAATGTGAAGGTGTGATTTCATCGGTGGCTCGTCCACCAAAAAAAAATCACAAGAACTTGCAGTCCCCATGTCCACGATGAGAGATCACATGACAAAAGATCTCGGCATGAAATCATACCGCCCGTTATTTGTTAATAAATTAAGCGATACAGACATGCAGAAACGATATGAAGCCTGTGAACGGTTTTTGACCGTTTTTCCAACAATTCCTGCACGTGAAAGAGTGATATTTTCTGACGAGTGTGCAATTTATCGTAGCACCAAAATGAGAAATGTTTACTTCTGGAGCAAGGAAAATCCACACTTCTTTCAGGAACTGGAACATCATCCACCGCACGTGGTGATATGGGGTGCAGTGTCTGCCAGGAACTTCTTCGGTCCATATTTTTTGGGGGGGTCCCGTCAACCAAACTGCCCACCTCAACATGTTACGGAACTGGTTTGTGCCTGAGCTCGAACGTTTAGGGCTGCTTGGTCAGGTGTGGTTTCAACAAGACGGGGCTCCGGTTCATTTTGCCATTAATGTGAGCGAATTCCTCAACGAAGTGTTCAGAGACAAATGGATCGACCGTGGCTCGCAACATTTACCTGCCCCTCTTGAGTGGCCACCCTGAAGTCCAGATCTGTCTTCATGTGACAATGCGTTATGAGGTTTCGTCAAGTAGAACGTATCCAGGGTGCGTTACCGCACAACAGAGGAACTGAAACACGCTGTTTGAGATGCATTTGGTGCAATCACTCCAGCAATGCTGCGTCGATTTTCACACCGCACATGGAGGCGCATAATCCTTTGTTACGAAAATGATGGCACACACACAGATATTCTTGATTAATTAGTAACTGTATTTACTCTAATTAAGGTAAATGTTGCTAGTGACATATAAATACAATTAATCAGACAAAAATAAAATTGGTATTATAATATGTACATTTTGTAGGGGGTGACGGGACTTTTCGAACACCCTGTATATACAGGGTGGGCCAAAAGTTAGGAAACAGGAATTATGCTTTTCAATACAAATATATACAGGGTGTTTCACAACTGGTCCGCCATACTTTGAGGGGTGATTTCGGGGTGGTGGTATCGAGTATAAAAGTTAATACAACATAGGTGCTATTTCAACCGTAACGGAGCTACGGACGTTTTAAGATGTGCAAACAACAAATCCCTACTTGTGTGTAATTCGATAGATGGCAGCAGTGGTGGTAGGTTCTGTTAACGAAGTTACCACTACTAATCCTCAGTTTCTTCTTTCAGCTGGTTCTGATCTGTGGTACGAGACACTGTGTTGCGCTAAGGTGAACAATCAAAACGAATCAACAGTTCATACCCGCTGAATACGCTGATATCCATTTCATTTATGGATTCTGTGATGGTAACAGCAGAGTGGCAGTTGAGGAATATCGAAGACGTTTCCCGAACCGCCGAATACCGAACAGGCAAGTGTTTAGTGACACACACCAGAGATTAAAGGAAACAGGGGCAAATGTTCCACGTAACCAACAACATGTAGCACGGCGGCCCGTTGCTATGGAGGAGCGCATACTGGACCTAGTACAACGTAGCCCAACTACCAGTGTTCGAAGGATTTCTAGACGAATTGGTGAATCCGCATCGCGTGTATGGCGAACCATACATAATGAGGGTTTGTATCCCTGTCATTTGCAACGTGTGCAAGCTTTTCAACCCGATGATTACGATAAACGTGTTCAATTTTGCCAGTGGATGGTTATGCATCGCCAAATTCTTAATCGCATACTGTTTAGTGATGAAGCACAATTCATTCAGGATGCAATTAACAAGAGACGAAATTCCCACATGTGGTCCGCCGATAATCCCCACGGTATCGTTGAAGGAAACTTTCAACATCGATTCTCGGTGAATGTTTGGTGCGGTGTAATTGGAGATCAGCTGAATGAACCGTTCGTTTTGGAACAACGATTAACTGCTGATATTTATCTGAACTTCCTGACGACGTTTTTGATGGAGGACGTGCCCTTGGAGACAAGGCGCAGGTTGTTCTTTCAGCACGATGGGGCGCCACCACAGTTTGGTCGTCATGTTACGGATTACTTGACTCAGCGGAAGGAATCGTTGGAGTGGTCGTGCTGGTCCAATATCGTGACCCCCGAGATCTCTGGACCTAACCCCGTTAGATTTCTTTTTATGGGGCCTTATCAAAGAGATGGTCTACAAGACCAAAGTACAAACGAGAGAGGAACTCTTGCGTTGGATTATGGATGCCCATTGAATCCGAAACGATTCAATAGGCAGTGGACTCTTGTTTGGAACGAGCAAGGCTATGCATTGAAAACCGAGGCGGACATTTTAAACATTTATAAGGTGTATTTCGTAAAATGTAGCAATAAATACATCAGATTAATACTCTCGTTTATTTTTTCCGTGCACCTTAAAACGTCCGTAGTTCCGCAACAGTTAGAAATAGCACGGATGTTTTATTAACTTTTTATTCGATATCAACCCCCAAATCATCCCCCAAAGTATGGCAGACCTGTTGTGAAACACCCTGTATGTATATTTGCATTGAAAAGCATAGTGTCCATGTTTTCTAACTTTTGGCCCACTCTGTACAAGATTGTAACCATGGAATGACGAGATATTTTGTCTGTAGGCTCTGACAAAATAAGGATAAGAACAGAGGTACAAAAATTATATATATACTGTAGGTGTAGAAGAAATACATCTTGAATACAAGTGTGTATACGAGTAGGTGTGTTATAAGTTGGAAAACGAGTGCCATTTTTATAGAATGGCTTCATACCCTGCAGGGTATAGGCCCCACTTCCAGAAATCGAATCACCAACGTTCCCAAAAACCCTCCAATCCCCAGAAACCAGTCAATTCCCAGCCTCAACCGAACCACCAACCAAATAAACTACAACCACAGGGTCACTCACACTATTACCTAATGTACAAACCCCAGTACAATCAGCAAGGTCGGATAGTTCGGTACGTAGAAATACCCGCGGAGGAATCAATTTTATTTTTATTTTTTTTAGTTTTTATTATTATACCATCTGTTCCATATAATAATAATATAATTAGCGACGAGTGCCACAAATTGGCACATTAGCTTATTATTTACCAGCACCATCGGGAATCGAACCCCACAAACTCTGTATTTTCACTTCGCTTATAAAACAAACGGTGTTATCCACTGAGCAACAGGCGCTGTCATCTCCATACTATGGAGGTTAACTGTGAGTCAATAAAACTTTTCGTTTACATTTCCATTTCATTTTCATATCATTTCAGTTCATTTTAGAGATAAGAAAAATATTTTTGATGTTTCTACACGTTGAACAACAGCTGCATTTTTTAAATTAAAAAAGCTTGGGAATATACTGAAGAGCACACTACGCGTGCGCACACACACACATTCTTTTTAACTGAAAAAACACGGAAACAATTTTCTAGATGGACCACAGGGAAAGTTACTAAACGGTTGAGGGAGCAATTCATTCTAATGTATAGTATGTATATATATGTATATACATACTGTATGTTATACAGTGCTGTGCCCGCTAACGCTAACTACCATAAAATTTAACGCTAACGCTAAGCATTTCAAGAGTTTGCGCCGCTAACGATAAATTTGTAGCTAATTTTTTTTTTAAACCACCCTAATTTATACGTTTTGCCTTCCACAATTTACTTACATATATTAGCACACACCTTTGCTAAGGTACAAAAACGTGACGTTTTACTCTATGAAAATGAAAACATTTTTATGTAGGAGTCGAGTTCCTTTCGTATATATTAATAAGGAAAACAAACCAACGGAAGAATAAATTCCATTCAATTTATACAAGTGGTTTTGAAAAATTAGCGATTAGCAGTTAGCGAGTGACTTTCTTTAAATATTTAGCGCCGCTACCTATTTCGCTAACAATTTTGAAAATTAGCAGCGCCAACAGTATCACTAATAAAAAATTAGCGGGTAAATTTGCGCCGCTGATCCCAGCACTAGATATATATAATATATATCTATATATATATATAATATATATATATTAATATATATAATATATATATATATATAATATATATGATACACACAGACCGTGCATAAAAACTCAGGGAACCATTCTGAGTTCATTCCCATATATATATATATATATATATATATATATAATATATATATATATATATATATATATTATAAAAAGTTTTGAAAAAGGTATATATATATATATGTCAGTAAAGAAACTAAACTAAATTATATGATTGTGGTTGTCAAGAGTTTTTGTGGTGATATATCACCACAAAAACGTTGAAAAGTTTCCAAGGCCCCACTTCAGGTCCCCGTTTTCTCTTCATAATAATAATAACAATCAGTGAAGAGGGCCAGAAACTGGCACAACGTTCAGGCCAGACGAACACGGCCCATTATGCTTACTCCTGTATTACTAATATTACTATTACCAGCATCATCAGGAATCGAACCCCTGACCTCAATGTCTTCACTTCACTTATAGGGAAATCGGTATTACCCACGATGTCCGTAGTTCATTCCGTAACGCCGTTCGACTACAGTTCGCGTAGAATATTTTCTAGAACTTTACATCAGAATAAATTAAGCGTCATTTCAAAACAACACATCGGAGGAGAATACCTTTAATACATTCATCCATTAATTTTGTGTAAGGAAAGTTGGCTACTGAAGATGTTCCGTGGTTGAATTTGATAATGATTCCCATCTTCGGAATGAAATGAATCAGAGTGAAAATTTGATTCGATTTTAATTTACGGATTTGTACCTGAGAAGACAATTATGTTACGGCAAAAAGTGTCGGCATAATTTCGCTTAAAAAGAGATTGTATATGTATTTATTTATGTATAAATATATATAAAAAAATTTACTCGTCATCAAGAATCGAACCCGAGCCCTCTGATTCGGAGACCGTGGAGTTGACCCTTAGCCAATACAGTGTAATAGTGGGAATGTTCAATCTCCTTTGCAACATCTTAGTTCATATGATCGAGGAGACTTACAGCTTTACGTGGGATTCGGCAACGGGTCGCTACTCGCTACATAATCCGAACGCGGAGAACGGTCCTCTATCAAACTACTCATCAGACCCAATGTCGCTTAACTTCGTTGATCGACGGAAAGCGATGTTACGACACCGGCCACAACCGGGTCAAATCCTGGTGAGGATAAATACCGCATTCGCATAAATGAGCAGTTATGAGTTTACATCTCTCTCTCTCATTAGAATTAGTCCAAGTGAAAACAAACTCGAAACGTACTGTATATAAAAATCAATGCTCGTTGTTTATTTATTGCAATCACAACAAAATCTTACCTTGAAGAATTATACTTTTACACTGTCGAAGGGCAACATCTCAATGTATCTAAATACAGATCCGACGGTATGAAGCTCACTTGTAAACCATATAAAATATTTCCATACGCATCACCTTTCGGTGATACGTTCTGAATAATCTGAAGCGAATTTAGTGTGTGTGTGTGTGTGTATATATATATATATATATATATATATATATATATATATATATATATAAAAACGGCGGTTGTAGCTGGATATGCGCCGTGTGCTGATAAGTGTGATGATGAGAAATAAAGCTTCTGGAGAGAGCTTGATAGTGTGATCGGAAGGGTACTTGAATGTTACAAAATGTTTGTGAGAAGAGACGTCAATGGGAAAGTTTGTATGAGTCCGGAGGATGAGGTGTTGGGGAAGCATGGTGTACCAGGAGTGAATGATAATGAGTGTAGGCTGAAAGAGTCACGCAGTGAGAGAAAGCTGCGTGTAACGAATACATTTTTTGGACATAAGGGAATACGTAAGTATACCTGGTATAGAACAAATGATATACAGGGTGAGAAAAGTTTGATAGATTATGTGCTCGGGAAAAGAAGTTTGCCGAGAGAGTTGTATGACAAACGCGCAGTGCGAGGTATGAGTGGGGTTCTTTCTGACCACATGATAGTCCTGTGTAGAGTGAGGTTGTACGGAGAATGGAAGAGTGACTGGAAGAAAGGTGGGGTCACGAAAATATTAAAGTGGAAAAGTTAATGGTGAAAGAGGTTGCGGAGGAGTATCGTAAGAGAGCAAATGATGAACTGCGTAAAAGATGCAGCTCAAAATGATATGAACGAGATGTGGCATATGTATAAGAAGGAATGTCTGATTAGGAATGCGAGGGGAGTGTCTGGGACTGCTTAGACAGGCGCGAAGAAGAGGGCAACAGCGTGGAGGTTTGTAAGTTCGGCCCTCCGTCTTTTTAATTTTTGAGAAATTCTGGAAGCACCACCACGTATGACGTATGAAATGACGCAAGTGCGTAATTTAGCCATGTTGAGGGGTGCTGCTCCACCAGGATGCTGGTGTGAATGAATATGTAGACTTTAGTGTCTGCCTCTGCTCTTCTTCATTACCTTTTATATTTTATATTCGAGCATGTCTGCCTTCTCTCCCAAACTCATTTTAGAAATGAGTTTTTTATTTTATATATATATATATATATAATAATATATATATATATATATATATATATATATATGCACTAGAATCACAAAATAACACGTGACCTTATTAATAAGCAAACAACCACAAGGAAAAGGAAACACAAAGTCCGAGCGCTTTCGTGATATATTCACATTATCAAGGAAGAACAGAAAATAGACGGAGATTACAAAGTATTTGAGTTAAATAGACAAGCAAAAAATTCACAATTGGCACCTCAAATTAAAGGCCTTAAAGCCCTCTAAAGATTTTTTTCCCCAAATTGATAACATAATCTGTAGGCAGCTAAATAACTGAATAAAAAATATATACTGTATAGATGAAATTAGACAAAAAGAAAACCAATACAGAGAACAAAAATTATTATAATGGTTATTAACATTTAATTAAAACAGGCAATTAATAGGCAAGAATTTAATGAAAAACAAATAGATGACGTAGATAACAAATAGAAAACATAATCTGTAGGCTGATTAATTACTATACAGATGAAATTAGACAAAACACCAGTACAGAAAACCTAAAAAAAAAAAAAATTATTATTATAATGGTTATTAACACTAATATTTAATTGAAATAGGAAAAATTACAAGGCCCGAAATTAATGAAAACAAAGGGAAAGTTGCCATCGTCTTACAGAATTATTACAAAATTTCAACAAACAATCTGGAAAAAATAGTTATCCCAACAGCAACCCACTTCAAATATCCAATAAACCACCCAGCAACCAAAGATTATACACGAAAGAAATATTACAATTAAACTAGACACATAAGAATGTTAACAGTTCTTACAATAATATTTATTTATTTAACCAGGGCAAACCATTAAGAGGCAAAAAATGCAATTAAGAAAACAGTAGGCCCATCGCCAACTTACTGAGGTGCCAATTGTGAATTTTTTGCTTGTCTATTTAACTCAAATACTTTGTAATCTCCGTCTATTTTCTGTTCTTCCTTGATAATGTGAATATATCACGAAAGCGCTCGGACTTTGTGTTTCCTTTTCCTTGTGGTTGTTTGCTTATATATATATATATATATATATATATATATATATATATATACTTTGAAAGATTAACAAAATAACGGGTGTAACAAGATATTTTCTCGTTTTGAACTTTTCATGTTTTGTGCAAATTAATAACTAATTTTCAAATAAAATTACAAATAAAAAATCTTAAATTACTGTTTGAAGTTTTATATTACAAATATTATACTGAACTGTACCAAAGCCTACCTATATCTAGTCATATCACAACCATCAAAATTTTGAGCTTCGCATCAGAAGCGAAGAGATCAAAATTTGTGAAGTTGCATAAACAATCTAAGTGGTTCGTGAGTTTAAAGTAAATAATAAATTTTCAATTGCTCAAAAATCTTTTGTATGAAATTAGTCACATGTTACGACATTGGCCACGACGTAGCCCATATATATATGGTGTTCCGTAAGTCTGGAACCATAGGGCAAAATGATAAAAACGGCAATAAAAATGCTGAAGAGACTTTTGGGGACTGGTTGTGAAATGAGGGAGGATGGTAGCGGCTGTTATCGTCGGTGGATGTCCTCGGAGGTCCACTACGTGGTTTATCTCCTATGGATCCCGTTTCCCTGAACTTTGCTACAAGTTTGCCGACACAGCTGTGTGTTATCGGCGCGCCGTCCGGATGCAATCGGTTAAATTCCTCAGCGACCTCCCTCTGACTCCGATTTCCTACGAGCAGAATTACCTGGATGCGTTCTTCCTTACCCAAAGACATCATGGGCACTTGCATTAACGGAAAAACATGAATTACTTATTTTACCCTATGGTTCCATACTTATGGGACACCCTGTATATATGATAATAATAATGATAATAATAATAATAATAATAATAATAATAATAATAACTATACCTAACCTAATCGAGCTGAATCTAACGTAATAACGACTTGTCGATAAAATGTCAAGTCGATCAGATATCGTAAGACCGGTTAGGTAGACCAGCCATGAGTGGATCCTAGGGTTCTTGTTGGTTTGAAACATTATAACAATACGATCGTGTACTGACTAGATGTTGGTATAGGCTTTGGTTTAGATAAGATTTGAAGTTGTAAAGCGTGTTTTGGGGAATTGTTTAACCTTCTTAGCAGCAGCAAAGTTACGTGACAGAAGGGACCCCCAACTTTACTGGGATCCGAAACGCGGGTCGTTACATCATCTTATTCATCCGGACGTAGAGGACAGTCACCCACCCAACTACTACCACTACCCAGACCCAATGTCTCTTAACTTCGCTGATCTAAGGGAAGCGGTGCTACGGCATGGCCACGAAGTAGCGGCTGTTGGTAGTGTTGGTTTACGTCGTCGTCGTCGTCGGCCTAGGCAAGCTACGGCTTGGGACCGTAGCGCATCTATCCGGTATAGGTTAACCTGGATGATGTAGCCATAAGCACTGCCGCTAGTTAAGTGCCAACCAGTGATTATCTCACTAGCCGTATTGAGTCCGTTAGGCGAAACTGCGACAGTACCAAAGGTGGAAAATATAACCTTTGGTTTTCTATTATTTATTTGCAAAATGGACATGGTATTAGATTAAAATAAATATTTGAATATAAATAATTAACTGACAATTGTGATATATAATTAATTATGTTTACATACAATAAAATAATATAGTATACATAAAATTAGTATTAATGTGGTTCACAATTGAATTATAATGGGGTAACTAATTTAAAATGAATTTATAACTATTCCGAAATTCAAGACGGTAAAATTAACATTTATCTTGAAACTAAAATAAGAGTATTCACTACACACTCCCCCACCAGAGAGGAAGTTCAAAGAGTTCCGAACGACACTGATTTCCTCTGGACCTTTTTGGTAGCTACATGTACCTCACTTAAGGTTGATTCCAAAAACGCAGGCTTAAGACGATCGATAGAAACCTTGTCGACCTTGGAACCGCGCTGGATGAGGAATGATTTGCGCGTACGTCGGAGAACTTCATAGGGTCCGTCATATGGACATTGGAGAGGCCGTTTTGGGAGAGGTACACGAACGAAAACGTGGGTGCAAGATTGGAGGGCTGGGGAAACAAAGATGTTCTGTTGGCTAGTCAATCGAGGGGAACAGGCTGAAGGGACTGCATGTGAGAGGAAAGTGTTTGAGCGAATTCCGTAGGATCGCATGACTTATCCCCTGCAGTGAAGTAGCCACCTGGTAGCCGCAGTGTTGTTCCATAGACTAGTTCAGCCGCTGTAGTCTTCAGATCACTCTTAAATGCAGAGCGAATACCAAGCAACACGAGTGGAAGCTTATCCATCCAATGGGAGTCTTCGTGACACATAAGGGATGACTTCAGCTGGCGATGGAAGCGTTCGACGAGGCCGTTAGCTTGCGGATGATACGCACAGGTATGCGCATGTACTGTACCCAACAAGCTGGTAAACTTCTTCCAAAGCGAAGACTCAAATTGGCGACCTTGGTCAGTGATGACTTTTGTCGGCAATCCAAATCTTGATACCCATCCATGAAGAAAGGCTCTTGCAACAGTGTCCGCTTGGATATCAGGAAGTGGGATGGCTTCAGGCCATCTGGAAAAGCGGTCGAGACAGGTGAGCAGATAACGTTGGCCTTGAATCACTGGAAGAGGGCCAACAATGTCTACATGAATTACCTCAAATCGCTGGGATGGGGGCGGAAATGCGTCAAAGGGGGACCTGGTGTGCCTTTGGACTTTGGCACGCTGGCAGGCAAGGCACGTTTTGGTCCAATGTTTGACATCCTTCCGCATCGAGGGCCAAACAAAGCGAGAGGTAACCAGGTGTTGCGAAGCACGGATACCAGGATGGGAGGGCTTATGAAGATCCGTGAAGACTGCTTGTCTGTGACATGGAGGGACATAAGGGCGAATAGCAGCTGTTGATACGTCGCAATAGAGGGGCACAGACAATCCTGGCATACTCATTTTCTTGAGGAAAGTGAGTGAGTGGAGTCTTCCCTGAGCAGTTCTTGTAGTTCCGTATCCTTATCTTGATCCTGTGCAATAGCATTCCACAGTGTAGAGCTGAGGGTAACAGAAGTAATCTCTATTCTTGAAAGTGCATCCGCTGGAGTGTTCAAGACACCTTTGATGTGGCGGATATCTGTGGTAAATTGCGAGATATAATCGAGGTGCCTGATGACTCTGGGAGAGTGGTTACAGCTGTTTTTATTGAAGACAGTGATCAAAGGTTGTGGTCGGTAAAAACACAAAACTCTCGGCCTTCAAGGAAATGTTGAAAATGCTTCACGTTTAAGTAAATAGCAAGAAGTTCACGTCCGAAAGCACTATAACGCGTTTGGGCTGGCTGCAGCTTTTCGAGTAAAACGCGATGGGTGCTTGTTGACCGTTAATGGTTTGTTCCAACACCCCACCGATCGCAACATCTGAGGCATCGACCGTCAGAGTTGGGGGGCATCACTGATAGGAAATGACAGAGACAATGCACTATTGATAGCATTTTTGGCATTGTCGAACGCCTGTAAACTATCGCTAACCATACCAATTTCGTTACCTTGCGTTTGTGTGTGATCATAGCGTGTAGAGGAGCAAGAACACTAGCACAGTTTTAATGAACTTGTGGTAATAATTTACCAAACCTAGAAACCGACGTAACTCACGCTGATTATTTGGCATTGGGTAATTTTTTATCACTTCACACTTGTCCTGAAGGGGGGTAATTCCGTGCTGCGAAATCGTGTGACCAAGAAATTCCAAGGTTGGCTGTGCAAACACACACTTAGATGCATTAATAGTAACACCGTATTGTTCTAAGCGTTGAAAGAGGAGGATGAAAGATGTTCCTTATGTTCCTCTTCCGTTGAGCTGGCCACAAGCAAATCATCGATGTAGGCATAACAAAGGTCTAAGCCTCTGGTGACCTCATCTATAAACCTCTGAAAGGTTTGCGCAGCATTCCGTAGCCCGAACGGCATCTTCAAAAATTCGAATAACCCAAATGGTGTACAAACTGCAGTCTTGGGAATATCCGAAGGCTCTACGGGAATGTGGTGGAAAGCCTTAACGAGATCTATTTTACTGAAGATAGATTTGCCGTGGAGAAGAGAAGTAAAGTCTTGGACATTTGGTACCGGATATCGGTCCGGGATGGTTGTCGAATTTAAAAACCGGTAATCCCCACATGGTCTCCAGTCTCCTGACTTCTTCTGGACCAGGTGTAGGGGAGAGGACCAACTGCTTTTGGAAGGTCTTATTATCCCAAGATCCAGCATAAGCTGGAATTCCGATTTGGCAGCTTTCAGTTTGTCCGGGGCAAGACGTCTGGGTTTTGCAAACACAGGGGGACCTTTTGTTGTAATGTGATGGGTAATGGTGTGCTTAATGGTATCACCCATCTGCATCGGTTGAAGAATTCCTGGATATCGCTGGAAAAGGCACTGGTACATGGAATTAGGGGGAACGAGGGAAAGTGCAGAGTTCGAGGCGTCCGGAAGGGCAACCTGTTTGGCAAGAACAGAAAGCAGTGTGGCCTGGTCGCATAAGCGTCGCTTGTCAAGATCCACCAGGAGTTTGAAATGCTGGAGGAAGTCAGCGCCGATTATGGGATGCTGCACTTGAGCACAGATGAAAATCCACTTGAAGGATCGGTGAAGGCCCAAGTTTAGTTCACGCGACTGAGTACCGTACGTGGGTATGCGTGAACCGTTAGCAGCGTATAGAGGCGGAGATTCCGAGTGCGTATAACCAGATTTTTGAGGGAATACACTGACTGATGCTCCGGTATCAACCAAGAAATTGATACCAGAGTTCCTGTCCTTTATGAATAACAGGTTGGCAGTGCGAGTACTAGACGCCATTAGGACTCGCTGCTGGGGTTTTCCGACGAAAAATTGCAAGGGAGATGCACTTCCTAGCCTTCTTTCCAAATTTGGCGTGGTAGAAGCAGATCTTCCCGGAACTCGAACGATGCCTCTTCGTAAATCTTGACCGAGAATGGCTTCTTTGCCGTTGATTTTGTAGCAGAGAACAAACGTGGTTGAGTTGTTGACTTAACTCTTCCACTTTCAATTCCAGTTCCGATTGTGTGTTCACGTTGTTGACCGGAGCCTGTGTCAATCTCCACTACTTTGTCGGCAGTTTCTGCTAGTTTATCAACTGGAGTAGCAGGATCCATAGTGGCCAAGACACGCTGAGCTGATGGAGGAAGTTTCTGCAAGAACAACTGTCTAAAGATGTCCTTATCGAAGGTTTGTGCGCGTTCGCCTAGAGCGCACTGCATAGCCCTCAGCATTTGAGTGGGCTTACGGTCTCCAAGTTCTTCTTTTGAGATTAACTGATGTAGTTTCTCACGCTCGGAGACAGTGGTGCGGCGCAGGATGGCAGACTTCAGATCGTTGTACGGGTCCTCACTCGTGGAAGGAGATACGATGACGTCACGGACTTCAGAGATGATGCTCGCTGGTAGAGAGGACAAAACATGATCGTATTTTGTCCTGCTAGCGGTGATCCTTCCCAAGTTGAATTGTGATTCCACTTGGTGGAACCAAATAAATGGATCACCCGGCCAGAAGACGGGGAGCTTTACGCTCAAGTGGGAGATGGCACCAGCGTCGTCAGGCATCTTCTCCTAG